>NC_069406.1:37842425-37873289 GCF_026875155.1 Cherax quadricarinatus
GGCAGGGTTTTTCTCAAAACCAGCCAGCCCCTCCCCCCTCCCCCCCAAGGGGGGGGGCTGGAGCTAACCCTCAAAACCCTCCCCCCTGCCCCCCCCCCGTTCCCCCCCCCAAATTTAAAACCCCCACCCTTAAGGGACTTTTAAACGAAGCCAGCAAGGCACTCCGGGGATGCCCGCTCCAACTTCCTCCGGGCGCATCGTTCCGTCCCGGGGCACCCTTCGTGTGAAGAGTGGTACCAGTCCCAAAGCTTCAACCCACCCCGAGGGGGGAAGTAAGGCCACCAGGATTTGCCATTTTCCCTGAAGTTATTGCTCTAACCCTTTTGGCTCGCCTTTGGGGGGTAAGGAGTTTTTCCACCTTTCCCGGGAAATTGCTGGGTTTCAAGCCCTTCTGGGGGAGAGGGGCCCGCAACATTGGTGGGGCAAGGTAATCCCCAATTTTAACTGCCACCAACCATTTAACCAGGGAAAACACCTTCTTTCTAATTTGGGGTTGTTTGACCCTTTACCCGGGCCTATTCCCTGTTTCTCAATAAATTGGTCAAGAAATTTGAGGGGGCCGCCAACCCGGACCAACCTTAAATTGGGGTTTCCCGAAAGCCGATTTTTCCCAAACTTTGAATTGTAGGATAAAATACCCAGCCCGGCCCACCTCTACACCCCCCCCCAAAATTATGTAATCTTTAAAACATAACTACTACCAGACCCCAGTGATAATTTTCTTGAGACATTTTCTTGCATTTAAAGACATTTGCGTGTGTGAGACATTTATAGTAAATTGCTTGTGTACTCTAAACCTTGTGTTTTCAGTGTAACGCATATTTCTTTGACTCATTATTTTTACAATATTTTTCAGTGTTTTCACTTATCTTATATTTTTTTATTCTGTGTTTTTTTCTTATGCTACTCGTCTGTAGTAAGTATTATTGTGTAGTGTACCAGTCAGTCACTCTGTGTGAAGTGATTCATTTTTTTTATTGTATTCTTTCAGCGTTGTATTCTCCAGTAATTGTCATTGTATTTCATGCAGTGATATTCACCCCAGTATACTAAATTATCCATTTATTTCTATGTGTGTCTTTTTTCGTATGCCAGCAGTGTCTCATTCCTCTAATTTTTTCGCAGACTGTGTACCTTTATTTTGCCAGAAAATTTTTTTGTCGTATAAATCACAGCAAGATTTTGTTGTATCAGCCCACAGCAGGAATTTGTTGTAAGAATATATTATAATGAAGTGTGCTCCGTCACTGTAAGTGTTATATTACCTGTTTTGTTCCTGTGTTTTATTTTATTCATATTTTTATAATTCTTGAACAAATTCACTCTTGATGCAATTTCAAGTACTTTTAACGTAAGTGTTTTCTTTACTCTGCTTTGAGTAAATTGTTTTGTCTAATTTACAATTAAGAGTTAAAGTGTTCAATCAGTTTATTTTTTTTTCTTCATATTTTAATTTTATCATGTAACCTGAGTTTTCCCAGTGACACTATTACTGCAGTGATTATTTTTACACTTTATTTGTTGCACTTGTTCTGCAGTGAATTATTTTCTTTTATTGATATTTTTATGAATTATATTTTAATTTTGTCTATGCATTCTTAGAAAATACTTAAATTTCCCAGTTAACAATTTAGTAATTTTATTTTATACTTTTTACATTGATTTAAAATTTAATTAATTAATTTCTTTATTAGCAAGAGTAAAGACAGCTCATTTTGAATTTAATTCAGTCTCCAGTAATATTTTTACTTGTATATTTCAATTTTAAATTTTTTTTCTTGGTCAATAGTCCTTTAAATTGAGTTTTCCTTCCTCTTGCAGTTTTATCTTAGCCCATTATTACTTCTGCAGAATTAGTTGTATATCTTTATTTCAATTCTAGAATTTTATATCATTTTTATTGTTCATTATTTTTGCCTTATTTGTTCTCGTGTTACTTTGCCATTATGTCTCACATACCGTCAAGTGATACTTTAGTGAATGTCGACACTCAGACCTCTCAGGCTACTGCTGGTCTTGTCATCAGTCCTCACAGTTCCTTACCGACTGACAGACCGACCAAACACGAGATAATATAGTTTATACTCTTTATTCCCTTGATGCGTTACCTTTATTCAAGGCCATGTACATAGTCTTGAAGCATGGTTTGCAAGCCATTCGTTCTCGTGCTAGTGCTCTAGGGGAAGGTCCTCCTTCAGAGGAAAGCCTTATCAGACTTTCTAAAGAAGCTCTTTATCGATCTCCTGCTGCTGTTCACGTTGTTGGGTCTCCTTGATATGCGAGACTTCAGGAATCTTACTAAGTGGTCACAATATGAGGAACTGATTCGTTCTTTCCTTGTCCCAGTAAAAACAGCTGATCCATATGTCGTTCTTAGGGAACTAGGTAAAGCTACACCCATGAGTAATGAAAACGTTGAGTGCATTTGCTGTTAGATTAGACAAACTTTTTATCATCATTTATCAATGCTGTCCAATCATCATCTTTTCTCCCTGAAGAGGCTAAACCATTTACAGAATCACTTGCTAAAAATAGCAGCTTTTGGAGCAATTAAAGAACTAATGCCCGCTGCTTCTGTTGTGCTTATGAGGCTCATCCTCCAACTGTAACGATGGGAAACCCCTTACAGCTTAAATCATGTACGTTCCTTGTGCCCCCAGGGTACTTTTCCCTTGTATTAAAAGTAATGTCACACATAGCCTCAGTCTGCACCACCTCTTGTTTGCGCCACAGAGACAAATAGTGGTCGTTTAACCATCTCAGAGATCACCAAGAACCAGTGTACAAAAGTCGTTATACACCCCGTAGTATTCATAGTACATTCAGTAACCATAGTCGGCGGAATTGTTACAACTGTGGTTTCCGTGGCCATATTGCAATTAATTGTCCTGATAGTTATCCTAAGAGACGTCGTACTGATGATGAGTACTCAGATCTTCCCTACGTACTTATCATAGAATACATGGACATGACACATCTGAGTGTAATGCTCTCTATAACCTTCAGTACTCTAGGTCTTTCCGTGGTCGTTACAACCGCAGAACCCTAGAGGGAAAAAGATCTCGTGGTTTTCAAAATAACCAGAACCAGGCTCATTCTTTCAATTCTCAAACTAACCAGAACCAGGCTCGTTCTTCCAATTCGGGGGAAATTCGAGGCCCCAGTCAAACCTCCCATGGTGACAGTAGGTGATAATGAGTACACCATCCCCGTTCACAATTCCTTTGAAGCCTTAAGCAGTCTCGAGAATGACAACCCTGCTGATGATGTTGCTTCACATGTCTCTGACATAGATGATTTTGGGGGTGGAGTTGAACAAGTCTTTTCTGATGACAATCCACCTTTTTGTTTGCACATAACTTCCAATGCAACCATAGGCCCTATAGTGCAAGCATCTGTTTATAATGCGCCCGTTCATTTGTTCATGGACTCTGGTGCCAAGTCAATATTATTAGGTCTAATTTTTTTAAGGATAAGAAGTTACGACATTCCTTCTCGTAGAACCGACTCCCGTGTCCTCCCTTAGTGGAGTATCTGGTTCTCACCTGCGTGTCCGGGTCGGACTTCCCTAACCTTTTCTATCCAAAGGTAGAGACTTCACTGCTTCCTTCCTTGTTGTCGACCAGATTACTTTCCCGGGTGACCTTCTACTGGGATTTGCTTCCATGCGAGACTTACCATTGTGCTCGACCCTTATCGATGGCATGCACAAATTGACGACTTAATCGTTCCATTCTGGGGTTACCAGCTTGGGATCGAAATCTGTTATACTGCTGCAGAGTATGAGTACGGATTAAGTCCTTACAAGCTAATGCATTCTCCAGTGCGTACCCAAGCGGTCAGGCACTGGTAATTCGTCACTCCCACAGTGTTCCACCTATACCTTCAGATTTGCAGGATAGTCCGATGCCTCAAGTGTCCGGGACGTTTCAGATTGCCTTGAGTGCACAACCTATCCCTGCATGCCGCTAGTTCGAGTAGTATTTCTCCACAGGGGACGCCTTGTCGGAAAACAATTACTTGCAACTATAATGCCATCTCTTGTTGATGTAAACATGCCGTCTGCAGAAAGACGTTTCTGTTGCGGCTAGTGCTCTCACTAGAGTGTCTGTAGTTGTTCCTAGTTTTTCCAGATGGTGATAACGTCCTAGTTGACAGTGATTCCTGCAAAGTAAAAGGTCTATTTGTTGAACCACCTTACATGTTGTAAGAGATAGTAAGATCCATTTCTACCTGGCCAACACTTCTGGTCACAGTGTTCGCCTCAGAGCAAATACCAATCTTGTTGACCTTTTTCACTATCCTTACCCTGTTCAGGTAAGGATGAGTTGTAAACCTGACCAGTGGGTCGGTGCTATTTCTGCCGGGGAGACCTCATCCCCTTTACTGGATCAATCTGTTCACCAGTAGAGGAGAAAGACTTAGCTCCCACTGACTTCCCAGATGAAGTCAACGTTTGTTGACTCTGTTGAACAAACGTCGTAAAGCCATTGCTTTACCAGGGGTTTAGAAATGGGTATAACGAACTTATTGTCCCATTTGTATTCCCCTTGAACCTGGTACTAGACCTATCTACTACCCGCTACAGAATGCCTCATTCACAAGTTGCTGTCGCAGAAGAATTGATCAATTTAAATGCTTGATGATGGAGTTATTGCACCCAGCAATTCCCCTTGGAATGCACCCTTGATACTAGTACCTAAAAAGGATGGTACTTGGCGCCCAGTAATTGACTTTAGGGAAATTAAACGCGAAAACCATTCCAGATCGCTTTCCACTCCCTGTACTGGGTGATCTTTTACGTAATAACGGAGATAACCAAGTCTTTTCAACCCTAAATTTGTTACAAGGGTTTTGGCAAGTCCCCCTTCACGAGGACAAACAAGAACTAACTGCATTCTCCACTCCTACAGGCCTTTTCACTTCCTCCGTATGGCATTTGGATTACGAACTTCCCTATCACGTTCTCAAGGCTCATGACTAATATCTTTAGAGGTCTCATAGGTAATGCACTTATGGTGTACTTAGATGACGTAATCGTCATGTCTAAAGACGTGGATACACACTTGAATAGACTTGATGTAGTACGTGGTAAGCTTGAAGAAGCCATTAAATAGATCAAACTGTCTAATTGTCATTTTTTTTCAGTTCTGAAATTTAGTCTTCTTCGGTCACGTAGTCTCTCCTAGAGGGGTTAGGACTGACCAAAGTAAGTAACTGACAGTACTATATTTTCCAACTACCAATAAAATTTCTGATGCCGTAAGATCCTTTGTGGGCTTAGCAGGTTTTTATAGATCTTTCATTGCCATTTTTATTCCATAGTGCCTCCTCTAACTGAGTTGTTAAGAAGTGCTCCTTTTTGTGTGGACCTTCCGTCAAGAAAGAGCATTCCAAACTCTAAAAAGAAAAAGCTAACATCTGCTTCCAATTTTGAAATTTCCACGATTTTTCTAAGCCCGCTATCTGACATTGATGCTAGTTCATTTGGCATAGGTGCCGTTACTACGCTCAGAAGTCCGATGGCGAGTACAAAGCTGTTGCATTTGCTGCCGAGTCCTTACAAGGATGAACGTAATTATACAGGTAACTGAGCAAGAAAGCTTAGCAAATAGTATGGGTCTTTTAAAGCACTTCGGAACATTATTTATCAGTACTCTGTTCATGTCTTGAACACCATGTCTCCAGACTATCTTGAATTAACTTATTCAGCACACAAACAACTACTGAGAAGTCGTTTAGCCGCATGGACCTTGACTATCCAAGTAGTTCATCCCACCTCTTGAAGCATTTACCTGCAGACAAATGTTAGTCGCAGATGCCTTTATCGCGAAATGTTAGTTTAGTAAATGCAAGACCCTCCATTTAGTGCTGAAGATGTAAAGAAATGCTCAACGAACAGATCCATGTGGTTGGTCGTGCTTCGGATTCCTGCTCCAGGTAGATCTTATTCTGAATGTGAAAGCCACCAGCACATCAGTGGACTTTGTCTGAACCAAGAATTACTGTATCGAACAGCCGCAGTTGTGGTATCTCCTAGCAGAAGAGTATACCCCCCAGTTTTTAAGTAATTCCACAGTCAATGTGAATGTAGCTTACAGCTAGTTCACGATTTGTACCAGGTGTTTGCACACCCTGGTATGGATCGTTCAGTAAACAAGGCAGGATTGAAATACTTTTGGCTCGAATGGCAACTGATATTCTGAGTATGTTAAGAAATGTAGTGCTGCATGCAACATAAAGGCAATGCTAATTGGTCTAATCCAATCCAAGTGTATCAAATACTAGCGAACCTTGGGAAAGGAGTTGCGCTAGATTTTGTTATCTAATTTCGATGTTCCCTCCATAGGCAACAAACATCTGTGTTATGGTAGACCATTCACCTGATATTGTGAGTTAGTTCCTCTTGGCAGATAAGACTGCCGATGTAAACCAGTAAGGCTAAAAACAACAAGGCGTTTAAAGAACGCATTATCTGCAGGCATACCTCCCCTTAAGTCAGCGTAACAGATAATGGAGGTGAATTTCTTGTAATGAAATTCTTGAAAAATTTGTTGTACTTTGTACAAGATCTCTAAATCCACCATTGTTATTCAATCATCTGCCAGCAATGGGTTGGTTAGCGGAAACGATCCAATAGAAAGTATTGATGTACTGAGTGCCACTATCAATCCCAACAGTGAAAATTGCGGTTTGAAGTTTATTTCCTTGATGTGCAGTGTGCTATAAATTCTGCTTTCAATGTTTCTATAGGTGTACACTCCACATTATTCATTGTACGGTGAGATAAACGTTTGCCTTATGAGTGTTATATTCTAATCCCGAAACCAAGTTACAACCCTGATGATTTATAGGCAACTCGTACCGCTTTGCTCAAAGTGTTTTTAGAAGAATCCGTGAAACACTTCATAATCAACAGGGGGCAGAATTTCACAAGAGTCGCAAACGCTCGATCAAAGCCATCCAATTCAAAGTCAGTTCGAAGAGTTATGCTGATTAACTGTATCTAAAAACGTTCTTCTGCAATGCCAAGTTGATCAAAAAGTTGTCGGTCTTATCTAGTTGTTGTTGAAACATATCACTGGTAATAAGTATCATGGTTGAGAGATTAGTACTGGTCAGTATAAAGATCGCATTTGGGATCATATGAAGTTAGTATTTGATGATAATGATGTTCCAACCCAGACTAATGTGAAGACTCTGAAAATCCTCCTGATCCTGTACTCTTCCTCTGATACTCAGTCAGCCGATCAACCTGAATGTAGTTTATTCCCTAAGTACACGAAGTATGAGAAATCCTCAAGTATCATTGTATCTTCCAATTCGATTTGCCTCAAATACGCATTGAGTTAGCCAATGCTACAGAGTTTTGATCCTCCCAGAAAATACGATGACACCCATTCTGCATTAAGCCAAAGCTCTACCCTAGCAGAGTTGGGTTAATATGTAAATAACTGTATAGATGAATTATTACCGGTATCAATATTAATCAGTATTCAAGAATTTTTTTTTTTGTGTTCTTGTCTTCCGCATTTGGAGAGTTAACAGTCTAGATTTGGTTTTTGCACCGAATCTGCCTTTCTGTTTTAAAACACTCCTTCTTTGTATATATTCCTTCATCAGAATCGTTAGATCACATGATATACAGATCGGATCGATCAAAATTTTTTTTTATTTGTCACTTGTAATCTCAATGTGAGTTCGTTGTTCATTTGTTGAGTTTTAAAGTTGTATATAGATATTACCTTGTATTGCATTACAGTTTCAGTTAAGTAATGCTTTACATTCCATGTTCTACGTATGTATATATAATGTTTAATTTTTGTGTATTGGACATTGTATTTGAATGATCAGCCCAAGCCGTTTTACCTGCCTTCTCTAGTTTTGTATTAGTTGTATGTCGGGTCGACATACGTTAGCGTCGCCGAGAGCTCTCAGTAGTAGTAACCAGTTGTACCGTGACTCAACGAACCAACCGTCTCTGCCTGAGTCACTATCTAATTCATATTGTGCTGACCTCAGCAGTTATCAAAGGCCCCCCTCACATAGGGTACTAGTGCGGGCCTGTGAGTGTTAAGTGTGTGAGCAAAGGGAGATAGGACAAGGCGGTCAGGGCTCTCTCCACATACCTGAAATTTACGTAATAACAGCCTACGTGAGAGTATTTTTTACATAATCCACGAGTCGAACTCCCACATGTAGAGAGGTTTAAGGGAAATTCAACCTGATGACACTGGAAGGACAGGAGGATAGGGATATTACATGTTAACGACATACAAAACTAATGTGAGGTTTGACAAGGTGGAACAATGACAGGATGTTTCCAGAGATTGGACACAGTAACACAGGGGACTCAGTTGGAAGCTGAAGACACAGATGTATTTTTTTTTCCCCCAAAAACAGGGAGGTTAGGAAGTATTTCTTAGCCACAGTGTAGTCGTAGTGGAAATAGTTTGGGAAGCGATGTTAGTGGAGGCGGATCACATACATAGCTTTAAGCAGAGGTTTTATAAAGCTCACGGCTCAGGGAGAGTGACCTAGTAGCGATCAGTGAAGAGGCGGGGCCAGGAGCTGGGACTCGACCCCCTGCAACCTCAACTAGGTGAGTACACACACAGACAGACAGACAGACAGACAGACACACACACACACACACACACACACACACACACCCACACACACATACAGACCCCCCCACACACACAGACCCACACACACACACAGACCCACACACGGAAGGCAAATCCTGTGTCACAAACCTTCTGGAGTTTTATGATAAAATAACAGAAGTAAGACAAGAGAGAGAGGGGTGGGTTGATTGCATCTTCTTGGACTGCAAGAAGGCCTTTGACACAGTTCCTCACAAGAGATTAGTGCAGAAGCTAGAGCATCAGGCGCATATAACAGGAAGGGCACTGTTATGGATCAGAGGAATACCTTGACAGGGAGGCACAACGAGTCATGGTACGAATGATGATCACAGGGGCACCTGTGCGTGCGGGGGGTCCACAGGGGTCGGTCCTAGGACCAGTGCTATTTTTGGTATTGTAAACGAATGACGGGAAGGGTTAGACTCAGAATGTTGTCCCTGTTTGCAGTGAGGTGAGTAGAATGTTAATGAGGAGATAAATCTGATGAGGAAGGCAGTACTTCAAAGAGACTGGAACAAGACTGGACATGGTCAGCAAATGGCTTCTCGAATTTAATCCTGCCAAATGCAATGTCATGAAGATAGGGGAAGGGCACAGAAGGCACCACAGACATAGTTAGGCTAGGTGGCCAAAGACCTGCAAAACCTCACTCATGGAGAAAGATCTTGGGGTGAGTATAACACCGAGCATATGTCTCCGGAAGCACACATCAATAGATATCTGCTGCAGCATCATGGGCGCCTGGCAAACCTGAGAACAGCATTCAGGACACCTTAGTTAAGGAATCATTAAGACACTGTACACCGTTGTATGTCAGGCACATCTGAGTATGCAGCACTTTGGATCCCGCACTTGATAAAGCACCGTCAAGAAAACTAGAGAAAGTACTACGGTTTGCAACAAGGTTAGTTCCAGAGCTAAGGGGACACCTGTCCTATGAAGATAAAGATTAAGGGAATCGGCCTGACGACATGGAGGAAAGGAGGGTCAGAGGGAGACATGATAAGACATATAAAATTACTGTGGTGGAATTGACAGGTGACAAGGACAGGAGTTCCAGGGAGGGGACACAGTGAAACAAGAGGCCACAATTGGATTGTTGAAGACACAAATGAGTCAGAGAGATAGTAGGAAGTATTTCTTCAGTCATAGAGTTGTAAGGCAGTGGAATAGCCTAGAAAATGACGTAGTGGAGGCAGGAACCATACACAGTTTTAAGACGAGGTTTGATAAAGCTCATGGAGCGGGGAGAGAGAGGGTCTAGTAGCAACCGGTGAAGAGGCGGGGCCAGGAGCTAGGACTCGACCCCTGCAACCACAAATAGGTGAGTACAAATAGGTGAGTACACACACAGACCCCCACACACATCTTCTTGGACTGCAAGAAAGCCTTCGACATTGAAGGGCACTTCAATGAATCAGAGAATACCTGACAGGGAGACAACAACGAGTCATGGTGCGTGATGAGGTATCACAGTGGGTGTGATGTAGTTCAGCTGGGCTCTCTAAGGAGACCTAATTATATGGTCACACCTGGCCTTGGCAAACGTCTGTCAGAGCCACACCTTTTCGGCTTACGTCTCAGCTCCTTTGTTCGTTACTGGCGTCAGATCTCGGCGTCAGGTCGTAACACGTGGTGCACACCCCATTGTGGAGGGTGCTTAGACCACCATATAAACCCAAGGAACAGCATGATCGAGAGACTTCGGCACAGATGGCTGCTGCTGTAAAGCGTGCTCATGAGCAGAGGAAGACTTCGAGCGGAGCTGTGCTGTGTGCCCTGGTCTGGGCAGGAGATTCGGTGAGGAGCTGCTGCTGGGGTTGCAGGGCTCGGGGAGATGGCGCCTGGAAGTCTCTGGAGGAGGACTCGTTGGAGACATTGGGCAGTGTACTGGCTTGGAGCAGTATCATGTGTGTAAGTCTTGGGACCTGTGGCTTAAGTTTCTGTGGTGTTAAACTGTCCTCTGAAAACTTTATTGTAAGTTATATTATTTTCGTTAGTTGATTGTGTTCCCTGTCTTCACTGCTTATATGTACCACCCATTTATCCTCTAAACCCCATAATGTACTCCTGTTCCCAAATATATTATTGTACAAGGACTTAATAAGCTGTGTTTGAGTAGAATAGTAATATTCACTGTCCCCGTTATTTACTCATTTTTATTTCAAGTAGTGAGAGGGTGAGTAGAGTGGTGGGTAGAGTAATGAGGTGAAGGTGTAGTCACCAGTGACCTCACATTACCTACCGCTCGCCGCTAATCACTCGACTCAGACTCTCCTGCCTTACTCCCCTTCCTCCGTTATTCTCCAATTATCCTTTACATTCCAATACCCCCCTACATGACGTGGTGTCTAAGCGGTGGTGATTCTTATTATTTTTATAGTAGGAATCAGTCTCATGTGCCTTTTTGACTGCTCGGTTATACTTATGTTATGCTACCATTTTTTTTTCTTGTGTGTGTAAAGCTTAAGTAAATATCTGTGTGACATTATAATCCTAGTGACCTTAACTGACCTTTTTTGGCAGTGGGTCTGAGTAATTGTGTGGTTGTATTATATTTGGTGGAGTTGGTTGTTGGTTTGGGATAAATGGTGGAGAATATCAGTGTTTGGGTGAGACTTTTGGGGGAAGCAATTACTGGCCGAAATTGAATATTTACAGAGGAATGGTAAGTCACCCAGCCCACCTTGGAAGACTCACCCAAACTGTCAACCCATTGAAGAAGATGCCTATGGATTGCTATGACCTGTTGTGCCACTTCACCCAGTGATGGGCCCCAGTAAATGTATTGCTGCCTGGGTCTGTTTGTTATCCATTGTAGTGGGTGTCTGCGTCACCAACCTCTGGGAACCATACACCGGGGACCCAGTTACCGCAGTTGCCATGTATGGAGTGACCGCCTGCTGTTGATGACCTGAAGGACCTCACCTCACCTCGAGCAACTGACCATAGCCTGCTACTGCTGATGCTGCGGTCTACTGAGGCAAGGCTGTCTGATGTTGTCTGCAATACTGTGGCTGTGCTGTGATGCCGAGATGCTGTAGCCGTGCTGCGATGCTGTGGCCGTGCTGTGATGCTGAGATGCTGTGGCCGTGCTGTGATGCTGAGATGCTGTGGCCGTGCTGTGATGCTGAGATGCTGTGGCCGTGCTGTGATGCTGAGATGCTGTGGCCGTGCTGCGATGCCGTAGCCGTGCTGTGATGCTGCGATGCTGCCTAGCTCAGGAGGAGATGGCAGTGATGCTGCAGTGGTGTATGAAGGATTCTGGCTGGTGTGCCAGGATAAGAGAGCATGCTATCAAGGGCGGAATGGAGGTGTATCTTGCCTTGCTGGTCGACCTGTACGACCGGTATGCGGGGATGCCCTGCCAGCCATGAGAGACAATTAAGAGTGTGAGATGTCCCCAGCCTACTTTGACTTGCCAGAAGTGTTAGTGTTACCTGTGTGGAATAAGGTGACCTTGAAAACGGTCCAGTGATTATGGCTGCCTTGTTTTATGAGGCCAGTGAATCCTAGTAGTGGCATAGGATAATAAGAACAAAACATAAGAAGGAACACTGCAACAGGCCTACTGACCCATGCGGAGCAGGTCCATGTCACCCCACGGATTAGACCAATGTACCCACCCAGTCTGATTCATCTCCACTCAAGGATGGAGCCACTGCACCAGACCCAGCAGCACAAGCTAGTCAGGTCCAACTCACACCCACCCATGTATTTATCGATCCTATTTTTTAAACTACACAACGTTTAGCCTGATAACTGTACTTCGGGTGTTTGTTCCACCTCATCCACAAACTCTGATTACCAAACAGTTGGCTTTCCTATATCTTTCTGAATCTGAATTTTTCAACCTTGAATACCTTTGCTTGCGAGTCCTGTCTTGGCAGGAAAATTTTCAGCACGCTTTTTACATCCCCTTTATTAATTCCTGTTTTTCATTTATACACCTCGATCATATCCCCCCTAATTCTACGCCTTTCGAGAGAGTGCAGATTCAGGGCCCTCAGTCTATCCTCATAGGGAAGATTTCTGATACATGAGATCATCTTTGTCATCCTCCTCTGTACGTTTTCCAGAGCATTTATATCCATTCTGTAATACGGTGACCTTGAAAACGGTACCAGTACAGTGCTTATGGCTGCCTTGTTTTATGAGGCCAGTGAATCCTAGTAGTGGCATAGGATAATGGAGGGTTTTAGCTGTGACGCCTGCCCTGTCTCGATTTTCAGATGTTGAAGTGTGCTGAAAATGCGACCTTGGTGGTAGTGAAGTGGTCCAGTTGTAGTTACTTGAAAAAATGCAACCCGTTGGAGCAGTTTTCCACGCCAAAGAAGCCTAGAGGTTTGGCCCAATGATTAATGTGCGAGGGTGACTAGTATTGGCTAGTGCATTTCTAGTAGAAGTAGGGAAGGCACTGGAGCCCGATATTTAGTTTTAAGGAGAAATGACGGGTAAGGAGACTGCACCAGAGAGCAACTGTTATGCTGGTCAACTGTGAGGTGTACTGATTATACTGCCTTGTGGTAGTTGAGGAGGCTGAGGGAAATATATGTAGTTGAATAATTTTGTATTATGCTATGTATAATTTTGTCTTTGTATTGTAATAGAATTAAGGGGTTAGGATTAAAATAGTCTAATAACTTAGGACAAATTGTCCTAGTTCTCAGATATTTTAAATTGGGGGAGAAAGGGGGATGTGATGTAGTTCAGCTGGGCTCTCTAACGAGACCTAATTATATGGTCACACCTGGCCTTGGCAAACGTCTGTCAGAGCCACGTCTTTTCGGCTCAAGTCTCAGCTCCTTTGTTCGTCACTGGCGTCAGATCTCGGCGTCAGGTCGTAACACGTGGTGCACACCCCACTGTGGAGGGTGCTTGGACCACCATATAAACCCAAGGAACAGCATGATCGGATCGGAGGCCATACTAGATGTCATTAACAAGTCGTGGAGGGCCAGGACACTCCCAGCAGCTTGGAAGAAAGCTACAATCGTACCAATTCCAAAGCCCAAGGACCCAGGCAGTATGAGACCCATATCGCTTAGCCAAGACTGCTGAGAGGATGGTGTTAAACCGCCTCCTATGGAAACTTGGACCCTCTCATCATCACATATTTGGCTTCACCAAAGGAGTGGGAACAGCAGAGTGCATAACCACTCTACTAAGCCAGATTGCTGATAGTAACAAAAAACCTAGTATCGTCGTCTACCTCGACCTTGAGAAGGCATTTGAGCTAGCCAGCCCCACAGCAATTCTGGCAATACTAGCTCGGAAGGGAATCAAAGGACGCCTCCTGGCCTGGATAGAGTCCTACCTTAGGGGCAGGCAGGCCTGTGTCAGCTTTCAGGGGCACTACTCTTCCTTTAAAACCCTGGAAAACGGTACGCCACAAGGTGTGCTCAGTCCTCCCCTGTTTAACATCCTTATGCAGGAACTTGTGAGCCTTCCCTTTCATAGTGACACAGCTCCTCAGCTATGCTGATGATCTTGCACTCGTAGTGAATGGGAAAGGCAATTTAGAACGACAGGCTCAGAGAGCTTTGGACCTAATTACGCAGTCTTGCAAGGAACTAGGCCTCAAAATCTCGGCCGAGAAATCTCTTGCAATGATGTTCAAGAGACCAGATCCTGTGAATGGATTACGTATTCAGGATATAGAACTTGAGTGGACAGGCTCCTACCTGTACTTGGGAATCTACATTGATAAAAAGCTGACCTTTCAGAAACAGGCCGAGTATGTCAGGTCACGTGCTCTACTCAGACTCAACGCCATGAGAGCCATGACGAGGCACCGTGCAGGGGCAAGCAAAGATGTACTTCGTTGGTACTATGTACAAGCTATACGCTCGCTCATTGACTACGGTGCACCGGCGTTAGCTCATCTCTTCCCGCAGAGCAGGCAAAGGGTGGAGGTCGTACAAAACCAGGCGATAAGAACTATGCTTGGTGCCCCCATCTGGACCAACACAGTATGTCTCAGATCTGAGGCCCAGCTTCCTTCCATGGCTGACAGAGTAAGATACATAAACGCCTGCAAAGTGGCTATGATTCTGCACCGGCAGCAAGGTACCCCACTAAGGAGACGGATATTAACAACCATGTCACAAGATCCCACACTCTTCACGGACTACTCCTGGATTCGTTCGTTTTGTGCTGCTGGGCGGAAGCTGCTGCCTGTACAGCTGCTCTGTGAGAAGAGTTGTGACCTTCCTGTTGCTGGGTACCATCCACCACCTCCCTGGTGCCCAGATCCAGCCGATGTTTTCATCATGCAGCTACCCATCTCTAAGTGTCTCTGCAGTCAAGACATCCTCAGCAATCTTGCTGAGACAAGCATGGCACTGGCAGAGGGAGACACATGTGCAGTATATTTCACAGATGGTTCTGTCGACCCTGACAGGAAGAGAGCAGCAGCTGGACTGTACCACAATGGTCACACACAAGGTTGGCGACTCCCTGACCACTGCACGATCCTTCAAGCTGAGCTGGTGGCGATTCAGCAGGCATTGTCACATGCCCTACGACATCGACTCCGACCTGTCATACATGTTGATTCCACCTCTGCAATCAATGCCCTCTCCCATCCTCAACCACAGGATAATGTTCACCTCATCACATCGATCCTGAGCATAATGACAGCCTTAGAAGTTCAGGGTAATAGATCGACATTGAACTGGATCCCCAGCCATGCTGGCATCCGGGGAAATGAGGCGGCAGATGATGCAGCCAAGGCAGCAACAGACTATCCACATGTTGGGATTACTGTCCCAATCAGCCTACGACAGACCAAACTGGTGGCTGCCAGAGCCACGAAATTATGGGGAAGGTCTTAGGTGATACCCCATCTCAACAGTGGTACCGAGCAGCGACTCAGGGAGAACCCCCTCCATATGATAGAAGCTGGTCCAGAGCGCAGTGTACCGCCATCCATCGACTTCGTTTGGGCTTTCCCACAGCCAAGATGATGGTAGACAAGGCTGAGGAGGAGATGTGCCAGTACTGTCAGCACGTTGTCCAGCGGCCCCAAACACACTATCTTCTAGAGTGCGAAGCTACTGAGACACTCCGCAGTCAACTAGGGGTGATATTCCCTCCCGAAGAGGACCAAGAGATGACTGCGGCCACACTAGTGTACCATGGGGTCAACAAACCAGACAAGCTGTTACCTGTGATAATGACATATCCTCCTCCTCGCTAGTGTCCATAGTTACATATGGTGTCGCTTATGAGATGCACCAGTTGAACTGACCAGAGGGGCGCATGAGCGGCATGCGTCGCATCATTGTGGAAACCTTTCTTCATCGGGAGCCAGAGACGGGTCATCGCAAGATTGGGACCCGTGCCAGGACTATGGTCTTGATGAACATTATACATACATGATCGAGAGACTTCGAGCAGAGCTGCTGCTGTGTGCAGAGCTCTGAGCAGAGAGACTTCGAGCGGAGCTGCTGCTGTGTGCAGAGCTCTGAGCACAGACTTCGAGTGGAGCTGCTGCTGTTGTGGGAGTTTCTGAGCGGAGATTAGAGGGAGCTGCTGCGGGGTGAAAGGGCCCCGGAAAAAGGCTGCTGAAGTCTTGGAGGAACTGTTGGAGACTTGGGCAGAGTGGAAATAAAAACCACATATCCCAGTAAAAAATGTGATCCTTTTTTTTGAACTTTTTCCCCCACACAGGGGGTTTTTTTCCAATCACAAACGTTCAAAACCTGGGGGGGAAAAAGACGCGATTTTTTTATATCGGGTTAAAGAATGCGGGGGTCGGGTTGGAGAATCCCTGCATCTGATAAATTTACCGAGGGGGGTTTATTAAGTCAAAAATCGGGTAGTTTGGGAAAAGGGAAAATTTGGGGATAAGTTTGTGAGCAGACCTTCTACCGTTTTTTTTCCTTTCCCTGTGTTCTTATGTGGGATAGCGAATGAAGAATTTTTTGGGCAAGGGGTTCAGCTATGTTATAAAAAGCCACTATTCTTTTGAAGTTGGGATATAGAAATAAGTGGGTGAATTTTCCCGGATTCTTCGGTATTGGTGGTTTTCTTCTGTGGCCCATAAGTTTTCGAGTTTCTGTAGTTTATCAAAAGGGGGGTTTTTGAATTTTGGGTTTTACATAGGCATTTTTTTTGGTCGTCAGGGCCTGTTTGTATGGGTTTCCCGAAAAACGTGTTTTTTGGGGGGTCCCTTAGTTTCGCCCACGTATTAAATTTTTTGCAGTCATTACAAGGGGGGTTTGTATACCCCCGCCGAGGGTGGGGCTTGGGCCTGTCCAAACACGGGGAAAGTTCTTGATGATCTGGTTTGTGGAGGGAATACTTGGGAAAGAAGGGATTTGGGAAAAAAATTTGGAAAAAGTGTTTTTGGGAAAGGAAAATTGGGGGGGGAGGGCTATGTTTTCTCTTCCGGCAGTGTCCCTTTTCTTCTCAGGGGTTTTTGTGGGGGAAACATAAGGGGCCTCCAAACAGGTATTTCAGAACAACCCCGTATCAAGAGGGCTGACGACACAAGGGAAAGCCTGTGTACAACACCGTAATTTCACACAACCCCTTGAAAAAACTACGGGAAAATCGAGACTTATCGCCACAAAAAGAAACTTTTAATTTCCCCAAAAAATCCCGGAATATCACTTATTTCTATATCCCACAATTCAAAAAACCCCGGGAAAATGGATTCTTTAAAAAAAAGCTGAACCATTGCCAAGAAAACTTCTTCATCGATAACCCCCCTAAGAAACCCGGAATGGAAGAAAATTGGGAGAAGGCTGCTCCCAAAAATTATCCAATCTCCCTTTTTTAACTACCAAGATTTTTTAAATCTATAACCCCACCGGTACATCACAGATGCAAACATTCTCCACCGACCTCAAAATTCTGAACCCGAAAAAATTCGACACATGTGCCCAAATCTTGGGTATCTTTATTGAAAAACGTTTCGCCACACAGTGGCTTCATCAGTCCATACGTAGGAGAAACTTGAAGAACAGGAGGAGAATGAGGTAATCAGTCCCTCAACCTTGAGTCGATGTGTTCAGTCCATCAATCTTGAATAGAATATGGCACATGAGCGGAGAAGCAGCTTATAAACCGTATGGCAGGAGAGGTGAAGCCACTGTGTGGTGAAACGTTTCCTCAATAAAGATACCCAAGAGTTGCACATGTGTCTAATTTATCAACATGTCGGTTCTCTGAACCATTCATCTACAATTCTGAACCTGACTATAAATACTCGCGTCCCTTCCACCCCAGGTAGATCTGTTTGTGACTTGAAAAAGCCCACTGTGTGGGCGAAACGTAGTCAATAAAAGATCACATTATACTGCATAGTGTTTTTATTTCCATTGTGTCGGTAATTTTTACATTAATTTCCATTGGGCAGAGTTCTTGGTGAGAGTACTCATGCTGTATAGGTCTTGGGACCCTGTGGCTTGTTCTGTGGTGAACTGTCCCTGAACTATATTGTAAGTTATATTCATTTTCGTCAAGTTGATTGTGTTCCCTGTCTCACTGCTTATATGTACCACCCCATTTATATAAACCCCAATAATGTACTCCTGTTCCCAAATAGATTATTGTACAAGGACTTAATAAACTGTGTTTGAGTAGAATAGTAATATTCACTGTCCCCGTTATTTACTCATTTATTTTTATTTCAAGTAGTGAGAGGGTGAGTAGAGTGGTGGGTAGAGTAATGAGGTGAAGGTGTAGTCACCAGTGACCTTACATTACCTACCGCTCGCCGCTAATCACTCGACTCAGACTCCTGCCTTACTCCCCTTACTCCGTTATTCCCCGATTATCTGTACGTTTCAATACCCCCCCTACATGACATGGCCACCTGTGACAAGCGGGGTCCCACAGCGGTCGGTTCTAGGACCAGTACTATTTTTGGTATACGTGAATGACATGATGGAAGGGAAAGACTCAGAGGTGTCCCTGTTCGCAGATAATGTGAAGTTAATGAGGAGAATTAAATCAGATAAGGATCAAGCAGACCTTCAAAGAGACATGGACAGGCTGGACACGTGGTCCAGCAAACTGGCTTCTCGAATTCAACCATGCCAAATGCAAAGTCATGAAGATTGGAGAAGGGCAAAGAAGACCGCAGACGGAGTATAGGCTAGGTGGCCAACGACTGCAAACCTAGCTCGAGGAGAAAGATCTTGGTGTGATTATAACACCAAACACGTCTCCGGAAGCACACATCAACCAGATAACTGCTGCAGCATATGGGCGCCTGGCAAACCTGAGATTAGCATTCCGATACCTAAGTAAGGAATCTTTCAAGACACTGTACATCGTGTTCGTCAGGCCCATACTGGAGTATGCAGCACCAGTTTGGAACCCGCACCTGGTCAAGCACGTTAAGAAATTAGAACATAAGAACGAAGGAACACTGCAGCAGGCCTACTGGCCCATGCGAGGCAGGTCCAAGTCTCCTACCGGCTTAAGCCAATGCACCCAACCTAGTCAGGTCAGGTCACATTGATTTAAGGGAGGAACACGGCAACTGACCTGGTAGCACAAGCTATCAGGTCCAACTCACACCCACCCACATCCACTCATGTATTTATCCAACCTATTTTTAAAGCTACACAACGTTCTGGCCTCTATCACTGTACTTGGGAGTTTGTTCCACTCATCCACAACTCTATTACCAAACCAGTACTTTCCTATATCCTTCCTGAATCTGAATTTTTCCAACTTAAAACCATTGCTGCGAGTCCTGTCTAGGCTAGATATTTTCAGCACACTATTTACATCCCCTTTTATTTATTCCTGTCTTCCATTTATACACCTCAATCATATCCCCCCTAATTCTACGTCTTTCTAGAGAGTGCAGATTCAGGGCCCTTAGTCTATCCTCATAGGGAAGGTTTCTGATACATGGGATCAACTTTGTCATCCTCCTTTGTACATTTTCCAGAGCATTTATATCCATTCTGTAATACAGTGACCAAAACTGTGCAGCATAATCTAAATGAGGCCTAACCAAGGATGTATAGAGTTGAAGAACAACCTGAGGACTCCTATTATTTATGCTTCTTGATATGAAGCCAAGGATTCTATTCGCTTTACTGCGAACACTAATGCACTGTTGTCTTGGTTTCAGATTACTGCTAACCAGAACTCCTAAATCTTTTTCGCAATCCGTAATATTAAGATCTACATTATTTAGTTTATATGTGGCATGGTTATTGTCCTGTCCAACATTTAGAACTTTGCATTTGTCTGTATTAAACTGCATCTGCCACTTCTCCGACCACTGCATCAGTCTATTCAAATCTTCCTGGAGTGCTCTAATGTCCTCGTCAGAATGAATTCGACGGCCTATTTTGGTGTCATCGGCAAACTTGCTGATGTCGCTCTTTATGCCCTCATCTATGTCGTTTATGTAGATTGTGAACAGCAGGGGGCCCAACACTGACCCCTGTGGAACACCGCTCGTGACGCTTCCCCACTCTGATTTCTCCCCATTTAGGCAAACTCTCCTGCTGCTATTTGTCAACCATGCCTCTATCCAGGAAAAAATTTCTCCTATTCCATGTGCCTTAATTTTCCTCAATAGTCTCTGATGTGGGACC
Organism: Cherax quadricarinatus; assembly: GCF_026875155.1. Taxonomy (NCBI): domain Eukaryota; kingdom Metazoa; phylum Arthropoda; class Malacostraca; order Decapoda; family Parastacidae; genus Cherax; species Cherax quadricarinatus. The sequence continues at coordinate 37,862,650 of NC_069406.1, forward strand.
CTGTCAAAAGCCTTACTGAAGTCCATATACACAATATCATATTCATTACCATGATCTACCTCCTCAAATACCTTAGTGAAAAAAGTTAATAAATTCGTAAGGCAGGAACGCCCCTTTGTAAAACCATGCTGAGATTCGTTGATTAATTTATGTTTTTCAAGGTGGCTACGAACTGCCTCGGCAATTATTGATTCCATAAATTTTCCCACTATGGAGGTTAGGCTTATTGGTTCGAAGCTAAGGACCTGTCAACTGCTTTGAAAATAGGTATCACATTTGCCATTTTCCACTTATCTGGCACCATGCCAGTTTGTAGTGATATGTTGAAAAGATTAGCCAAAGGTTTGCTAAGCTCCTCTTTACATTCCTTTAGAACCCTTGCATACAGTTCATCAGGGCCTGGGGATTTGTTAGGTTTTAATTTATCTATTTGCCTAAGGACCATGTCACTTGTGACCCTAATCGTGCACAGTTTATTATCGTCCTGTTCTACATAATTTATCATTTCTGGAATATCGCTGGTATCCTCCTGTGTAAAAACTGAGAGGAAGTATGTGTTAAAAATTCTACACATTTCCTTATCACTGTCAGTGAGCTGACCCGAGGAACTTTTGAGTGGGCCTATCTTGTCCCTGATCTTACTTCTGTATACCTGAAAGTTCAATGGTTTGCGACAAGGTTAGTTCCAGAGCTAAGGGGAATGTCCTATGAAGAAAGGTCGAGGGAAATCGGCCTGACGACACTGGAGGACAGGAGGGATAAGGGAGACATGATAACGGCATACAAAATACTGCGTATAATAAACAAGGTGGACAGTCAAGATGTTCCAGAGAGGGGGTACAGAAACAAGGGGTCACTCTTGTTAAGGGAAATCAACCTGACGACACTGGAGGACAGGAGAGATAGGGGGGACATGATAACGACATACAAAATACCGAATTGAATTGACAAGGTGGACAAAGACAGGATGTTCCAGAGAGGGGACACAGCTGGAAGCTGAAGACACAGATGAATCACAGGGATGTTAAGAAGTATTTCTTCAGTCACAGAGTAGTCAAGAAGTGGAATAGTTTGGGAAGCGATGTAGTGGACGCAGGATCCATACATAGCTTTAAGCAGAGGTATGATAAAGCTCACGGTTCAGGGAGTGACCTAGTAGCGACCAGTGAAGAGGCGGGGCCAGGAGCTTGGACTCAACCCCTGCAACCTCAACTTGGTGAGTACAACTAGGTGAGTACATACTGTATATATTTATACTCTATATACACTAAGTTTAAACTGAGTCAACGGCTCTAAGTCAGTCTATTATCTGCGAATTTGGGTTGATATGTGAGAAAAACTGGGCTGTAGTGGATCTTATTGGGATAACTTTGGAGGAAAAAACTGATGCTGTCTCTGAAGTTTGGCCATCCCTCACCTAAATTACTGGGAACGCCTAAGTCCCTTGAAATGTTAACCCTGGAACGCAGCTGAGAAAGGTAACTCATAATCTATACCCTGAAAATACTGGAGGAACTGGGCCAAAATATGTACACTGAAATTAATTTTAACGTTAGCAAGGGACTCGACAGACGGTGCAAATTACTAGCTTTGTAAGGCAGGGTTCAACAAGCATACTAAATGATGTAGATAAATGGTCCAGAGAGCTCACCAGTTGATAAACTAGACATGTGTCTAATTTATCATACTAAATGATAATTCAGTAAGTGTAGAGTCAGACTTCAGCACCCTCCCCTTAGTCATTCTTGTTCTTGATGAGCCAGCCTGCGGTGCCTACCTAGGACTGCGTGATGTTGGCACCAACAGCTTGACTGATCAGGCCATTGACAAAGAAGCGTGGTCCGGGACCAGGCGGTGGAGACTCCCCCAATGGGTAGCCACTGCCGGGTCACAACATGGAAAAGACCCGGGCTAGGACCCGTCCTGGCAAACCTACCTGAACCTGGTGGAGACGAATACCCCCAGTCAACAACATATTGATAAACCATCATAGTTAAACCATAGATAAACCACCATACCACCAGGGCACGCACCATACATGCCCACCATACCACTACAGTTTCAACCCACCACAACACAATAACCTAGTGAGCATCACACTTCCCGCCACACAAATACAAGCGAGATTTACTTCGCAAATACCGACTCTATTTTGCATTTCAAATGTGATAGTATAAATTTCGCTTTGGGATGCCTATATTTACTTGGTGGTGACTGTGAATACGCAGCGACCATTATACACTCAGTGACCTTTACCAATATACACTGCCTGCCCATAATACAATACAATACTCTCTGGGTGTCCAATATACAATACTGGGTGTCTAGTATACGAAAAGGGGTAAACACAGAGCTGCGATTCACGAATTACATAAGAGACACTTTAATAGTGGTTATTACAGGATTAAAGTATCCTTAGAAACAATACTTTACTGAAGATTAGTGCCCTTTATTGTACACTGACATCATTGTATAATACAATTGTATTGTATTTTATCATACAAGAGCACAGTCTCAAAAATTCTGGTGGACGATACTCTTCAGGGTGATAGATATCAACTGCTGAAGGGTCTTCGATCCAAGGAAGTAGATCCAGCCTCCTCTTCGCATCATTCACCAGGTACTGTATGATCCCTATGGGGTTAACGCCAATTATCAGACAGCAGGTAAGTTTTAAACTCTCTCAACACCCAATATAAAACAGAGTATAAAGCAGAATATGCGAATAAACAGTTTACAAAATGACAAGTTGATAAATGAGACACTTATGCAACATTTAGGTATTTTTATTCTGGAAACGTTTCACCAACCAGTGGCTTCTTCAGTCCAATGCAGAGAAAGGTGGAAGATGAGGAGTTTGAGGTAATCAGTTCCTCAGTCTGAAGTCGATGTGTTCAGTATGTCAGTCTTTGTCAAGATTGAAGTACTGAGCACATCTGGTCCAGGCTAAGGGACTGATTGTCTCAAACTCCCCTTCTTCCATCTTTCTCTGCATTGGACTGAAGAAGCCACTGCATGGCGAAACGTTTCCAGAATAGATACCTAAATGTTACACAAGTGTCTCATATAAATAGTGTATAAGGTCTTAACCAGTATAAAACTGCGTATAAGATCTTAACCCATATTAAAAAGGCCATAAGGATTCAACAACCAAAATAGGATACAAGATATTAAAAAATAGGGTAATGCCCTATTTCCCCTCACAAGAAGTTGGCTGCGGGTGAGGGTTTCAAGGTGATACTTGAATACCAAGATACAAGCTGAAGATACTAACCATGACCTACATACTATCACATTATTTAGCAGAGATCGATACAAAGTGAAGTCGGTTAATCTTGTTGAGCAGAGCGCGCACAAAAAAGCTCACTGCCTCGGCTAAGATACGAGGCCACGATAATGACTCGGACAACTTACGAAACGATAACAGGGAGACTAGTAACGAAATCTAGAAACTAGCAAGACAAAAATTATGGCTACTAGCAACGGGACAATAATTACAGGGATACAAGGAGACGACAATACTTACTGGAAAACAAGTCATGAATTTTCAAGGTGATTTTCTGTCCGGCAAGATTATTGACCTTTATTTCGCTAACACACTTAGAATAGTGGGCCATAATACAGTGGGAGAAGAGGTTTATTTAGTCGTCAGTAAGGTGTCTGATAGTTCCTGTGGCCTGGTAGGCAACACTCGCCTCACACACTGAAGTGTCCGTGGTATGATCCCCGGCTCGGTGGCATGTTTCTTTACACCTGCTGTCCCCGTTCACCTAATAAATAGGTACCTGGGTGTTGGTCGACTGGTGTGGGTAGCATCCTGGGGCACAAGACTGAAGGACCCCAATGGAAATAAGACAGTCCTCGATGAAGCACTATCTTGGGTTATCCTGGGTGGCTAACGCTTCGGGTTAAAAAATCCAAACAAAATCTTATCTAAGATTGACGAGGAAAATTGCAGCACGTGCTACTGAAGAACTCTGTTGTGAAGAACACACAAGGTGTACAACACCCTTTTAGTTGGACAAAGTTGTTCTGATAAAAGTTGGTGTTGCTGTAATTCTTCCTTCAACATTATCAGCAGTGCGACTGAGATCCAAATACTCTTGGATTAAAAACGACATAAGCAAGTTCCATGACAACATAATATTAAGAGGATTTATAAAACAATGTTGTGGTGGAAAAGAGGCAGTTACAGAATCAGGTCAAATACAAGTTTTTAATCCTGGGGAAAGTCTTCCTGAGTTAGACTCCCCTAGACCTGTCTTCTTCCCTCAGCTGAAATGACGAAACATGCAATAAAGTAAAATTTTATGTATTTCTAAATATATTTAACTTTTTATAATCATAATGTTCAGTAAAATTTATACATTTAGTACGGATGTGCCAAAGTATCGGTACCGCCCAGTTTTACGGCATCAGTATCGATGAAAAAGCGGCCGATGCTAACCATTTTTTTAAATATTAAATGTGTGTAATTTGAAATATCAACATAATACTCCACCTCACTATTGCGAGGGTTACTTACACATAATATTGACAGGTGCCTTTGACAACCAGTAACTAACGTAACAGGCCAAGTAATGAGTAATGACACCATTTCAGAGAAAATGGGCTATTTAATAAGCATTCATAAACATTCCCTTGTATGTATAACACTGTCATTACATCATTTTGAAAATAAAAAAAATGCAGCAAAAGTATTGGTATCTAAAATTTCTGGTATCGTCACGCCCATAACATTAAGGTCCTTATTCCTCTTAGTCGTACATACTTGGAACACACCTTTATGACTGAACTTCGATTACCTTGCATTTTTAATGTTACACCATTATTTTGAGAGACCTTACTTTTATAAGAGACCCCTAGTTTCTTTCATGTCCAAGTGAAGAAACAATGAAAAGAAAGACGATGAAAGTGAAGAGCAAAATAGAAAGTACAGTATATAGAAGACCGTGTGTGGTGTTGAGGGGCACGTCAGTTCCCCCTTTTTTCAAATATGTCATTTTTCCCCGATAATCCACCTTGTCCATTACTATCGCATTTGCTATCTTAGCTTTGATCAGATCTCTGCAACACAATCGTCCTCAAATGAATTGAGGAAAGATCCTGGACTTCACCTTACGAAAGCAGGCAAAGCAAATGCGATAGTAATTATGGACAAGATAGATTACAGGAGGAAAAATAACATATCATTAGAAAATAGGGGAACTGGTGTGTACACTGCTGGATCACATCATTTTTGGTGATTACTAAAGTGTCAGGGAAAAATCACCCAACACTAGTCTTCATTACATGCTGAATATTTCAGTGGTACAGTTGGCCTTATAGCGTAAGTTCCACGAGACCCAATATCGAGCACTGCTATTGGCGGTGGGGTCTATAAGCACATGCCTACGTGGTACCCTTTAATTTTATGGAAAAGAAGTGTTAAGAAGCAACCACTGACAGCAGTGTCTAGTAACGCAGATGTGAATGTGGCAACCACTGTCCTTACATTGGGTCAGGATAAGGCGACCGCTGGCTTACTGGTAGGCTTCAGTGGTGTGACTAATTTCTCAGTAATGTGGCAGTAGCTGGCTTGGCATCACACTGCACCTGAGGCTTGTGTATCACTGGTATTAACTATCTCACTACAGTCTTGTATATCACTGGTATTTACCATCTCACTACAGTCTTGTATATCACTAGTATTTACCATCTCACTAGTCTTGTTTATCACTGGTATTAACTATCTCACTACAGTCTTGTATATCACTAGTATTTACCATCTCACTAATCTTGTATATCACTAGTATTTATCATCTCACTAGTTTTGTTTATCACTGGTATTAACTATCTCACTACAGTTTTGTATATCACTAGTATTTACCATCTCACTACAGTCTTGTATATCACTAGTATTTATCATCTCACTAGTCTTGTTTATCACTGGTATTAACTATCTCACTACAGTTTTGTATATCACAAGTATTTACCATCTCATTACAGTCTTGTATATCACTAGTATTTATCATCTCACTAGTCTTGTTTATCACTGGTATTAACTATCTCACTACAGTTTTGTATATCACTAGTATTTACCATCTCACTACAGTCTTGTATATCACTAGTATTTACCACCTCATTACAGTCTTGTATATCACTAGTATTTATCATCTCACTACAATGAAACAAATCTTTCGTTTTTAATTGTTCCAATAACACTTGTTTTTCATTCTAAATTTTATAACAAAAGGCGAACACAACCATAATATCTAACACGGTAAAATTAAATATGGTATAAAAAAATTAAATTATGCCCCCTGTTTTTACAGTGTAAACAAACACTTCGGTGCCCCGGATGGGGACATTTTTGGAAAAAAATAAAAAAATATAAGGAGCGTTAAAAAGAAATTGTTCATTTACAAACATAAAACTATGAATTACCAAGTAACTCACTTTAATGGAAGTGGAGATGAGGGCCAATCAACTGGGCTGGAGGGATTGGGGGGCGCGGCCACCAGCAAAAAGAGTCTGGTTGACTAGGCTAGACAGACGACCTGGCCCAGGCTGGGTCCGAAATAACTCCGAAACGCATAAAAGTATACCAAAGGTTTTGATTTTGTTTCATATAACGGGGTAGAAAAAAGGCGATATTTAAAAACATGATGTTAAAAAACGGCCAAAAATCTATAAAGATTTTTTTAAATAATAAAAATTTTTTTTAAAAAGCTTGTGCTGTACACAAAATTTCTTAACTTTTTGGCTTTACATTGTTATTATTATAAATCGAGGGAACCTAAACCCCCAAATCATAGAGCGCTTGAGGAATGTAAGTACAATTTTGCCCAAAAGGCAGGGAAGGGTTGTGGGTTAGAGAACCTTGTGGGGAAACCCATTTCCCTTTGAAGGAGTGAACAGTAAAACACATTTTCAAGCAGCTGCAACTACTGGCACATAAACACCAAACCTTCACTTTTACAAGACTAAGGCCCCGCCCCTTTACAAATTTACATTATCAAACCACGTACATCCAGAATTTTTCTGTAGAAACACAAAACCCTTAAAGTACAATCATTTACGTATATTGAAAAACATTTTTAAGTACAAATCTTAATTTAAAAAATTTTTACGGGAAAAAAAAAAATTTTGATACAATATGAAATTAGTAAAACGTCCGTGGAGGGGGGCCAGGTTTCCCTCGCCGCTCGCCCCGGGTTTTTCACAAAAAAAGAAAAAAACGGGAAAAAGTGAAATTCACTGACAAATACTCAACGTTGCCTAGCCTGTGACCGGGGTCTTTTTTTAAAAGTATGTTATTTCCTAAAGAAATTTTTTTATTTACTGTGATTTTTTTTTTTTATGTTTTCAACTGCCCTGCCCCTTGTCCCCTTGGCCGCTCAGACGTAGGTCAAGACGTTACTTTTTTAAAACACAAATCAATCGGTGACTTAAAACAACTAATTTGGTCCCAAAACCACGCAATCAGGAATTCAAATGCAAAAAGTGTTTTTTCTTAGCACAAAAAAAAAAAACTTTGAATTTAAAATACAAAAAAATTACAAAATTCGGGAAAATCACACAACGCATTCTGAGGGGAGTTTTCCTTCCCCTTTCACCTATACTGCGAAAATGACTTGGACAGGACACTGGGTCACGATGCTTTTTAAAACCCAAGTAGGTCTGAAAACGTCCCAAACCGTGCCCAGGTATTTACCAAACACCCAACACTTTTTAAATTGGGTTTTTTACCTTTTAGGGGTTTCCTGATACAGGATCCAACACTGCTCAAATTCAAATAGCCACCCGAAAAAGGGTATCGTATATTTTGGGATAACTTTGCTTTAATATGAATTTTTAGAGGTTCAAATTTCTAATCCCTCTTGTCCCCATTCAGAGAATGGGCAAAATTTATCACGATTTTTTTTAAGTTTAATGCCTTACATGTGTTCAGGGCAGTAAAAAATAAAAAATTACGTTTTTTTAAACAAAAGTTCCGAAGGTAATAAAAACACAAAAACCCAACTTATCCCTTAAACTGTCCAAAGTAGATTACGTTTTTTTTAAAATTTGGATGTAAAAAAAATAATCTTTTCTTTTTTACATTTGAAAACGTGTAAAAAAACCTTTATCTACTTTTTTTGTTATATTTGAAAATATGTAAAAAAAAAAAAAAAAAACGTAATCTATTTGGGGCACTACGCATGTGAAATAGATCCTTGGGGTTTAAGGGTTAAAAGGCAAAAGGATTGCAAAACGCGGCAGTTATTTAAAAACTTTTTATAACTGTTCACTGTCTCCCCTTTTATTTCCAGAGATACTGATAAAGTCTGATGTATGTGATATAGGCAGGGAAAAAATCAAGCGTTTTATCACCTTTGTAATGCTTAAAATTTTTGGCGTTTATCGAAGACACGGAACCTTCGCTCCCGATATAATCAAGTCAACAATTGACGGGAAATTTAAAAAAAAAGAAAAAATAAACCAGAATTATTCGTCAGGGAATATCCATTTGGGGGAGACTTTTTGGTGACAATGTTTCCTTTAAAATACATTTGAAAGATTTCGAGAATTGCCCTTTGAGCCCGGCCAGGGACAGGCTGGTCTGGTGCTTGCCTGGCAACCAGGCTGTTTCTGCAGAGGCCCTTGGGGCCCCCAAAATCCATCACTCCCGGTTGATCTAACACTGGAATTTTCACCACTAAGTCATGGGTTTTTTCCACTGCCCCCCTGGAAAACCCTGCTTAATACTTCCTGTAATTTTTTTAGTGTCCTCTACCGAGTGACTTTATGCTTATTTTAGTGTCATCTGCAAATGATATACAAAAATGTACGGGTGTTTTTTTGTCTGCTATGGGATGAGGAAAAAGCAGAGGGGCCAGGGCAGTGCCTTGGGACCTGAGCTTTTGCCCGCGATGTGGATCTTGCCCTTTCATTCTACTTTTTGTGTTGTGTGTTAGGAAACCCAAAATTGTCTATCTTTCCCCTAATCCCCTGGCCCCATTTTTTGCGCTATCCTCCCTGGTCGCTTTATCAAACGCCTTTGCAAAATCTGGTTAAAACACACTGCTTTTGGTCGTCTGCCCCAAAGCCCCCCTAATTTTTTTCATAATGGTTCAGCCGCGGTGACGGCTATGTCCTGCTCTAAAACCAGCTGGTTCGATTATGCTGATTGTGATGGGCCCCGAAATTTTTGTAATCTGCCGTCCCTCCCCTTTTTTGATGCGAAAGTTTGGGGGTACTGGGTTTTTAATTTTTAGTATGCCTTACTACCCCCCTTTGGCACCGGATTACAAAAATTTCTACTGCAAGGAAAAAAAAAAAAGATTGGTGGATAACCAGAAAAATTTAAAACAAGAAATGCCATCCAATGATGACTATCCCGGAAAACTGCCTTATTTTCGGGCTCTTGAAGGGGGGAAATTGCAAGTGAAAAAAGAGAAATTCAGCTTTAAAAATTCAGTCAAGCTTCTGAACTACTGGGAATGCTTGAAGTACCTTGAATTGTTCTCCTTGGAATGTAGGCAAGAACGGTAAATCATAATTTACACTTGTACACTGAATAACTCAATATGAAAGCAAGAGACTTGGCAGATGGTGCAAATATCCAACAAAAAATAGGGGCGCGATGGGACATTTAAGAGACAGCAATAAATTTAAGGAGACCTCAACCTCTATTCGTGCATAAAGAATAATTACCAACAAACTTGTCTTCAAGAGGAACTTCGTCAGTTCTTGATCCTCACCAATGTATGGGTGAACAAGCCAGCAACCAGGAGGAATGGTCCGAGACCAGGTCGGGGGGAAGTGACCCCCCTAAAATTGTCTCAAGGTAAGATAACCTCCCTGAGTGGGTGAACAAGTGGCATCAGCTGATGCATGATACTGTACCAGCAGTAACACAGCTGGAACTCTTTCCAGCACATACTTTAGAGCTTGGTAGTTGCAGGTGATAACCTTCAAGAGTGCTGCAGGAGGCACAGGACCACAATTGAAGTCCCAGGCACGGCACGATTATCAATTACTTTCCAGCCAAAGTACATAATGTTGACAGGTGGTGGGCTTTTATTATCTGTGGAAGGATTCTGCTTGATGGTGCTGCTGCTTTCTTGGAGAAGATTTTCAAACGTAGTTGATTCATCTGACACTAACAATCTGCGATGACATGCATACCAGGCAGTTGAACACTAGCGTTCTGATGCACTGATGTCAATGGATGTGCCACCAAAGCGATCCATCTGAATGTTATCAATGGGCTTTTATTCAGCACCAGTACATCAATAACATACTGTAAATACATCATCACTAAGAACAGTGATTATTCTTTTACCATCATCTATAGATTCAAGCATGTAACTAAAGATAACAGAGTAATAATAATAATAATTCTGAAAACATTGGATTACCCACATTATTATTATAATCAAAAATAAGCGCTAAGCACAAGGGTTATACAGCTGGATTACCCACAATTCGAGATTCAGAGCACGTCTACCAAGCATCACGTGCACCCCGCCATCACCCCTTACACACCTGTAAATATTTTTTTTATAAATCCTCACATGCTGTTCAAATTTTTGGCACCCGCATCAAATACTTGAGTCACGCAAGCGCTTGGCATTTTCCCATCCTTGTTTACCACCTTGGCTGTGTGGTGTGTT
>NC_069406.1:37873789-37891289 GCF_026875155.1 Cherax quadricarinatus
TATTGCCCCCGTAACATTTAAGGGAGGTAAATTTTTTTTATGAATATTGAGTTTTACGAGCTTGGCCCTGGGGTGAATGCATGGGCATGTTCTGAGTATCATGATTGAAAATATATTCCAGTAAGGGTTATTTTAGAAATTTTGAGGATGTTGGCTGAGTTTTGAGTCTCGTGAAAAATTAATTTGAATTGTTAATTAGATTAACTGAACACGGAGGAGTTAAGTATTTCGCTCATTGTCATCTCAGTCACATCTCCTTTAAGCAAAGATTCTATACTAATACTACCAGTAGATTACCAGTAGACGGTTTTGAGGAGGTTCACCGAAATCAAGAAATGTATGCGTTACATAACTTGCTTAGTAAAATGTGAGGATAGGCTGTGACAAGAGTGTATTCGATCTTCACTTTCAAGTGTTGGGAAATTTGGTAGATAAGAGCTCTCCCAAGCACGATAACAGCCTCCAGCCGCTCCTCTGTTGGGGCTACGCTGGCTGGATATTGTGATAAATGTGATTCTTAGTATAGGTGTTATAGTATACCTTTGATATCTTTGTGATGAGTTCCGAATCTTTCTACTCCCGGAACCCGGCCGTGGGTCAGGCTCGACTGGTTCTTGCCTGGTTAACCAGGCTGTTGCTGCTGGTGGCGTGCTGCCCTACATCCATCACAGCCTGGTTGATCCGGTGGTGCAGTGCGACACGTGAGGTTTTATTAATGAAAGTGTTGATGGGTTAGAAGTGGTGAGATGCTAGTTTGGGGTGTTGTATTTGTGATATAGTGTAGTGGTAGTTCCGGGGTGGTAGTTATAGTGGAGGTTTCGTGATTCGTTGTTAGTTGTGGTTGTAGTGGTGGTTTGGTCTACCCGAAGTCGATTTCTGGGGTGATTGTCCCCCCCCCCTGCACCCTGGTCCCAAACCAGGCCTCCCAGTTGCTGGTCTGATCGACCATGCTGTTGGTGTCAGCACCACCGCCCTCCTCATCACGAACTGACTTGATAAGTTTTTTCTCTTGGTGGTGAATGTAATGGTGGTGGGTGGCGGTTTGAGGGGATGACTGTAATGGTGATAGTGGTGGCGGTAATAGTTGTGGTAGTTGCGGGGTGGTGGTGGGGAGTGGTTGTAAACCCCTGGCTGCCTTCAAGAGAGAGCTGGACAGATACTAAAGTCAGTGCCGGATCAGCCGGGCTGTGGCTCGTACGTTGGACTGCGTGCGGCCAGCAGTAACAGCCTAGTTGATCAGGCCCTGATCCATCGGGAGGCCTGGTCATGGATCGGGCCGCGGGGGCGTTGATCCCCGGAATAACCTCCAGGTAGTTGGCTTGATTGTGATCATCCACATTTTAGCTCATCTTTCTCCCTGCTGCTACCTTCACCATTAACATAAAACAAAGCATTATATTAAAATTGTTAGCGATGGAAGGGGAAGGAACAGAGACAAAAAATTGTACCACATTAATTAGAACTGGAAACAAAACAACTGAGACAAGTAAATAAATTAAGATTATTGTAGCTAAGAAAGCAAAGGAGAACTCAGTAATTTTCTTTCCATTCATCACACAAGATTTAGTGGAAAAGAGCAGAAGACAGAGCTTGTGGTAAGTGAAAATGGCTGCAATATCTTACTAGCTGCACAAGTGTCCACTTACCTGACATTCTGTCGGTAGTATTACCCAGAGTAAATGAGGCTTATAGGCCTTGAGGAATGTTTTGTTGATGAGAGATGTTTGCTCGACACGTCAGTAAGCATTACTGTGGTAAAATGTTTATTACGTCAGTAAACACTGCAGTGATAACATGTGCTTACCTAAGAACGCAGCATATTTTTCGGCATAAATGGTGGGAATATTTCCTCTTTCGTCTGAATTTGACGACACTCGTGGCAGTGGGACGGATGATTGCGGAATATGGGAAAAAAATTATATGGAATAATTTTGCTTCCTTTGTCATAATCTCTGTAATATAAGAATATAAGAACATAAGAAAGAAGGAACACTGCAACAGGTCTACTGACCCATGCGGAGCAGGTCCATGTGTACCCCCCGGATTAGCCCAATGACCCCCCCCCCCCGGATTAGCCCCAAGACCCCCCCCCCCCCATTAGCCCAATGACCCACCCAGTCTGGTCACCGCCACTCAAGGAAGGAGCACGGCACCAGACCCAGCAGCACAAGCTAGTCAGGTCCAACTCACACCCACTCATGTATTTATCTAACCTATTTTTAAAACTACACAACGTTTTAGCCTGAATAACTGTACTCGGAGTTTTTTCCACTCATCCACAACTCTTTACCAAACCAGTGCTTTCCTATAATCCCTTTCCCGAATCTGAATTTTTCCAACTTGAAACCATTGCTGCGAGTCCTGTCTTGGCTGAAATTTTCAGACAGCTATTTAACATCCCCTTTATTTATTCCTGTTTTCCCTTTATACACCTCGATCATATCCCCCCTAATTCTACGCCTTTCGAGAGAGGCAGATTCAGGTCCTCAGTCTATCCTCACGGGAAGAAATTTTGATACATGGGATCATCTTTGTCATCCTCCCTGTTGTTTTCCAGAGCATTTATATCCATTCTGTAATAAAGGTGATCAGAACTGAGCAGCATATACAAGAAACCCGGGAAAAAACACGTCAATAGTTGATATAAATTTAATGCTAGTGTGTGTGTATATACTCTTTTTGGGGTTGAAGGGCGTTCAAGCTCCTGCGATGTTACTCCCTATTTGGGGCTGCAGGGGTCGATCATAACTCCTGGTCCCCCTTTTTCACTGATTGCTCAGGTCCTCTCTCTCCCTGTTTCAGAGTTTTATCAAACCTCGCCTTAAAACTATGTATGGTTCCTCCCTCCACGCGTCACTTTCTAGGCTTTTCACGGCCTCTACTCTTGGCGGAAAAGAAAATATTTCCCTAAATCCCTTTGATTCACGAGTCTTCAGTTTCCAATTGTCCTCTTGTTTCGTGCCCATCTCTGGAACATCCCGTCTTTTCACCTTTGTCTATTCCGCGCGGTTTTTTAAGTCGTTATCATTCCCCCCTGACCCCCTTCCCCCATGTCGTTAGGCCCATTTCCCCAACCTTTCTTCGTAGGACAATCTCCTAGCTCCGGGACTGGGCTTTTGCAAACCCTTTTTGTGTGTACCCACCTATTACCTATTGAGGTTGCAGGGGGCGATCCAAGCTCCTGGCCCCGCCTTTCACTGGTCGCACAGGCCCTTCCCCGACCCCTAGTTTATCGTACCTCTGCTTAAAACTTGTATGGACCTGACTCCACTACTCGCTTCCCCAAACTATTTCCCTTTCCCACTACTCTGTGGCTGAAAAAATACTTCCTAACCCCTTTGATTCATCTGGTTTTTCAAATTTCCCAAATGTGTCCCCCTTTTTACTGTGTCCAGCCGGAACATCCTGTCTTTGTCCACCTTGGGCAATTCCTTTCAGTATTTTGTAAGTCGTTATCATGTCCCCCCTATCTCCTGCCCTCCATTGTCGTCAGGTTGATTTCCCTTAACCTCTTCCTCATAGGACATACCTCTTAGCTCTGGGACTAGTCTTGTTGCAAACCTTTGCACTTTCTCTAGTTTCTTTACATGCTTGGCTAGGTGAGGTTCCAACTGGTGCCGCATACTCCAATATGGGCCTAACGAAACACGGTGTACAGGGTCCTGAACGATTCCTTATTAAGATGTCGGAATGCGTTCTGAGGTTTGCCAGGGCGCCCATATGCTGCACAGTTATTTGGGTTTGATGTGCGCTTCAGGAGATGTGCCTGGTGTTATACTCACCCCAAGATCTTTTTCCTTGAGTGATGTTTGTAGTCTCCTGACCCCCTAGACTGGTACTCCACCCTGCGGTCTTCTTTGCCCTTCCCCAATCCTCATGACTTTGCACTTGGGGGGAAATTGAACCCAGGACCAGTTGCTGGACCAGGTCTGCAGCCTGTCCAGATCCCTTTGTATTTCTGCCTGGTCTTCGATCGAATGAACTCTTCTCATCAACTTCACGTCATCTGCAAACAGTGACACCTCGGAGTTTATTCCTTCCGTCATGTCGTTCACAAATACCAGAAGCAGCACTGGTCCTAGGACTGACCCCTGTGGGACCCCACTGGTCACAGGTGCCCACTCTGACACCTCGCCTCGTACCATTACTCGCTGCTGTCTTCCTGACAAGTATGTGTGTGTGTGTGTGTGTGTGTGTGTGTGTGTGTGTGTGTGTGGTTGTGTATGTATGTGTGAAGTGCTGTATAACCAGACGATTTCAGTTTTCCGTAAACAAAAAAAAAAAAAACAATAACTGGAGAAACTATGAACACTAGACACAAATTCAGTTCGTAATCTCCCCCCCCCCCCAAACAAAAATGTAATCAGATTCACATCGCAAGTTCACCAGATAGTGTTCACACTTTGCACATTGTCTGTCTATACTTGAAGCAGTGGCTGGCAGTAAAGATTATGATAGTGTTTATCTTAACCTGGGCAGGACTTTGGCACTGCCACGCCAGAGCCTGATAAGACCAGGTGCAACACGTCACAGTGGGATTACATGATATAATAGATCAGGAAATGGTGAACAGGTGCAAAGTAATGTGTAGGATCAGTTACACATCGTGACCTTACCTTTGATGAGTTCCGAGAGTTTTTCTTCTCCCAGAACCCGGCCTTAGGTCAGGCTCGTCTGGTGCCAGGCTGTTGCTTGTCTGGGGTCACAGCATGACCTTGTCTGGAGATGATCGCAGCGTGACTGTTTGGAAGTCTCAGCGTGACCATACCTGGAGATCGCAGCGTGACCTTGTCAGGGGGGTCACATACTGTGACATTGTCTGGGGGTCAAACAACGTGATCTCCAGGATCGCAGACAGCGTCACCTTGACCGCTGACCAAGCTCGGCCCAAATAATGGTTTCTTATTGGAGGTTTTATGCTGAGGCCAAAACTGAGGCGCCGATAGTGTGAGACTTGCAAATGTTCGTGTTTGCTCTCACGCACAGCCCATCTCAGTTCTTGTTGCTACAGTAATACATTGTAATAGCAGTATTAATAGATAACAGGAACCTCATATTACCTTGTTTGTTGACAAAATTGTAAGAGTAATTTATCAGATGAAAAAAGGAAAATGTATGAGAGATGATAACGCAAGATTACTAAGTTGTGTTTGTTGTTGGCTGTCTAAGGCCTAGTGTTGTTGCTGTCTTGTCTAGTAAGGTCCAGTGTTGATGTACGTTCCAGTGTTGTTGCTGTCTTGTCTAGTAAAGTCCAGCATTGATGGAGGTTCCAGTGTTGTTGCTGTCTTGTCTAGTAAGGTCCAGCGTTGATGTAGGTCCCAGTGTTGTTGCTGTCTTGTCTAGTAAGGTCCAGTGTTGATGTACGTTCCAGTGTTGTTGCTGTCTTGTCTAGTAAAGGGCCAGCATTGATGGAGGTTCCAGTGTTGTTGCTGTCTTGTCTAGTAAGGTCCAGCGTTGATGTAGGTCCAGTGTTGTTGCTGTCTTGTCTAGTAAGGTCCAGGGCGTTGTTGTAGGTCCAGTGTTGTTGCTGTCTTGTCTAGTAAGGTCCAGCGTTGATGTAGGTCCTAGCGTTGTTGCTGTCTTGTCTAGTAAGATCCAACGTTGATGTAGGTCCCAGTGTTGTTGCTGTCTTGTCTAGTAAAGGTCCACGTTTTATGTAGGTCCCAGTGTTGTTGCTGTCTTGTCTAGTAAGGTCCAACGTTGATGTAGGTCCCAGTGTTGTTGCTGTCTTGTTTAGTAAGGTCCAGTGTTGATGTAAGTTCCAGTGTTATTGCTGTCTTGTCTAATAAGGTCCATTTTTGATGTAGGTCCCAGTGTTGCTGTCTGTTAGTAAGGTCCAGTGTTGATGTAAATTCCAGTGTTTTGCTGTCCTGTCTATAGTCCATTGGATGTAGGTCCCCATGTTGTTACTGTCTTGTTTAGGATGGTAGTAAGTTCCAGTGTTATGCTGTCTTGTCTAATAAGGTCCATTTTTGATGTAGGTCCCAGTGTTCTTGTCTTGTCTAGTACGGTCCATTGTCATCGTAGGTCCAGCGTTGTTGCTGTAGTACCTAGTAAGATCATATTGATGTAGGTCCCGGTATTGTTACTGACTTGTCTAGTAAGGTCCTCATGTTGATGTATGTCCCAGTGTAGTTGCTGTCTTGTCTAGATAAGACACTTATGCAACATTTGGGTATATTTATTCTGGAAACGTTTCGCCACAGTGGTTTCTTCATTCCAGTGCAGAAAAAGATGGAATAAGATGATGAGTTTGGACTGAAGAAACGACTGTGTCGAAATGTTTCCAGAATAAAGATACCCAAATGTTGCAAAATTGTCTTATTTTTCAACGTGTCGGATTTTGTAATCCATTTGCTCACATCCTGTCTTGTCTAGTGTCAATACGTTACACAACATAGACGTTAACCATTTTCACAGCTTGGTTGTATTGTGATTAAGGTGTTGACACCCCCAGTTTCAAAGCTCGCTTCTCTGGCGAACCCAGGACGTCAGTCGTTGAGAGGGACCTGACCTCTCAATGAATACATTTTTTCTTCTAGTAGATTACACCTCTCCTTCTGACAGTACATAAGTCTCCATACTGTCGCTTAAACTTCACAAGTGTTTCAGACTATGGAACAAAACTTCTCCAGACTGAGGAACTGACCACCTCAAAACTACGTCTTCAAAGGTGATGCTCCTGCCAACTTTGCTGTACTCAGCTGAAGAATCCTACTGTGTAGGCAAAACATTTCGGAACAAAGATGCCTAACTGTTGCACATGTGTCTTACCAACCAGTCGTTATGTAGTTATCGGCGAAGGTGAACGTAGAGGGAAGACAGGCAAATCAGACTTATAATAAATCGCAGAACAAATACAGATGCAGTCTTGGTTTCAGATTACTGCTAACCAGAACTCCTAAATCCTTTTCGCAGTCAGTAATATTAAGATCTACATTATTTAGTTTTATGTGGCATGATTATTTTCCTGTCCAACATTTAGAACTTTGCATTTGTCTATATTAAACTGCATTTGCCACTTCTCCGACCACTGCATCAGTCTATTCAAGTCTTTCTGGAGTGCTTTAATGTCCTCATTAGAATGAATTGGACACACACACACGAACGAACGGTTACGCTATTTCTAGCTTCATGGGTCTTATAACTATCCAAAAAATAGAAGGTAAAAGGACACAAGTGCAGCTAATGTGACATTTTATTGTGGCAACGTTTCGCTCTCCAGGAGCTTTATCAAGGTGTTGACGGTTGGATTTGAGAAGGCCTGTTTGAGTGTTTCTCCTCTTTTATATTGTTATGTAGTATCAGCAGCAGCAACTATGTGATGACAGGATGTATTGTTTTGAGGAGGATTCTTACTAATACTTCAGAGATGATGAAGCAAAATAAAGGCAGTATATAAGCCACGTTTTGCGCATATACTGTATTCTTTGCAAGATTGGTGGACTGATTACATCGACTCCAGGCTGAGGGATTAATTACCTCAATGTCCTTCTGATCTTCATTCTTGTTTGTTTAGGACTAATGAAGCCATTGTGTGGCGAAACATTTCCTAATTAAAGATACCCAAGTGTTGAGCATGTGTCTAATTCACTACAACGAGAGTTCACTTTAATCTTTGTATTTAGGAGTCAGATATTCTCAACTGATAATGAACAAATTAAATGTAGCCTTAATGACCCTCGTGTAGTCGATAAGCTTTAAACTCCATTACCCGAACAATCACACGTCCCGAGTCTTCAGAATCACTTGAATTGAGTGTATATTATTATTATTAATGTTAGTGTTCATTATAGGTGATTCTAATTAACCAGTAACTGAAAGATCATTGCGAGTGAAAAATATTTTAATTATTCTGAATCTTATAGACTGCAGGTGGGTCATTAAGGCTGAATTTTAAATGTACACTCCATTCAAGGTAGGTATTTTGAAGCTGGCGAAGGACACTTAAGCCAGGTAATTGGATCTACCTTTCCCTTCTGCAATCAAACCTCATTACCTGCCATTCGTCAAGTGTTGTTTAACCTTCAGTATAACGCTTCTCACTGGTTATGATAATCACCTGTACGTTAATAATCAAGAATACCTTTTTTAAAAGCATGTATATAAACATAAAACACCTTGTTATATATTATATATTATAATATATACATATATGTTATATATATATATATATATATATATATATATATATATATAATATATATATATATACACGCCATATATATATACACACGCCAATAATATACACGCCATATAATATAGCCAATATATATACACGCCATAATATATACACCCAATATAATACACACCCCAAATGACTTCGAACAGGCGATAAATGACATGCCCATGCACTCTGCCCCAGGGCCAGACTCATGGAACTCTGTGTTCATCAAGAACTGCAAGAAGCCCCTATCACGAGCTTTTTCCATCCTATGGAGAGGGAGCATGGACACGGGGGTCGTCCCTCAGTTACTAAAAACAACAGACATAGCCCCACTCCACAAAGGGGGCAGTAAAGCAACAGCAAAGAACTACAGACCAATAGCACTAACATCCCATATCAAAAAATCTTGAAAGGGTCCTAAGAAGCAAGATCACCACCCCTCTAGAAACCCATCAGTTACACAACCCAGGGCAACATGGGTTTAGAACAGGTCCGCTCCTGTCTGTCTCAACTATTGGATCACTACGACAAGGTCCTAAATGCACTAAAGACAAAAAGAATGCAGATGTAATATATACAGACTTTGCAAAAGCCTTCGACAAGTGTGACCATGGCGTAATAGCGCACAAAATGCGTGCTAAAGGAATAACAGGGAAAGTCGGTCGATGGATCTATAATTTCCTCACTAACAGAACACAGAGAGTAGTCGTCAACAGAGTAAAGTCCGAGGCAGCTACGGTGAAAAGCTCTGTTCCACAAGGCACAGTACTCGCTCCCATCTTGTTCCTCATCCTCATATCCGACATAGACAAGGATGTCAGCCACAGCACCGAGTCTTCCTTTGCAGATGACACCCGAATCTGCATGACAGTGTCTTCCATTGCAGACACTGCAAGGCTCCAGGCGGACATCAACCAAATCTTTCAGTGGGCTGCAGAAAACAATATGAAGTTCAACGATGAGAAATTTCAATTACTCAGATATGGTAAACATGAGGAAATTAAATCTTCATCAGAGTACAAAACAAATTCTGGCCACAAAATAGAGCGAAACACCAACGTCAAAGACCTGGGAGTGATTATGTCGGAGGATCTCACCTTCAAGGGACCATAACATTGTATAATCGCATCTGCTAGAAAAATGACGGGATGGATAATGAGAACCTTCAAAACTAGGGAGGCCAAGCCCATGATGACACTCTTCAGGTCACTTGTTCTATCTAGGCTGGAATATTGCTGCACACTAACAGCACCTTTCAAGGCAGGTGAAATTGCCGACCTAGAAAATGTACAGAGAACTTTCACGGCGCGCATAACGGAGATAAAACACCTCAATTACTGGGAGCGCTTGAGGTTCCTAAACCTGTATTCCCTGGAACGCAGGAGGGAGAGATACATGATTATATACACCTGGAAAATCCTAGAGGGACTAGTACCGAACTTGCACACGAAAATCACTCACTACGAAAGCAAAAGACTTGGCAGACGATGCACCATCCCCCCAATGAAAAGCAGGGGTGTCACTAGCACGTTAAGAGACCATACAATAAGTGTCAGGGGCCCGAGACTGTTCAACTGCCTCCCAGCACACATAAGGGGGATTACCAACAGACCCCTGGCAGTCTTCAAGCTGGCACTGGACAAGCACCTAAAGTCAGTTCCTGATCAGCCGGGCTGTGGCTCGTACGTTAGTTTGCGTGCAGCCAGCAGTAACAGCCTGGTTGATCAGGCGCTGATCCACCAGGAGGCCTGGTCACAGACCGGGCCGCGGGGGCGTTGACCCCCGGAACTCTCATCAGGTAAACTCCAGGTATATACACACACAACACACAGATGCACTTCATTGTATATGCACTCATATATACATATCATTGTACAGTATATACACAGTTACCAACCTGTCTGTGTATATAGCCTGTGTAATATCGCAGGTACTAAAATATTGATGGGTGTAATTAACCTTGTCTTGGCACCACTAAAACACTTCAGACTGGCTCTTCATGACCTACATTGATTGCTATCACACCTCCAGTTATCCACTCTTAATAACTAATCCACACTCCAGTTAACATGAAACACAGAAATCCAAGAAGTAATTAAGTGTGGACTAGTGGCTGAAATGTAATAAAACCTTGTGTTTCAAGGTCCTCCCCAGGATCTATCCCCGGCCTGGGAGGGTTGCTCATATTTTGATGACTCCTCCCACATACGTTTTGCCCTAAGCTGAAACATGCACACAAATTTTGCTTGCATTCGCTCGTAGTATAATGCCTCAGGCAAGTATACGCCCACAGACAAGTATACGCGCTCAGGCAAGTATACGTACTCAGGCAAGTATACGCGCTCAGGCAAGTATACGTACTCAGGCAAGTATACGCGCTCTCAGGCACAAAAGTAACACTCACACGCAACATTCACACACAATCTGGAGAATGCGATAGTGGAGGCAGGATCCATACGTAGCTTTAAGAAACGGTACGATAAGGCTCTTGGAGCATTGAAAGAGTGGACCAAGTGGTACTGCGAAGAAGCGGGGCCAGGAGCTGTGATTCGACCCCTGCAACCACAAATAGATTAGTGCACACACACCACACCTGACGACACTGGGGGACAGGAGGGTCAGGGGGAGACATGATAACGACATACAAAATACTGTGTGGAATAGACAAGGTGGACAGAGACAGATGGGACACAGAAACAAGGGGTCACAATTGAAGCTGAAGACTCAGACGAGTCAAAGGGATGTTAGGAAGTATTTCTTCAGCCACAGAGTTGTTAGGAAGTGGAATAGTCTGGAAAACGATGTAGTGGAGGCAGGAACCATACATAGTTTTAAGACGAGGTATAATAAAGCTCATGGAGCAGGGAGAGGGAGGACCCAGTAGCAGTCAGTGAAGAGGCTGGGCCAGGAGTTGAGTCTCGACCCCTGCAACCACAGTTAGATGAATTAGGTGAGTACACACACTCACACTCACACTCTGGTAGCAAGGATACAGAGTAGTGGTGAGTCGTGGAGGTGTGTGGTCTTCAACTTTAACAAAAACATAACATCAGCAAACACACATTATCCTGGGCTGTATCAACGTAATAACAGCTCTCCCGGGGCCTTCCACTCTGCTCGCTCACCCTCAGATCTTCTATCTCTTATTCTTGTTCTTTACTGTTTACTCTCTTATTCTTGCTGCTTTGCTCCCACAGTTATTCTTGGCATTGCTGGCACTTATTGTAAGAACATAAGAAAGAAGGAACACTGCAGCAGGCCTACTGGCCCATGCGAGGCAGGTCCAAGTCTCCTACCGACTTAAGCCAATGCACCCAACCCAGTCAGGTCAGGTCACGGCAACCGACCTGGTAGCACAAGCTATCAGGTCCAACTCACACCCACCCACATCCACTCATGTATTTATCCAACCTATTTTAAAGCTACACAACGTTCTGGCCTCTATCACTGTACTTGGGAGTTTGTTCCACTCATCCACAACTCTATTACCAAACCAGTACTTTCCTATATCCTTCCTGAATCTGAATTTTTCCAACTTAAAACCATTGCTGCGAGTCCTGTCTAGGCTAGATATTTTCAGCACACTATTTACATCCCCTTTATTTATTCCTGTCTTCCATTTATACACCTCAATCATATCCCCCCTAATTCTACGTCTTTCTAGAGAGTGCAGATTCAGGGCCCTTAGTCTATCCTCATAGGGAAGGTTTCTGATACATGGGATCAACTTTGTCATCCTCCTTTGTACATTTTCCAGAGCATTTAAAATCCATTCTGTAATACGGTGACCAAAACTGTGCAGCATAATCTAAATGAGCCTAACCAAGGATGTATAAGTTGAAGAACAACCTGAGGACTCCTATTATTTATGCTTCTTGATATGAAGCCAAGGATTCTATTAGCTTTATTGCAAACACTTATGCACTGTTGTCTTGGTTTCAGATTACTGCTAACCAGAACTCCTAAATCTTTTTCGCAATCCGTAATATTAAGATCTACATTATTTAGTTTATATGTGGCATGGTTATTGTCCTGTCCAACATTTAGAACTTTGCATTTGTCTATATTAAACTGCATCTGCCACTTCTCCGACCACTGCATCAGTCTATTCAAATCTTCCTGGTGTGCTCTAATGTCCTCGTCAGAATGAATTCGACGGCCTATTTTGGTGTCATCGGCAAACTTGCTGATGTCGCTCTTTATGCCCTCATCTATGTCGTTTATGTAGATTGTGAACAGCAGGGGGCCCAACACTGACCCCTGTGGAACACCGCTCGTGACGTTTCCCCACTCTGATTTCTCCCCATTTATGCAAACTCTCTGCTGCCTATTTGTCAACCATGCCTCTATCCAGGAAAAAATTTCTCCTCCTATTCCATGTCCCTTTTAATTTTCCTCAATAGTCTCTGATGTGGGACCCTGTCAGAAGCCTTACTGAAGTCCATATACTCAATATCATATTCATTACCATGATCTACCTCCTCAAATACCTTAGTGAAAAAAAGTTAATAAATTCGTAAGGCAGGAACGCCCCTTTGTAAAACCATGCTGAGATTCGTTGATTAATTTATGCTTTTCAAGGTGGCTACAAACTGCCTCGGCAATTATTGACTCCATAAATTTTCCCACTATGGAGGTTAGGCTTATTGGTCTATAGTTCGAAGCTAAGGACCTGTCACCTGCTTTGAAAATAGGTATCACATTTGCTATTTTCCACTTACCTGGCACCATGCCAGTTTGTAGTAATATGTTGAAAAGATTAGCCAAAGGTTTGCTAAGCTCCTCTTTACATTCCTTTAGAACCCTTGCATACAGTTCATCAGGGCCTGGGGACTTGTTAGGTTTTAATTTATCTATTTGCCTAAGGACCATGTCACTTGTGACCCTAATCGTGGACAGTTTATTATCGTCTGTTCTACATAATTTATCATTTCTGGAATATCGCTGGTATCCTCCTGTGTAAAAACTGAGAGGAAGTATGTGTTAAAAATTCTACACATTTCCTTATCACTGTCAGTGAGCTGACCCGAGGAACTTTTGAGTGGGCCTATCTTGTCCCTGATCTTACTTCTGTATACCTGAAAGAATCCTTTTGGTTAGTCCTTCGATTCTCTTGCAACTTTAACCTCATAATCTCTTTTTTGCTTTCTAATTCCCTTTTTTATTTCTCTCATTTACTGAATATATTGATTTCTTAATTGCCCCTCTCCTCTTTTGATTTGCCTATATATGCCTCTCTTTTGACCAATCAGATATTTTAATCTATTGTTCATCCATTTAGGATCATTTTTGTTTGATCTGATTTCCCTATTTGGAACATAATTTGACTGAGCAGCTAGAACTATGCCCTGGAAAGCGTCATATCGGCAACCATCACCACCTACCTGACCCTTAGTCAGGTCATTCCAGTTCAGCCCACCTAAGTAATTTTTCAGTCCTATGAAATCAGCCAAGCGAAAGTCAGGGACGGAGACTTGATTGCCATTATTAGGGGAATTCCATGATATATTAAAACTGAGTGATTTGTGATCACTTTCCCCAAGCTCATCATTAACCTCAGTATTATTAATTAGTGTTTCCCTACTGGCAAGAACCAAGTCAAGGAGGTTATTTGGCTCTGTCACAAACTGTTTTAAAAAACAATCCTGGATCGTATCAAGAAAGTCACCTGACTCTAAATTTCCTGTCAAATTGTTCCAGTCAATCTGTCTATAGTTGAAATCTCCCATTAGCACAACATTTTCGTATGTAGATGCCTTACGAATTTCGTCCCATAGAAGTTTACTGCACTCCCTATCAAGATTTGGGGCCCTGTAAATCACACCCAAAATTAGTTTTTCTCGGCCCTCGAGAAGCTGTAACCAAAAAGATTCAGTGGCCGACGCTTCTAATTTTATATCTTGTCTAACACAACAATTTAAATTGTCGCTGACATACATCGCTACTCCACCACCCTTCCTGTTGACCCTGTCAGTGTGGAATAATTTATAGCCTTGTATGTGACATTCAGAGGGCATCTCTCTATCTTTCAGATTGAGCCAGGTCTCTGTTATAGCAATAATATCTATGTTTCCTGCACGTGCAATTAATCTTAGCTCATCTATCTTATTTCTTACACTCCTGCTATTAGTATAGTAAACCTTAAGGGAGCTAGTACTAAGATACTTTCTGTTCCACAAATTATTCTTGGCACTTAATGGCCTAAAATGTGTTGGGTTTGATTAAGCTAGATTGTCTTACATTAATTTTAAGTAAGTTAGGTTGCTACATTATCCTTCGTGCAGTTTTAAACAAATCCATAATTACGGTAATACATGATGCGCACGAGGTTAGGTTAATTAAGTGTTTTCTGACGCCTGTCATTGGAGCTTATGGTCATCTGACCAAGACCTTCCGTTGGCTTACAGGTCCACCCCTTTAAAAATTATGGTCATAGTTATAACCATTTAGGATTATTAAAATGCGCAAGAGAAACGTTCTCGTATATCTATTTTACGGTAGTTCGGCAGACTCGTCTTGAAAGCATGCGTGTAGACACGATATCACGAACCCCTGCGTGTGGACGCGATAGCACGCACCCATACGCACGCACATACACTCAGGAACGTTCAGATGATAGTTAAGTAGCACAAAAGTGTTGTAAGCTACTTTTAGGAATAATTAAATATGAGTGGAATTTGGTACACTCATGAATCCATCAGACATTAATGTTTAGTTTAATGGTTGAGTGACGCAGCAAGAATGACCCTGCGTAGAAGTTAGTTGAGTGACGCAGTAAGAATGACCCTGCGTAGAAGTTAGTTGAGTGACGCAGCAAGAATGACCCTGCGTAGAAGTTAGTTGAGTGACGCAGCAAGAATGATCCTGTGTAGAGTTGGATACAGGGTGTTCGAGAAGAGGCAACCTATAGAAAATACATATCGAATGTAGCTCTGTTTTTCCTTACCGTGATCATTACGTAGGAAAATAGTGTTCATATTATAGGATTATTATTGTTTTTAATGAATACGGTATATTCAGTCATTCCTAAGAGTAAATTCCAAATACTTTGAGGCGTTCCCAGTAGTTTCAATTCTTTATTGGCGTTATGCGGGCAGTAAACAGCCTCATTGCACCATTACCAGCTATGTGATACCTTTCCTGCCTTGAACTGATCCCTCGACAACCAGCGGTATTCTAGGATAAGTATATCGCAGATATACCTTACATAAATCTTTTACAACGTATATTTAATCAGTAAGCAGATTAGAAAAAATATTATTCGTCTGGCAACGAGTTAGGCCGAGGGAAAATAAGAAATGTTCAAAATTCAATTTTTATTGCTCTTGTGGGAAAATATTCTGAAATCTTTTAAGGTGTTGGCGCTATTAAGTAACTCTTAACTATGTATTAATTTACTCCAGTCCAGTATTATTATTTATGTGAAGTTTTAAACCCGTTTGGAGGGTAAACTCGTTATATAAATAACAATAATGTTGTAAGCTCCGTGGCTGAGTGGTAACATCGTCGAACCTGGCTTGTATGATGACCACGGTTCGAGTATCGTTATATTTAGTGACAGTCGTTCAATTACAAGTTCCGCCGCTCGCTACTCCCCCACCCTCATCCCCCATGCATCCATGCTGTCCTTCACCTGTCACCCCACAGCTGGCGCCCTCCCACCCCCACGATATCAACAATGTCACAAGTAGTCCCGGGTTCCCAGGAATCTTCACGACAGAGCCAAAGCTGTCGTCCACGAGGCATCTGCCGGGTGTGCCACAGGGAATGTGCACTCAATCCCACAACTGGCAACATCCGTGCACACAATGGATGTCTAAGCTCCAGGAGAGCTCCAAATGAGAACAACCAACAGCACCCCCCTGCCAGCAGACAGGGATGACAGCTACCGTGACTTCACCTCTACAGAGGACCTCAAATCTGCAATCAAATTAACATCCACCAGGACTGACACACATCCCCAAAGCAGCTCGCCCTCAAGCTGCTAGCAAATTCACTGACCTTCTGAAGAAAGTCAACGATGCTCCTTCAAACAACAGATCCTGGCACAACTTGCTGCTTTTTGGCAATGCCTGTTTGGCTGTCCCACCAAGGAGGGACAAGTCACTAGCAACACATGTTATTAGGGCAATAAATGCGTTCCCAAGGGATGACAACCTCCTCCGTCTCTCCCCTAGGGCGACAAACACCCGCCGGGCAAATGCCAACAACAGGACACCCGACGCCTCAAAAATCAGAGCCCAAATTAGCAAAAAAAAAATAGAAGAGGGTAACACTATTGGAGCTCTGAGGCTTATAACCAGTGAGGATACCATCGCTCCCAAGGACGCAAGCACGGCGCAAGCTCTGAAAGACAAACATCCACCCAGGGCTCCCAGTACCAACATTGATTGACCTCCCTGACATTGCAGCAGGCGAAGAACATCTAACCTTACAGGATGCTGATGTGTATAAAGCTGCTATGTCATTTCCGCAGGGCTCAGCAGGAGGTTTCACCGGTTTAAGGTCTCAACACTTAAAACAAATACTCAATCCAGCACTTGGTGAGGTTTCAGAGAGGCTGCTGTCTGAACTCACCAAATTTTCCAACCTATGCCTGGCTGGCAGTGTCCCAGAGGCCATCAGACCCCTTTTCTTTGGTGCCTCATTGTGTGCCCTCTGGAAAAAGGATGGCGGAATCAGGGCCATTGCGGTGGGTAACACCCTTCGGCGCCTAGTCGCCAAGGCTGCAGTAAGAAAGGTGAGTCAAGAGGGTGCTGAAACCAACTCAGCTCGGTTTCGGCATTCAACAGGGCTGTGGAGCAGCTGCCCACACAGCACGAGTATATATCAAAAACATGTCCAATGAAAAAGCCTTGGTCAAATTGGACTTTGCCAACACTTTCAACTCAGTCATAAGGGATGCTGCTCTCCAAACAGTTTATAGAAACTTCCCTTCCCTTTATCCTTTCATAGAATCGTGTTATAGTGTGACTTCGAAACTATTGTTTGGGGACCATGAAATAGACTCATGTGAGGGCGTGCAACAGGGAGACCCTCTCGCCCCCTTTCTATTTTGTTTGGTCATCAAGGAAGTCACAGAAGCACTCTCCAGCGAGCTCAATATCTGGTTCCTGGACGATGGTACCCTAGCGGGCACAACAGAATCTCTCCTAGAGGACATCAGTAAAATTAAAGACATGGGAGAAAGCCTGGGCCTTTCTTTATACCCCACCAAATGTGAAATAGTTTCTACCAATCAACAGATGATCCAGAATATTAGCGCCGTTTTACTAGGATCACGAGCCATTGATCCAGCCAATAGCACTCTCCTTGGTGCTCCTCTTGGGTCTA
>NC_069406.1:37896289-37963789 GCF_026875155.1 Cherax quadricarinatus
AGATGCGGCCGAAAGGCAGGCATCGTGCAGTTGGAGTGAGGAAGTGGATAAAGCAGAGGCGGAGACGGACTCATGTGCTACGTTACCTGTGGGGACGGGGCCTGAGCAGACGACGACGACGAACGATGACGGTGAGCCTGTAATGCAACAGGATGGAATGTTGGATGAGGTTTTGAATACCTTCCTGAGTGAGGTGGAGGGGAGTCTGGATGATGAGCAGCGTGGACGCTCATTGGAGGAGACTACAGTCTCATCGGGACATGGGAAGACCGTGTGCAATGAGGGGAAGAAGCACACGGTAGTGGCTGAGGTGCACAGAGCGTGCATGGAAGAAGAGGTTACATGTGGAGACAGAGGTTCACGCAAGAGAACAGCTGGGACGTCTGATATGGATGACGTCTTAACGCCAGGGCAGAGACCTGGGAAGAAGTCTTGGAAGCCCAGGTTGGATCTCCCGGAGAGTGGGTGTAGCGGTGCTGAAGTACTGAAAGGTTCAAAGGAGAAGGGGAGGGGGGATTGGGGGACTGGACAGACAAGGTGACAAACGGGGCTCTAGTCAGCAGTCAGGTCACGCGGGTGCCATTCCAAGACAGCGGGGCAAGCCACCTTTACTGACATAATTCAAGGTCGTAACGATCAATGTTAATGGCCTGAGAGCCGAGGTTAAAAGAGTATGGGTGGAATGGTTTTTAAAGAGATTTAATGTAGATATATGTTTCATTCAGGAGCACAATTATAAGTTTGGTTGTGAGTTGTCTTTGAAAGGTTATAAGTTGTATGTGAGTGGCTCTATGAGGTTAAAAGGTGGGGTTGCTGTGGCTGTAAAGGAAACCAGTCCATTGCGTATTTTGGGGTGGGAGGAGGGGGGGGGGGTGGGGAGGGGGGGGGGGGAGGGGGGTGCAACGAGGGTTTGTTTTATAGGAGTGTATATGCCGGCAGATGGCAACGCACGAGTCAAGGAGAACTTTGTGAGGGAATTTTTGATGTACTATTTAAGGGTTTACCTTTAGTCACGGTAATAGGGGGAGATTGGAAATTTTGCGTATTAGGGGGGGGGATGTGGAACCGAGGGGGGCGGGGTGTATGTTGGCTTGTTACGTAATGTGTTTGGGAGACGTCGGGGTTTTGGATGTTGTGGGGAGGGGGGGTTGGCAGGTTGAGTATACGTTTGTCAGACGGGATTATGCTGCAAGATTAGATAGGATCTATGCAACGGAAGCTGTACGTGTGTTGGGAGTCAGGACTTTTGATGTGGGGTTTTCTGATCATAGGGCAGTTATAGCAGATCTTGATTGGGAAGGTATGGTTAGGATACAATCGGGTTTTTGGAAATTAAATGCAAGACTCGTGAGGAGTGAGGAGGTGAGTATGGCTTTTGGGGAATGGTGGAAAACTTTTTGGATTCTAGAGAGGTGGAGTCATGTATCTTAGAATGGTGGGAAAGGCACGCTAAGCCGGGTATAGCAGGTTTCTATAAGAGGAAGGGAAGGGAAGAGGCAGGGTGGAGGTATGGGTTGCAAAATTATTTTGAATATCAGCTAAATGGGTGTTATGAGGAAGGGGGGGGCGGCAGTACGGAAACATGGTGCAACTCAAGGACAGGTTGGCAGAGTTACATAATGGTAGATTTGATGCAGTAGGTGTAAGGGTGGGAATGGAGGCTGTGCTGTGGGGTGATAAACCTTCGGGAAGTGTTTTGCGAGGTTTTAGGGTAAGGCAGAGGGATTCGACTATTTTAAACTTGGAGGTAAGTGAGGATATGGGTGGTTATCACAAGGGACAGGTACTGAATACTACAGAAGGCATGAGCAATTATGCTGATTTCTGGTTCCAAAAGAAGTGGGGGAAGGGGGAGGAGGGCGATGCTATTGAGGAGGTGTGGGGGGGGAGAGGTTTAGGTTCATGTGGAGAGGAGGGCATGGGGATGGGAGGTGAGATTAGCATGGGGGAAGTTGAGGAGGCTGTGTTCAACATGAGTACTGGCAAGGCACGGGGTATAGATGGGATATCAAATGATTTTTATAGAATTCAATGGGAGCATATTAAGCACTGTCTGGTGAGGGTCATGAATTGTATGCGACGGGAGGGACAGTTAGGACAGACTCAGTGAACGGGTGTAGTCGTATTAGTACGCAAAAAGCAAGAGGGAAGAGTATTGAGTGAGTACAGAGCTATTTCGCTAATGTGTGCCGACTACAAGATTTTCGCGAAGATACTGGGCAATAGGATGAAGAAGGTGTTAGGTGGGGTATTCATAAGGGCAGATGGGTATTCCGGGCAGAAGCATGAGAGATGGGCATGGCCGCATTAGGGATTTTTTGGAGGGTTGCAGCAGAGGAGGGCTTTTGGGCATTGATTGGGAAAATGCATATGACTGTGTGAATAGAAACTTTCTGAGGGCTAGTTTGTTGCATCTCGGTTTTGGCATGGGAGTGGTGAGGTGGGTTGATACAATGTATTCATCTGCAATGGTGAGAGTACAAATTAATGGCAGGTTGGGAAGGCCTGTAAGGATGGAGAGGGGTTTGAGACAGGGGTGTCCCCTGTCTCAAATATTGTTTGCGTGTATGCAGCATCCTTTTTATGGGCTCGTTGAGGGGAGGGGGATTTTAAATGGGGAGAAGGATGGGTGTATAGATGTGGTGGGGTATGTGGATGATACCACTGTTCTGATGGCAGGAGTGGAGGGATTGTGTACGGTGGAAAGTGTGTTGGAGCTTTTTGGGAGGGCGTCTGGCATGCGGGTGAACAGAGCAAAATCAAGTTTGCTGGAGGTGGGTGCCTGGGTGGGGGTGGGGGGGCTTGGGGTTGGAGTTTGGGTGGGAAGTAGTGGCTAGGCTAAAATTTGTGGAGTTATAAACATGACTGATGCGCGAGAGGCTAGGCAGCTGAATTCGGAGGTGGTGGTGGAGAAGGCAGTAAAAAAGGGTTAAGGAGTTTACAGGCGGGGGATGTCACCTTACAACAGCGGCGATAATTGTAAATTCATTAGTTTATAGTAAAGTATGGAGTATGGCTGTGGTGTATCCACTGCGGACTACAGACGTACATGAGATTCAGAGGAGGGCATTACGTTATGTTTGGGGTTTCGGGAGGGCATGGCTGAGCAAGGAAAGGGGGTGATGTCGAATATACACAGTGGAGGAGTAGGCCTTTTAGCGTTGGGGCCGAGAGTAAAGGCTTTATATGTGAAACAGAGGTTCGTTAGGGAGGGGGGGGGGGAAAGAGGGGTTAGAGTGGGGACAGTGATGAAGGATGTGAGGAGATGGTGGAGCGGAAAAGAATTAATTGAATGCGAGGATATGCTGAGGGTATTGTTATTGATTAGGGAGGTGGAAAAACTTAGGGTGGGGCGTTTGGTGACGATGAGCAGAAGGCCGGAAATCATACAAGGGGTATCGGTTTATCCCTTGTATGATTGGGGTATGATATGGAATGACTTTCGAAAGCTTAAGTTAATGCGCCCCTCAAGGAAGGTTCCTTGATGTTGGTGAGGGGCTCTTGATTTAGGGAATTGGATCTGTGCTCCAGTTCCCCGAATTAAGCCTGAATGCCTTCCACATCCCCCCCCCCTAGGCGCTGTATAATCCTCTGGGTTTAGCGCTTCCCCCTTGATTATAATAATAATTAAGTTAATGCCGAGAGTACGGGAGTTTGTATAAATGTTTATAATGGGGATATTAGCATCGAAAGCTGTTTTGTGTTCAATGGGATTGGTGAGGGAACAGACCTGCGATCACTGTGGAGAACAGGAAACGGCTTTTCATGCGGTTTATTTCTGTGAAGAGTTGAGGGAGGTGAGGGTGTGGTTAGCGAAGGTTTTTGGGTTGATGGGTGGGGGTAATGTAGAGACCCTGCGAGCCTAACATTAGAAGTACGCGGGGTCTCCAGAGAAGTGAAAAGGGCGATTATGTATGTAGTGGTGGATTTTCTGTATATTTCCTGGGGGATGAGGGACACGGGAGGAGGAAGAATTAGGATTAGGGCAATTGCGGCGGGCATATATAGAACGGTTTGCAGAAACAAACTTATTTACGGGGGACAGTGGAGGACACGTTTTCCGGAGACCTACTGCAAACTTACGGTCAATGGCCTCACTCAGTTGGCGAGCTAATTATACGTAACGGACTGGTTTCCTTTATAAGCGGGTTGACATTAGTTTTTTCGGAGGGAGAGTGTATGAGGTGCAGGACTTGCGAAGGAATGTGAGGGTCGGGAAGGTATGTACTGCGTGGTGCTGTGTTGACATGTAAGTTTTGTGTGCAAGATTTTGATTAGCCCAAGATTTGTATAAAATAGGTCCTTGTGATTAAAAGAGAGTTATAGAAGTCACTGTCCATGTTAGTCTACCAGTTTTTGCAAAGATAATTTTTCTGGTATGTATTTTCGCAGTTTTTTATTGTAATTTTGTAGGGAATTTCTTTCCTCTTAGATGGGGTTAATATTTGTTTTTACATAATTTGTTTTCCATAACTTTTGTAATGTTATTAAGTTTCGTTGCTGATGCAACGTATGCTGTAAAAATCTTGCAGTTGTTGATGCTTTATACGCTTATGTAATTTTGTGTAATGCTTATTTTTGTTATAGAGAAATGTTTTCGGATAATTATCAGAGTTTGTTCTTAAGTTAAATCTCATAATCAGTTGCATGTATATATAAAGTTACAAAAATTTATGTTTGATCACTGCTGTGATCAATACGTGTGCGAATGATGTGGGTGTATTTATAGACGAGTTTTCATGGGAGGGGGGTCCCCCCTCCAACAGTTTTGTGTGTATGTGTCAGATATATTATCATTTTGTATAATGTGTGTCAGTGCATGGTGTGTATGTATTTTGCGTGTTTCATAATTATTTCTCTTGCACTTGATATAATTCTTCGTAATCTTGACCAGATCCTGTATTATTGTGGTATTTAATAATTTATACTACCTTGTAATTTATGATGTTATGTAGTCCAAGTATAAGGATACATGTTTGATGATATTTCATTTCTTTATGTATTAATGTTTAAGAGACTACAGCATTCCTTTACAATGTTCATCTGCATAGTAAGTCTAACCTCGTAACTCAGAAGGGGTAGATGCGTATAGTTTGATCACGAATCAAAATTTCACATAATTTTACACAAAACGATCAAATCTACACCAAATCATTAAGGACTTTGGAAGTTATCCTCGCCATTCCCAGATGCTGGGAATGGGTACCTGCACATACCAGTCCAGTTGTTCCTAGAATCTGGCCCGCGTTACTGTACACATGCGACAAAATTTTAATCCGATGAGATGAGGGGTTCTGGAGTTGTGATAAGCTAAATAAATTTTAATAACAGGATATCTAATGATGTGGGGTTATTATAGAAGGCCTGAACATTATTTCAGTTGAAGAATGAGATACTTGTCCAACATTTGTTAATCTTTATTGAGGAATGTTTCCTCAATAAAAATTCCCAGATGCTGCATAAGTGTCTTATTCTTCAAATTATCGGTTTTCAAAATAATTTTCATTATCC
The DNA here is from genome assembly GCF_026875155.1 of Cherax quadricarinatus. Classification (NCBI taxonomy): domain Eukaryota; kingdom Metazoa; phylum Arthropoda; class Malacostraca; order Decapoda; family Parastacidae; genus Cherax; species Cherax quadricarinatus. The sequence goes on from NC_069406.1 coordinate 37,901,801, forward strand.
TGTCTGTCAGTGATGATGATAATCCTAACTAGTGTGATAATAACCTTAACAATTATATATTAAACAAACAACAAATAATGTACAGATGAACGTTATATAACTATGAATACATTAATATGACAAACTGCTCCATGAACCAAGCTTTACCTGGAAGCGAACGACCAATATTTTTCACCGACTCGTAGCTTCCTTTCAACCCAGACAGACTGCAGTGCCAATATCAATACATCTCTGGCAAACAAATCAATATAACACCCCAGGTATTAGGAATTCTTTTATTACAATACTCTTTGTTGTCAATTAATAGGATACAATACCGACAAGATGAAGAATTAGTATCAATACAAATTCAAGGATATGCGAAGACAGTGGAACTATTGACAAAAGATGGAGTAATCAGTTTTTTTTTTTATATTTTATTTAAAACGTCATATAACAACATATTAAATATATAAAAATCCATCCTTCTTTAAACAGGTATACAAAACATAATACATGAACATAATACACCTTATAAAGTACGCTGCAGCACATATCCGATATTTACACCTAAGCCAACTAGTATTTCCCTAAACCATACATGATGAAATATCATATAAAAGCATACAACAATACGTATAACATAACAAAAATTAAAGCCTTAAGCTCAGGCTGACGGGTTTGAGCTAAATATGTATGTAACCCATACAGTGTGATACATAACTATCATATAGAATAGGGTAGCAGCACATTGCTAATATGTCCAGTCTTGCTAAATAATAAGGTAGTGCTGTCAACCCAGGGAAGGTATGGGAGCGAAGTTACTCCAAAAAAAAAAAAAAGTCTGACACACACACCTTACACACATCATTTTGGGAACTGAAATTTCTGATCATTGTTTACTGTACTGCCTCTGTGTTTGAACTCGTCGTTTTAACAACTTTGTTGACGTAGCCGCTACGAGGAAGAGTCGTTAGTGTACTTTCTCCAGAGTGCCCATAAAACACTTCTATGCTCTAACACTTTGTAATTATTGATGAGTTCGACGAAGAGAATTACAAGTGCATGGACTTAGTATTGGCCCACCTTTATGAACTTGGCGTGTTCTAGGACTGAATAACTTTTGATTCCTTTGTTGATATCAGCACACATATACACTGTGTTGACTCGAGGCAGTGAGCAAGTGAGTTGAACACTTTGATATTGGTGCAGGTCGCAAGAGCTTTCATGTAATGTTTATATATGTCTAGTCCAATGTTAGAATAATTATCAGGTATTTCACTTATCTTCCATCATGTAATTACTACTACTCATGAAGACTGTAAATATTTATTAAACTCCTTTTATCAAATTCCTAGACTGTTTGAACCACGAGATGGTTTGCCTACAACAGCCCTGCTTTGGAAGTCGCGGCAAGCAAATCTCACAGGTAATAGTACCCTGGGGCATGGGAGGGAATTAAGTGAAGTCCAAGGAAGGGAAGCATAGCTCCAAGTCCTTGGATCTGGAGACCATCACTTGCATCAAAGCCTTCCCTGGAAGGGAATGTATCGTGTTGCTTTGAAATTTATTTAAAAAGATGAATAACGTGTGGGTGTGTTTGAGAGAGCCAATAGGATTAGTGCAGTGTTACTTTACTTTTATGATCTAACGTGTTTCTCTCCCCTACAGAGGCAGAGAGAGCCTCAACGTCAGCTCCCAGTCTCCCCTTGTCAAGGACAGTGCTGTACCCACACTGGTGAGTATTTTTTTAGATATATAGTACGTTGTGCGACGCTTGTGTACTCTAATGTTTATACTTACCTATTTATGGCTGCTGGGGGTCGAATCTTTAGCTTCCTGCCCCGCCTCTTATCTGACAGTTTACTTGTTCTAAGCCTTGTGAACCCTAGTATGCATATTTATAAAGATGTGTATAGTGTGTGTGTGTGTGTGTGTGTCGGATGGTATGTTATCAGAAAGGGATACTATATTACGTATAGACCATTTAAGTGGTATGCTGTGTAGTGTGTGATGGGATGGTATTGGTAAGGGATACTATGTTACGTATAGATCACTTAAGTGGTATGCATGAATATCCCTGCACATAAACGATGTAGCCAGGTTTAAATAATGGTAAACAAAGTGTTTATTGTAGGAGGATGATGTCAGAAAGATACAAGATAGGTTCATGAACAGGTGAGCATCCTGTAACACTGCTAGTTAAATAAATCCAGCACACCAGACTATCTGTAGTGGAGTAGTTTCCGGTGATGGTAAGAGCATCTCAGCAGCAGTGCCGTCACACTGCTAGGGCTGTCGTTGTCAGGGTGTGCAGTAGTATATACGTGCTGCTCGGTCAGGTTACAACGCCACGTACTGCAAGTACCCTACGCAGTCTTGCTACGCCACATAAGCCGCTCCTGCGGCGCACTCAGCTGACTGTGACCAGTGTGCCTGGTTCTTCAGGTGTATACGTGCATATTTGCACAACCACATTCTGCTGCGTTACAGTATTGATGCATCTCCTGTTGTTACTGCTGATGCCACTCTTGCTCATATCACCACCACTACTATTATTGTTACTAATATCATAACCACTGGTTTAAAATAAGTGCTTTCTCTTTCCCCACCAGGTGTGTACCTGTATATACACAGGGCTATAATTGTTTCAGCAACCAATCTACTCCTACTGCAACTAACATTACTGCTGCTGTTTTATCTATTATTACTAATAATTTCACAACCACTGATACTTTAACTCTTGTTCTTGTTGCTGAATGTTGTTAGTAATAATACCATCATCGCTTTTATTACAAATATTGTTGTAGCCGTTATCATAAATTACTACTACTACTACTACTACTACTACTACTATTCTGTTTCCATTGAAACTAGTTTAGTAAAATAGACAAATGCAATAAGCGGGGTTAATAAGGTTTATATTACACTGTGCTTCCCAGTGTCAACAACTTGCTGGTGAAGAAGGCGTTACAGGAGTAATTAAGGCCTACTGGTATTATAGCTAGTCACGACGGTACCTTGAAAATGGTTTCATTTAAAAGTGGAATTAAAAGTGTTAAGAATGAGTTGCAAATTTTTTAGAACGAGAATAAGAAAGAGATCAGAAGAGGAAGGAAGTTAAACATTAGGTTTGAGAGAGGCATGTGGAGAATGAAAGCTTCTGGCATAAATGATGGGTGCCCTGAAAGTGTACTTCATTAAACTATAGACCTTAATGCTAGTGAAGGACTGACATAAAGACCGATTAATTCGTATTTCCCAATCTGTATATGATCACTTGCGGATCTAGCGCTTCCTCTTGAATATAATATTTCACAAAATATCCTTCTTGCCTAACCATTTGACTGACTTTTACTAGTGTATTTCGAACGACGAGGACTATTAGGATGTTTGTGGAGACTTGAGTAACACCTCAGAGTACAACATTGTTCTAGACTATGGAGCAGAACTCTTCTCCAGGCTGAGGGACTGACCACCTCAAAACTACGCTTTTGAAAGTGATGGTCTGATTATATCGTCTTTACATTTCTACTGCTCATGGTACCTTCTCTCTATTCGACTGAAGAAGCCTACTGTGTGCGCGAAACGTTTCGGAATAAAGATACCCAACTGTTGCACATGTACCTTACTTATCAGGAATCTGATAAAGTAGCAACGGCTCGTGGTATTGAAATTCTCCTATAGATCGAAGCTAAGCTAGCTGACACAGAGGTATTAGTGTGCATCAATAAGGACAAAATCAGAGGGGATGAGGGGGTTCCGTTGCCAGTGGCGTTTCCCATGGGTCAGTACAGGCACATTTTTTTTTTAAGAGGAAAGTAGACCTCTGTCTCAGACAAGTTCCATTTCAGCTAGGTTGTAATCCCATGATGACAAGCCCGTGTGCAGTTTATGGCATTTTATTGAGGAGACGTTTCACCCACCAGGGGATGATAAACAATAAAAAGAAAAACAATACCTTGACTGGAACAGTACACAAATAACCCACACATAGGAGAAAGAAGCTTATGAGGATGTTTCGATCCGACTTTGATCATTAAATAGTCGGACCGAAACGTCGTCATAGGTTTCTTTCTCCTCTGGGACTATCAAGTATGTCTTCTTAATAAATGCCATAACAGCATATTGTGTCTTGTTAATATACTTGTAATAGTCATGTAGGTCTGGCTGCCGTAGTCACCAAGAGTCTGGTTGACCAGTAAGTCAGTATTGCAGTCAGGCCATCCATACACAATAAAAGAACTCTCCAAACCTGTTAGAGTTATGTATATGTATGGCTCCTTGTTGCTCACAACGTGGACGTATATGAAGCATACCAACATAATTAAGTAATTTGATGACACGACAATCTTTAGGTAAGTAATAATAATGACAATGATCTTTATTTCTTCAAGTACTTGTACAACGTATACAGTCCTACCTGACATCAATGACATACAGAAAGCTGCTTGTTATGCTCACAGAGCATTTCGGGCAAATTAGGTCACTTGTCCCAGGATGCGACCCACACCAGTCGACTAACACCCAGGTACCCATTTTTTACTGATGGATGAACAATAGACAACCGGTGTAAGGAAATACGCCCAATGTTTCCACCCTTTGCAGGGAATCGAACCCGGACATTCACCGTGTGAAGCGAGAGCTTTTGCCACCAGGCCACGGGCAACAAATAATTATAACCTTTGAGGTAGTATCCCCTCAAGGCACGGTCCTCACTGGTGAAGACTCTCATTCAAGGAACTGGAACTGACCTCCCCTTCCATGGATCGAATCTGCCTTCTATTCCTTAAGGTTTACCGGTTTCCCTAAATCACTATGTTTCTACGGGTTCAGCATTTCTCTCGGATTAAATAAATATGTAATGGAAATAAGAAAAAAAAAATAGATAAAGAATACTGGCTGTGGTGCAGTGATTCTGTAAGTGTTGTAAGAGTCAAGGAGTAAGTATATAGAAGATTGTCACATGAATATCACGTAAGAAAACAGAGACTTGTGTACAGTACTGGCAAGCTTTACAACAGCCTTTACATTATTATTATTATTATTATTATTATTATTATTATTATTTTATTCATGGGGACTGCATAGTAATCCGCATTGATGCTAGGTAACAGAGGTTAGTTTCAGTGCCTGTTGTTAAGTGCCCCTTCACCAGCATCACGGTGCCTATGAATTAGACACATGTGCAACATCTTTATTATATCAGTGAAAATTCCAGGCAATATTGGGAAGATAGTAGAATAATATAGAAAAGACGAGGTAATAAGTTGCCCAGCTTATATACCGGGGTCAGGTGACGCCGGTATATAAACGCCAAGCTTCGTACCTGTGCTTCAAATTATTCAAGACTACGGTGGTCTTAGCCAACTTCAAGGCTGAGGGACTGATTACCTCGTCTTTTGTATATAATTTTACCGTCTTCCCATTATGTCCTTGAATTTGAATTGATAAAGCCACTGGATGACGAAACGTCTACAATAAATCTACCCAGATGTTGCACACTTGTCTAATTCTTCATCTTGTCGGTATTGTATACCATTCATGTACCTCAAGGTATACCTCCTTAAAGGGTATATTAACGGATAAATACTGTTGACAACAGTATTTATCCGGTAATAGCCAAGAAAATCAAAATAGACATAAGCAGAAGTGTTCGTACCCATATATCGTGTAAGTGTGGTGTTCATACATGGTATAAACATTGATAATAAATACCCACAAATTGGTTTAGAAAGACAAGTGAGCGAACACTAGAAAATGTTCTGAAAGGTTTTGTAGTAAATGTCCTAGTGTTTGCTCTGGTGTTCATACATAATGGTAGAATAGTGGAGTGGAATTCGCGATGAAATAGCAAGAGCTACAAGCACAGGAAACCTACAACAAATATATGCTAAGTTAAATGCTGAAGACGAGATGCCACGCTCATACAACATACACACAAAATATCTATAAACACCAATATGGGAATAATTATTAGGCCAAGCATGTAGGTCAGCAGGGCGGATCATTAATGTCATAGGAAGTGTGCTTACGTGTGTGTGTGTGGTTAGATCACACGTGTGTCTGAGCAATCCCTTCAGTTATGATTCATTTTAATTAGTAAGGAGATTGGTTTTGATTTTTGGAAGTCTGTAGATGTTCTCATGTTGAGTGTCAGCAATAAACGTAGGGCACCACTCACAACTCCCAGCTACCATTACCACTTACAAGTACTACCTGATGGTAGCACTTGTAATTGAACATTAAAATGGTATAAAATACCGACAGATTGTTAGGTAAGACACATATGCAACAGTTAGGTATCTTTATTTCGAAACGTTTCGCCTACACAGTAGGCTTCTTCAGTCGAGTACAGAAAAGTTGATAGAAGTAGAAGATACTTGAAGACGATGTAATCAGTCCATCACCCTTAAAGTTTTGAGGTGGTCAGTCCCTCAGTCTGGAGAAGAGCATTGTTCCGTTGTCTGAAACAATATGAAGTTGAAGTGACAGGATGGGGCCTTATATAGTGCCAGGAGATGAGACGTAGGTTGCTTTGGGAGGGCAGGTCTCTATCAACTTTTCTGTACTCGACTGAAGAAGCCTACTGTGTAGGCGAAACGTTTCGAAATAAAGATACCTAACTGTTGCATATGTGTCTTACCTAACAATCTGTCGGTATTTTATACCATTTTAATGTTCATTCTGTCAGACACTGCAACACAAGGGTATCTTGGTACAGACCATCAACTTCGACAACCTCTACTAGTGAGAACGGCTGGGTTTGAGAGGGACCTGCCCTCCCAAAGCAACCTACGTCTCACCTCCTGGCACTATATAAGGCCCCATCCTGTCACTTCAACTTCATATTGTTTCAGACAACGGAACAATGCTCTTCTCCAGACTGAGGGACTGACCACCTCAAAACTTTAAGGGTGATGGACTGATTACATCGTCTTCAAGTATCTTCTACTTCTATCAACTTTTCTGTACTCGACTGAAGAAGCCTACTGTGTAGGCGAAACGTTTCGAAATAAAGATACCTAACTGTTGCATATGTGTCTTACCTAACAACAGCACTTGTAATTGGTAATGATGTCTATCCTACACACCTTCCACCACGGCTTAGCCTTGACTTCTCTTATCTTCTGCTTTTCTAGTGTTTGTGTATAAATCTGACTTAATATTTAATACTAACAATCTTACTAAAGAATAAAAAGGCACAATGCCGTGGCTGGAGCAATACAGAAATAACCCGCACGTAGAAGACAAACTTTTAACGTTTCGGTCGACGTAAGTTTTGGTGTAGTCACTGGTCTAAGTTGTACCGAAACGTCGTCATAAGTTTGTCTCGTACATGCGGGTTATTTGTGTATGACTAGAGTAAATATTGTTCTTTACCACTGACGTGTGTTTACTACCAGTTTTGATACTCTGCTTATATATCTTGTATGTTGCCTTTCTCATATTAATTTAGTGTATTTCTCAGCTGAATGCCACTGTAATGTAATATTGTGCGCTTTCAGGGTCTGCTGCCATGGAAACAACGCAACTCTCAACTCCACGGGTTTAAGAACACCAAGTTTGGCAGCCCGGGTTATCCGTCACCCCTTGACAGGTTCAGGTGAGAAAATAAAGACACTTAGGAAACTTTAATAAGAGTCATGTGCCTCGCGACACTGGATATCCATTTTGCATAAATAATTTTCCAGAAACTGAGTTGCGGAGTTGGGAAGTGTACAGGACTTGCATCCCTGACGGGCAGAGGAGGGGACCAAAGGGGCGGTGGCCCCGGGTATCTATATGGGGGAAGGGGGCATCCAGTTAGAGAGGGAAACAAAATAGTGATTTGGGGCATACAATAAAAGAGTTGGCCCCGGGCATCACCAGACCTTTGCACTCCACTGCTGACGGGTGTGTGGAAATGTTGCAGTAACGTAATTCATAATAATAATCTTCATTTCTATAAGTACATGTACAGTGTATGCAGACCTAGCTGAAATCATTGACAATACTATATAGAAAGCCCCCCTTGTTATGCTGAATATTTCGGGCAAATTAGGTCAGTTTTGTCCCTAGGATGCAACCCACACTAGTCGACTAAAACTCAGGTACCTATTTTACTGCTAGGTGAACAGGGACAGAGGTGTCTAGGAAACACGTCCTAACGTTTCCACCCGTAGTGGGGATCGAACTGCGGAATTCACTGTGCAAGCAGAGTGCGCTAGCAATCGAACTATGGGAACAATTGAATTATGAATGTCTGTGCAAGGCAGGTATTCAGTGAGTAAAGGTTTCCTTCTTTGGGTGATTCTACCTTGGTGGGATACGGCAGATGTGGTAAACAAATCCTTTAGATTATTACCTGTATAATATGGTACATTGGTGTAGAACTCCGAAAGGAAAATGTAGTGTACGCACTATATCGTAGAATGTAACCTTGCACAAGAGTATGGAATTAATACCACAAACACATTTGAACAACGTACTATGTACATTATAAGTAAGGTTAGTAGCATTTTACAAGAAATATGCAGGATTTGTGACAGTTAGATAATGTACTTTGTAAAATACTTATACCAAATGTTAAAACAGAATATGGCATCAATTATTTTGATTGAAGTGCACTGCACTTATGACGAACGTTCACTCAGTGTGTGTGACGCTACATAATCAACACGTCTCCCAGGGTAAACTGTAACAAGAGAACAGATACACACTCCTGTGGTTTGGCGGCATGGATTGAGTAACTTTCAGGTTGCTGCACTAACACCTATCTTGCGAGATCGACCGTGAAGGTAATCACTATGGAGGTGTATAATGGTCCTACAGATTCCTCGTGTTAGGAAGCTGTAACGGAGACAAGGAATTGGGGGAGGGAGTAGACTTCTGTAAGACCGGATATACCTACCTTGTCGAATGCTTAATTAAAATATATATACTATATCTGTTGAGACATTTTCTTTATTCTAGTTGATTTATGTCGTGCGATTTTGGCTTAAATAGCAAACCTCTTCTTGCCGAATAAGGCAAGCGAAAATTTGTAGATGGAATAATTTCGCAAAAATCATTCTAAACCTAACGAATAAAAATATATTTCATTGTGTTTGTTTATTATTAATTATTGTAAACTTATCTAAAATATATTTATTTGGGTCAGGTTAAATTAAATTGCGCTTGTTATAATAAGGCTAGGTATGTTTTCTAAAGTTCTTTTGGTACAAAATTATTAATTTTTACATTAACATAAATGTAAAAAATGTACCTTTAACCGTATAACAAAAAAAAATAGAAAGGGCTCAATTTTAAATGAGTTCTTGCTAATTGACCAGTTTTACCTATTCGGCACGGCATATTATAAAATATATATATATATATATATATATATATATATATATATAATATATATATATATATATATATGGAATGAAAAAATCTGTCAACAGGTGTAGTATATCTATATTTTCATGAAGCTTTCGATAGTTTCAATTCTGTATCAAGGACCGTTCACCAGTATCAAGACACCTTCCAGAAGGATCAGTGAGTAAAATCTGCCTACTATTGGCCACTATCAATTTTTTTTTTTACGGTGTTAAAGGCAAATATTGAACACAAATTGTATACACAAGTTCAGATAAAGTTGTATACTGTTCTCTCTGACTCATCAATGTATAGATATCCGAGAAAGACGGAGAAGCCAGGGGTCGTTGCTTCCTTGGGGACAACGCTACGACATTATGTATGCTTGTAAATCATCCTGTGTGATGGAATGTGACGGGGAAACAACCAAGTTTTCATTGTTCATATATCCAGTTTGAAAACAAGTCATGTGCGATTATATCATCTACGAAATGCTCACCATGTCATATATATATATATATAATATATATATATATATATATATATATATATATATATATATATATATATATATATATATAATATATATATAATTAGGAAGTAGGTTGGTAAATAGCAACCGCCCAGGGAGGTACTACCATCCTGCCAAGTGAATGAAAAACGAAAGCCTGTAACTGTTTTACATGATGGTAGGATTGCTGGTGTCTTTTTTCTGTCACATAAACATGCAAAATTTTAGGTACATCTTGCTACTTCTACTTACACTTAGGTCACACTACACATACATGTACAAGCTATATATATATATATATATATATATATATATATAATATATATATATATATATATATATATATATATATATATATATATATATATATATATATATACACACACACACACACACCTCTGGGTGTTCTATTTTCTTTCTAGTTCTTGTTCTTGTTTGTTTCCTCTTATCTCCATGGGGAAGTGAAACAGAATTCTTTCTCCGTAAGTCATGCGTGTTGTAAGAGGCGACTAAAATGCCGGGAGCAAGGGGGTAGTAACCCCTTTTCCTGTATATATTACTAAATGTAAAAGGAGAAACTTTCGTTTTTCCTTTTGGGCCACCCCGTCTCGGTGGGATGCGGCCGGTGTGTTGAAAGAAGAAAGAATATATATATATATATATATATATATATATATATATATATATATTTATTATAGTTTTTAGTGTTGGCATGATATTATATATATATCAAGGGAAGCTATAACAGATATATAAGCCTTTGGGGTGGGGTGTTGGAATGGCATTCAGTTATAATACGGGAACTGGAGCACATCATTCTAATCAAGACCCCCCCAGAATCAAGGACTCCTTGGGGGTGTGTTGGCTTGAGATATTGGCGATATCAGGCTAGTGTAATTCATGTCGGTTAATCTCGTGAACAACCATGGGTTTAATAAGCCCTTACCGTGGAAATAAGATGAGCCTTACTGGCGATCAGGTCTGTAGTGTGGTCTTGTAGAGTGCTTGATAAACTCACTGTAAACTTTTATTGTTGATGTCTCCTAATAAGCATGGGTTTGAGCCCAACGTGACTCAGCCTGAAGTTGTGTCTTAACGGAACAACAGGTTGATATGAATGGCCTTTGTTTAGTGACTTATATCACACTAAAGAAATTTTGTTTAATTGTATGATGTCTCTCTTAATAGATAGTTGATGAGCCAAGTGACTCACTGCCCCTGGAAGTTGTGTCTTACGGAAAACAACATTTATGTATTGAACAAGGCCACTTCCTGTATGTCTATATCATAGCTAAAAGAACCCATTTACTGCATAAATTAATAGTATATGTGTGCGTGTGTATGTATGTAATGCCTAATAAACAGAGTTGGTCAATTAGACCGGAATCCCTTAAAAAATGGACTGAGGCGCACATCAACCAGATAACTGCTGCAACATATGGGCGCCTGGCAAACCTGAGAATAGCGTTCTGATACCTCAGTAATTGGCTCGTACGTTGGACTGCGTGCGGCCAGCAGTAACAGCCTAGTTGATCAGGCCCTGATCCATCGGGAGGCCTGGTCATGGGCCGGGCTGCGGGGGCGTTGATCCCCGGAATAACCTCCAGGTAACCGTGTACGCCATGCCCATACTGGAGTATGCAACACTAGGTTGGAACCCACACCTGGTAAAGCACGTCAGTAAATTAGAGCAAGTGCAAAGGTTTGCAACAAGGCTAGTTCCAGAGCTAAGGGGAATGTCCTACAAAGAAAGGTTAAGGGAAATCGGCCTAACGACACCGGAGGACAGGAGGGTTAGGGGAGACATGATAACGACATACAAAATACTGCAAGGAATTGACAAGGTGGACAGAGACAGGATGTTCTAAAGATGGGACACAGAAACAATGGGTCACAGTTGGAAGTTGAAGACTCAGATGAGTCAAAGAGATGTTAGGAAGTACATATTTCTTTAGTCATATAGAGTTGTCAGAAGTGGAATAGTCAAGCAAGTGATGTAGTGGAGGCAGGAATCATACATAGTTTTAAGACGAGGTATGATAAAGCTCATGGAGCAGGGGGAGAGATGACCTAGTAACGATCAGTGAAGAGGCGGGGCCAAGAGCTATGACTCTACCCCTGCAATCACAAATAGGCGAGTATACACACACACGCTGTGACTCGGGGCCAGGAGCTGTGACTCGACCCCTACAACCGATGTCTCTCTCTCTCTCTCTCTCTCTCTCTCTCTCTCTCTCTCTCTCTCTCTCTCTCTCTCTCTCTCTCTCTCTCTCTAAATCGTTCTCTTTTCACGCCCAATATGGCGTCTGTTTATGGTGAATCACTCATCTCAAAATATTTATCTAATTCTTTCTGAAATATTTGTTAAATGCAGTTGAAAGAGACCAACTAGGTGAGCACACACACTCACACTCATTATGTTGCTCTCCTCTCCTTTCCTTTCTCCCCACTCCTCCCCTTCCCTCTCCCTCTCCATTACCTCTCCTCTGCCCCCCTCTCTCCCTCCCTCCTTCTCCCTTCTTCCCCTCTCTCCCCTACTTCCCCCTCTCTCTTCCCCCCTCTCTCCCCCTCTCTCCCCCCTCGCTCCCCCCTCTCTCCCCCCCTCTCTCTTCCCCCTCTCTCTTCCCCCTCTCTCTTCCCCTCTCTCTCTTCCCCCTCTCTCTTCCCCCTCTCTCTCTTCCCCTCTCTTCTCCCCCTCTCTCTCTTCCCCCTCCTCTCTCCCCCTCTCTCCTTCCCCTCCTCTCTCCCCCTCTCTCTCTTCCCCCTCTCTCTTCCCCCTCTCTCTCTTCCCCCTCCTCTCTTCCCCCTCTCTCTCTTCCCCCTCTCTCTCTTCCCCCTCTCTCTTCCCCCCTCTCTTCCCCTCTCTCTCTTTCCCCTCTCTCTCTTTCCCCTCTCTCTCTTTCCCCTCTCTCTTTCCCTCTCTCTCTCTTTCCCTCTCTCTCTCTTCCCTCTCTCTCTCTTCCCTCTCTCTCTCTCCCTTCTCTCTTTCCCTCTCTCTCTTCTCCCTCTCTCTCTCTTCCCTCTCTCTCTCTCCCTCTCTCTCTTCCCTCTCTCTCTCTTCCCTCTCTCTCTCTTCCCTCTCTCTCTCTTCCCCCTCTCTCTCTTCCCCCTCTCTCTCTTCCCCCTCTCTCTCTTCCCCCTCTCTCTCTTCCCCCTCTCTCTCTTCCCCTCTCTCTCTCCCCCCTCTCTCTTCCCCTCTCCCTTCCCCTCTCTCTCTATCCCCTCTCTTCCCCCCTCTCTCTTCCCCCCTCTCTCTTCCCCCCTCTCTCTCCCCCCTCTCTCTTCCCCCCTCTCTCTCTTCCCCCTCTCTCTCTTCCCCCTCTCTCTCTTCCCCCTCTCTTTCTTCCCCCTCTCCCCCTCCCCTCCCCTTACCCTCTACCCCTCTCTCTCTCTCTCTCTCTCTCTCTTTTTTTTTTTACACAGGGTTTGACAGGTTAAGGATCCCTAGCTTTATTGACAGCTATTTACAGGTTAAGGATTCCTAACTTTATTGGCAAGCTAAGAGCTGTTACCTACATCATCTCCCTCCCTCCTAAGGCATTCTCCTAGATTCAAACTACTGGCTAGTCAACTGACATGCCAAAGCCTTAACAATTGGTCCATCCATCTTGTAATAGGTTATTCTCAAAACTTTCCCTTGCCACGACTTCTGCAAGTTTCCAGAGTTGATAGTTTTTCTTCCTCCACACAATATAAAGGTGTTTCTGAAAAAATAGCTTCCTTAATTTAAAGGTAAAAGTGTTAGACTTGAGACTTGTTTTGCAGTTCCTCAGCAATCTCAAGACTTTTATCAGGGTTTCCCAGTTTGGTAGGACCAGTTCGTGCAGATTACTACCTTAAGTTAATTCTCTCACAAATTGTTTTAAATAACAGGTCTGAACTATTGCTAGAAAGTTGTAAGGCCCAGGATTACTTCTCAAATTCAATGAATTTGGATTAAATTGTAATGCACCTTTAATTAATTAACATTAAATTTTTGGGTCTTGAAGGCTTCATAGTTTCATCTGAAAGAAATTGTCTACAAATTGTATTTTATGCCCTTCAAGAATTCTGCCACCAATCAGATTTTGTTTGTTCATTCAACTTTGTGTGTATTTTTCATAAAGCATTTCAAGTTTTCTCTACTATATGCTGTATAGTCCTTGTGGCTTAGCGCTTCTTTTTGATTATAATAATAATAATAAATAATCTACTATACAGTCCCACTCCATTCCCTTTCCTGTTGTTCCTGTAAGTGTAGGACAATGTGTACCCCTGTAAGCAATATCCCAAAAATTCAAATATTATCAGGTGTTTCTGTGCTTGCAGATGGTCTTAGTTTTTCATTTATTGTGTTCTGACTACTTACTTGCATACTGTTAAACTACTTTATTTTTTCTTATTATCAAGTTTACAAATTGATGTGTTAATTTCTGAATGTTTTACTCTGCTATTGGATATTGAGGCATTCTTATTACTGCCATTCTTAGTCCCATGATCCTTTCTTTTATTATACAGTCATAATCCTAATTTCCAACAGTTTGAAGCTTCATACAGTCTAGGAGTAGCCCCAACAGAGCTAGTTAAAGCTAATGAAATCACACAATGGGTGGGCTTGAACCCATGGCAAGTGAGCCCTAAAACTCTCAGGGCCAGTGTCCTATACTATCCTGCTTCTGTTTACAACATATATTGTCCAAGTTGTCACGATGAAGTTACTCTTGCTTTGCAGTAGTTATCCAGCCATCAATTTAAATCAACTGCCTTCTCCTTCTTCTGGCAAAATTACTTCTATTCAAATAACTGGGCTTGCTTCCTTCCTTCCTTTAAGCTACTAAAATCTATAGGTGTGCTGTACTTGGTAAGTAACTCGTGTCCTTATATTTCCTGTCATCATTGACTCCAGCACTTGAGGCAGCGAATGGGGTTGGTCCCTTACCTGTCATGATATTATCTAACCTGTTAAGTGTGTTCTTCATCTGGGGCCCACAGAAACACACCTATCTCTTACTGTATCCCATTGAGAAAGGTTAACCTGAAGATAAAAAACATACGGTATCATTGGACTGAGTTATTGTGACTTACAAGTTTTGTCTTCCACAGAAACACAGAAGAGTCGCCGCTTGGCAGCAATGCCAGCTTTTCACACATGCCCCGCTCCTTCCCATCTGAGCTCAGGTTGCAACATGCATCCTCAGCACCTCGCCTGAATGCTATGCCAGGTGAGACAGACCACTGTGTGTTAACCATCACTTCCTGTTATATAGTGATTCAGATTATCAATACAGGTATTACAGTTTTTTTTTTTTTTAATGTCTCTTTTGAGGGAAGTTAGTTGCTAAAAATCAAGTTAAGAATGCTATACTTTTTGATTCATGAGCAATAAACAAGTGATACATATACAACAGAAGTTCTTAACCTTTTTTAAGTGCCTGTACCCTTTCAGTTGTCTTTTTTCTTTTTTTTTTTTTTTTTTTTTCACCTAAAACATATATAAAAGTAAAGTTGATCAATGACACATTTATGAATAAGAACTCACCATAAATGCCTTCATTTGTAAACAAAAATACATTTGCTGTATTTAGTGGCTCTTGTTGTTGACCTTCATTAGTGATGATGATAAAAGAAAGTTCATTTCTGGAAATAGCCACATTCATATCACTTACATCAAGACAGTTTTAGCCTGTTCTTATGTGTGGAGGTGTTGAAAAAGATGTCTTGCACAGATAGGTGGTGGCAAATCGGGTGACAACCTCCAAAGCTCACTGGGAAACGTTTTGAATTGTGCATGCCAGAATGTTTCTACCATCATTGATTCAAATTCCATTCATCTTCCTTCATTAGTTCTTAGTTCAACAAGATCATCTTCCATTATATTACTACCATTCATGAAATTGAGATGAAAAATAAATGACTTTTGCTTCCATCCTCAAGCCAGAGAAACCTCTCTGTGATGAAAGAAATCTTGGGAATACCGGACACAATAGTGAAGGAACTCTGTAGCAGGCCTAATGGCCCATGCTAAGCAGGTTCAACTTCCATCCACTCAAGTACCCGTTCAACCTATATTTACAGCTACCCAAAGTTTTTGCCTCCTTGAAGTTTGCTCTGCTTATTTACAAATCTGTTGCCAAACCGCTAGTACCACCTTGTATCCTTTCTAAGTAAATTTCTTCAACTTGAATCCATTGCTATGAGTCCTGTCTTATATATTTTCAGCATGCTGTTTATTTCCCTTTTATTTATTTCTGTTTTTCATTTGCACATTATTATTTTTTTCAATGAACTGGCTGCATCCCACCAAGGCAGAGT
This sequence comes from Cherax quadricarinatus, assembly GCF_026875155.1. Lineage (NCBI taxonomy): Eukaryota > Metazoa > Arthropoda > Malacostraca > Decapoda > Parastacidae > Cherax > Cherax quadricarinatus. The sequence continues at coordinate 37,917,924 of NC_069406.1, forward strand.
GACCTAAATAGAAAAACAAAAGTTTCTCTTTTTAAATTTTGTAATGTATACAGGAGAAGGGGTTACTACCCCTTGCTCCTGCCATTTTAGTCACCTCTTACAACACACATGGCTTATGAAGGAAGAATTCTTTTCCACTTCCCCACAGAGATAAGAGGAAATAAAGAGGCACAAGAACTATTAACCCCTTTGCTGTTTGTGCCATAGTAATACGGGTTTGAGGTCACTGTCTGTGCCATAGTACTTTGTCATGAGTGCAGCTCACTCAGATAATTAAAGAGTGGTAAATCTGGGTTTAGATATAAGAGAATGGTTTTGTGGTAAGTGTGTATCGCATAAAAAAAATCCTGCAGCACGCATTACAGGGAAGGTAGGCAGATTGATTTTTGGGTTCCTAACACACACAACACAAAAAGTAGTAGTAAACAGAGCAAGATCCAGCATCAGCAAGGTCAAAATCTCAGTGCCCTAAGGCTGTGTCCTGGCACCTCTGCTGTTTCTCATCCTCATAGCAGACATAGAAAAAACACCTGTCACTCTTATGTATCATCATTTGCAGATGACACTAAAATAAGCACGATTCACTATAGTAGAGGACACTGAAAAATTACAGGAAGACATAAGCAGGGTTTTCTAGTGGGCAGTGGAGAACATGACATTCAGTGGTGATAAGTTCCAGCTGCTTAGGTATGGAAAGAAGGAAGAACTCAAAAAGGGTCACCAAATAGAACGAAAGGAACGTGTAAAAGACCTGGGAATAATTATGTCAGCTGGCCTTTCTTCTAAGGAACATAACAAGACAAAGATCACGACAGCTGGGAAGATGACGGGGTGGGTATTGAGAACTTTCAAAACAAAGGAAATAATGCTGATGGTGACACTCTTCAAATCAGTAGTGCTCCCTCATTTAGAATACTGCTCAGTGCTGACGGCCCCATTCAAAGCAGGAGAAATATCAGAGCCAGAACATATTCAGAGATTGTTTATGGCTCACATTGAGCCAGTAAAGCACCTGAATTACTAGGAATGCCTTCAAGTCTTGAACATGTACTCATTGGAGCGGAGGGGAGAGAGATGCATGATAATATATACTGTACCTGGAAATTACTCGAGGGCCTGGTCCCAAATCTGCACACTGCCATAACAACATACTGGACTGAGAGATATGGGAGGAAATGTATAGTAAACCCAGTGAGAAGCAGGAGGTGCAGTGGGGACAGTAAGGGAACACTGTATCAACATCCGGGGTCCCAAACTATTCAACATCTTACCAGAAGATATCAGACACATGGCTGGAACAAGTGTAGAAGCCTTCAAGAGGAAACTGTACAAGTATCTTCACCAGGTGCCAGATCAATCACTCTGTGATGGATATGTGGGCAGTGGGCCTCCAGCAGCAACAGCCTGGTTGACCAGGCAAGCACCAGACAAGCCTGGCTCCGAGAGTAGTTAAACTCTCTAAACTCTTCAAAGGTATATCAAAGGTAAAGGTACGCAGTCCACAGTGAGAAAAAACTGCAACCGTGTTTTTGGTTTAAGTAACAAGTTTGCAGTGTATTTTTGTATGATTTTTGGTTGTATTCTTGGTTTCATTTGATAGAATGGAAGATATATTACAGAAATAGAGATGATTTTGATTGGTTTCAGGACTGACAATAGCTTGAAATTTAGCTAAAAGTAGCAGAAATGTTCGAGTTTTGCCGATATTCAAGATTAAACAAATTATGTCACTCGTCCAATACATCCCCAACTGATGGGTTTAATGTGTATTCAGGAATGCACTGATATTATTTATACAATTATTACAATATTGCAAAGTAGTAAATCTTGTGTTTTTTTTTTTTTTTTTTGTGAATAAAAATTCAAAATGGAATTCATGTGTAAAGCCTGGGAACATAACTAATGAACAGAGAAATTTTTATTTTAATGCTAGGAATGCCTGCATTGTTTATTCTGGACCCTATTTTGAAATTTGTGTGAAATTGACCAAATTACCAAATTTCTGATCACTTTTTTGGGGTAGTTGAAATAGTTGGTTGGGCAGTTTCTTGTGCTGAATCGATAAAATGGAAGACATACGAGTGAAATAGCTAAGAATTTAGTCAACTGGAGCAACGTAATTGTCATTTTCTTGGTCTCATTTGATAGAATGGAAAACATATTATAGAAATAGAGGTGATTTTTAAATGGAGCTCCAAGTAGGAGAAATGTTTGATTTTTGCCGATGTTCAAAAGTAAACAAATGATGTCATTTTCCAATAAATGTCCAAGTAGCCATTCTAATATGCAATCATGAATGGGTTGACATTATTTATACAATTATTACAATACAGTGGAACCTCGCCCAACGAACGCATTGCATAACGTTAAATCCGCCTACGATACATTTTAACGCAGAAATTTTGCCTCGGCTAGCGCTAAAAAACTCGCTCAACGTGGCTCTTTCAAGATGCGTCCACGTGCGGCCTGAGCCCGCCTCACTTATTCCGTGGGTGCCAGTGTTTACAAGCCAGCCACCGCGGTCGCTTCCAAGCATACAATCGGAACATTTCATATTATCACAGCCTTTTTAGTGATTGCACCTGCAAAATAAGTCACCATGGGCCCAAGAAAGCTTCTGTGCCAACCCTACAGCAAAAAGAGTGAGAATTACTATGGATATGAAGAAAGAGATCATTGCTAAGTATGAAAGTGGAGTGCGTGTCTCTGAGCTGGCCCCGGTTGTACACAAAACCCCAATCAACCATCGCTACTATTGTGGCCAAGAAAACGGCAATCAAGGAAGCTGTTCTTGCCAAAGGCGCAACTTTGTTTTCGAAACAGAGATCGCAAGTGATAGAAGATGTTGAGAGACTGTTATTGGTGTGGATAAATGAAAAACAGATAGCAGGAGATAGCATCTCTCAAGCGATCATATGTGAAGAGGCTAGGAAGTTGCATGACGATTTAATTAGAAAAATGCCTGCAACTAGTGATGATGTGAGTTAATTTAAGGCCAGCAAAGGTTGGTTTGAGAGATTTAAGAATCGTAGTGGCATACATAGTGTGATAAGGCATGGTGAGGCTGCCAGTTCGGACCACAAAGCAGCTGAAAAATATGTGCAGGAATTCAAGGAGTACATAGACAGTGAAGGACTGAAACCTGAACAAGTGTTTAATTGTGACGAAACAGGCCTGTTTTGGAAGAAAATGCCAAACAGGACGTACATTACTCAGGAGGAAAAGGCACTCTCAGGACATAAACCTATGAAAGACAGGCTTACTCTGTTGTGTGCCAATGCTAGTGGTGATTGCAAAGTGAAGCCTTTATTGGTGTATCACTCTGAAACTCCCAGAGTGTTCAGGAAAAACAATGTCCTCAAGGCTAATTTGTGTGTGCTATGGAGGGCAAACAGTAAGGCATGGGTCACTAGGGACTTTTTCTATGACTGGTTACACCATGCATTTGCCCCCACTGTGAAAAATTACCTAATTGAAAAGAAATTAGACCTTAAGTGCCTCCTGGTCATCCTTCAGACGTGGCAGAGCGACTTTCTGCGGAAATGAGCTTCATTAAGGTCAAGTTTTTGCCTCCTAATACCACTCCTCTCCTGCAGCCCATGGACCAGCAGGTCATTTCCAGCTTCAAGAAACTGTACACAAAAGCTCCGTTTGAAAGGTGCTTTGTAGTGACCTCAGAAACTTAATTGACTCTTAAGAGTTTTCGAGAGATCACTTTAGCATCCTCAATTGTGTAAACATTATAGGTAAGGCTTGGGAGGAAGTGACTAAGAGGACCTTGAACTCTGCTTGGAAGAAACTGTGGCCAGAATGTGTAGACAAAAGGGATTTTGAAGGGCTTGAGGCTAACTCTGGGAATCCTATGCCAGTTGAAGAATCCATTGTGGCATTGGGGAAGCCCTTGGGGTTGGAGATTAGTGGGGAGGGTGTGGAAGAGTTAGTGGGGGAGGACAGTGAAGAACTAACCACTGATGAGCTGCTAGATCATCTTCAACAGCAAGAGGCCACACCTGAGGAAACTGCTTCGGAGGAGGGGATAGAGAAATTGAAGAAGTTGCCTACTTCAAAGATTAAGGAAATGTGTGCAATGTGGCTTAAAGTGCAAACCTTTTTTGATGAAAATCACCCTCACACAGCTATTGCAAGCCGTGTTGGCAACCTGTACACTGACAATGTTGTGAAACACTTTAGGAATGTCATAAAGGAACGGGAGGTACAGGCCTCTATGGACAGATATGTTGTGCGACAGACGTCCAGTGACTCAAGCTGGTTCTAGTGGCATTAAAAGAAGAAGGGAAGTAACCCCGGAAAAGGACTTGCCACCTCAAGTCCTAATGGAAGGGGATTCCCCTTCTAAACACTAACACCATCAACACTCCCCTCTTCCCATCCCATCAGTCATCACCAGATCTTCAATAAAGGTAAGTGTCATGTAACTGTGCATGTCTTCTTCAGTTTGTGTGTATTAAAATTAATATTTCATGTGGTAAAAAATTTTTTTGGGTTCATACTTTGGGGTGTTAGGAATGGATTAATTTGATTTCCATTATTTCTTATGGGGAAAATTATTTCGCCTAACGATAATTTCGCTTAACGTTGAGCTCTCGGGAGCGGATTAATAGCGTTAGGCGAGGGTCCACTGTATTGCAGTAGTCTGCATAACAGTAAATCTGGAGACATGACTGATGAACAAAGAAAATGTTATTTTAGAGCCAGGAATGTCTGCATTGTTCATTCTGGACCCTAATTTGAAATTGTCATATTTTTTAATTTTCGTGAAATTGGCCAAATTGTAAATTTCTGACCATGTTATTGGGTAGTTGAAATTGGTAAATGGGCAGTTTCTTGTACTCAGTCGATAGAAAAAAAATGGAGTTCTAAAGAAATAGCTATAAGTTTGGTCGACTGGAACAATGGAATTAGCTGAAAATAGGGCTCAAAGTGGGCGAAACCACCGATTCGTAAATTTCGCTAAGGTCATTAACTTCGCGAGAGCATAATTTCGCCAGTTTTCCATCAAATTTCATTCTTTAGGTGTCATTACAACCAGGAAAATATTCTCTATCATTTCAATTTTTTTTTTTTTTTTTTTTTTTTTTTTTTTTTTTTTTTTTTTTTTTTTTTTTTGCGGCACCAGGAAACACCTCAGGATTTGGGGTTGCGACAGTAAAGGGGTTAAGGGAACCACACTGTTGCCTTTCAGTCAATCATGCCTCGACCCATGAAATATTTTCTCTTATAGACATTAATATTTGACTTTGCAATGGACAGGTTCTTTTTCCTCACCAACGGTCTTATTAAGTGAAGGAAAATTAACAAAATTTTGATTCATATTGTGATTTATCCAAATTGAAAGTTTTTGGGTGAAGGCTGGCAACCTTTTCCCTGGCAGTGATTATATTGTGGAAAAAGACACTTATGTACAGTTCAGGACATTTATTAAAGGAAACATTTTGCCACGAGTGGCTTCTTCAGTCCTAATACAGAGAAAACTAAGAAAACATTTATATATATAGTGGCAGGAGTCAGGTGAGGTGACGCGTGGGTAGAGGTGGTAGTAGTAGTAGTAGTAGTAGTAGTAGTAGTAGTAGTGGTAGTAGTAATGGAACTAAGGAGGTGAGGCAAGAGAGGGACCTGCTGGCATCAAGTAACACCAGTTCCCAGGATGGGTAATATCCTCTTGCTTAGTAATTTTGAAATACTGTAACTACCGGATTTGTGCTTTATAGTGTTACTGACAGAAATTAGTGCAGCTTCAATGCATTTTCTCCGTCTTAAGTCGTCTTCTTTAATAACTAGTTTAGCTTCATTGAATTTCATGAGGTGTCCAACATCGTCTCTATGTTGAACACATGCGTTTTTGCGGTCATCATTTCTGCAAGTATTTTTGTGTTCTGCTATTCTAATGTCCAGAGTTCTGGCTGTTTCCCCTACATATACTTTGTCACACCCCCCACATGGTATAGTGTAGATTCCTGCACTTGTGCCAGAATCATGCTTGGGTTTTTGTATCAGGTTCCTAATAGTAGTTGAAGAGCTGGTAGATATTTTAGCCAGTTTTCTGTCAAACATGTTTGAAACATTAGTGGCAACGTTGCTGACCGGTAAAACGATGTAACTTGGAGGCTTTTCTTCAATTTGATAGGTGTTGGTCTTGCTGAGGATACGTGCCGCACGTTTCCTACAGTCACGTATGAAGTGTAGGGGAAAGTGCAGTGAACTAAAAGAGTTGGTGATGTATGTACATTCTTCTTCGAGGAACTGTGGACTGGAAATTCTGTAGGCTTCTTTCTGAGAGCCTACAAAATTTCCAGTCCACAGTTCCTCGAAGAAGAATGAACATACATCACCAACTCTTTTAGTTCACTGCACTTTCCCCTACACTTCATACGTGACTGTAGGAAACGTGCGGCACGTATCCTCAGCAAGACCAACACCTATCAAATTGAAGAAAAGCCTCCAAGTTACATCGTTTTACCGGTCAGCAACATTGCCACTAATGTTTCAAACATGTTTGACAGAAAACTGGCTAAAATATCTACCAGCTCTTCAACTACTATTAGGAACCTGATACAAAAACCCAAGCATGATTCTGGCACAAGTGCAGGAATCTACACTATACCATGTGGGGGGGTGTGACAAAGTATATGTAGGGGAAACAGCCAGAACTCTGGACATTAGAATAGCAGAACACAAAAATGCTTGCAGAAATGATGACCGCAAAAACGCATGTGTTCAACATAGAGATGATGTTGGACACCTCATGAAATTCAATGAAGCTAAACTAGTTATTAAAGAAGACGACTTAAGACGGAGAAAATGCATTGAAGCTGCACTAATTTCTGTCAGTAACACTATAAAGCAAAAATCCGGTAGTTACAGTATTTCAAAATTACTAAGCAAGAGGATATTACCCATCCTGGGAACTGGTGTTACTTGATGCCAGCAGGTCCCTCTCTTGCCTCACCTCCTTAGTTCCATTACTACTACTACTACTACTACTACTACTACTACTACTACTACGACTACCACCACCACCACCTCTACCCACGCGTCACCTCACCTGACTCCTGCTACTATATATATAAATGTTTTCTTAGTTTTCTCTGTATTAGGACTGAAGAAGCCACTCGTGGCAAAACGTTTCCTTTAATGAATGTCCTGAACTGTACATAAGTGTCTTTTTCCACATCTTGTCGGTATCACCATACCATTTCCTCAGTGATTATATTCATTCTTGTTCTCTCGAGGGAAGTGTTTGGTTTATATAGTTCAGTCTCATGCTCCCAGTTTTGCTCTTTCATACCCCTAGGGGGATACAGGTTAAGAACCCCCTGATCTACAATGGTTGTCCAAGATGACATTTTTTCCTAATTCAGTTAGATTTTTTTTTCCTAAGATACTCCACTGTTATGGGTTGCAGCCTATGTTTGCTGAGCTGAGTTGTACCTACCAAGTTGTGTTTGTAGGGATTGAGACATAGCTTCTGGCCCTACTTCCTAGACTACTTTGATTGGCATCACTGGCTTCTTGGGGCTTATCATGTGTACTCTTAATGCTGTGTTTTAAATCTCCTCCACTGCCTCATCGAAATTATTCCACTTCTCAACCACACTAAGACTACAGAAGTACTTCCTTACATCCCTTTGGCTCATTTGTGTTTTCAGCAGCATCCACTTTTATTCCCTTAATTTTGGCCCTCTTAATTCAAACAGTCTGTCTCTGTCCACCCTATCCTCTTTAGACTTCATATGTTCTAATCATTTGTCCCTTTGTCTGACTCTCCTCTCAGGTCATCAAGTTTGGTTCCTTCAACCTCTCATAATGCATTCCTCTTAGTTCTGGTACTTGCCAGGTTGCAAGCCTTTGGACCTTTTCGAGTTCCTTGATGTGCTTGACCAGGTGTGGGCTCTTTGCTGGGGCCACATATGTCATATATGAAGTGCTGAAGGATTCTTCCTTTAGGTTCCTGAATGCTATTTTGAAACTTGTTAGTCTTTCATATGCTGCTGCAATTTTGCCGATATGTTAGGTATTATACTCACCCCAGGTCCTTTTCACTTTTAATTTGCAATTTCTCTCTGTCCAGGAAAGTTATACAGCCTCTCCTCACTTAAAGACAGAGTTCTGTTCCTAAGACCTCGTTGGTTAAAGAATGCGTCGCTAAGTGAGGAGCACACTATAATGGTAGTGGGTTTGTGTCAGCCATCTTTGATATTTTTTAATGTCACCTTTGTGCCATTTATAACAATTTTAGTATATTTTTCAATATTTATACAGTAGTTTACTGTATATTGTAATAAACAGAATAGAGGAAAAGGGCTCTAATATACATTATTTAGGTATGCATACTGGTCAAAGAGCCCGTCATAAGTCTGAGTTGTAGGTAAACAAGTATGTAGCTAAGTGAGGAGAGGCTGTATTGTGTTAAATAATGCTGAGGATATTTTGAAGTACATGTATATTCAGCACATAAAGGTGTTCTTTCACAAAATTCTCTTAACATATTTCCACAGGTAATGGTCTCCACAGCTTCAGTTTCTCTCCGGGGCTGTCCAAGGGGTCATTTGGCACCTCTGAAAACATCCCCACTGGTCACTGGTTGTTCCGTAACTTTGTGGGTGGTGGCAACTGTGGAGCTGTTTTTCCAACCACCATTGTCAATCCAAACAAAGCTGTCCTTACTCTTGATTCCTCCTCAAGGGTGAGTAAGCCTCATTTAGATTTTGTTCAAGAGCATTTAACTTTTAAGGTTAATAAAATCACCTTGTTGCTTTTAATACAGTATTACATATTGTTTTGAAAATACTGTTGTTATTTTTTCATGTTTTAATTTTTTATGCCACTACCCACTGAAGTGGACTAGCATCATGATGCACAAATATTGGATGAATGGAATCTGCCAGTGCAGGTTGGCATCATGTTTGCATTTTGTGGGTTGCTAATGCCAATTGTTTTTTTCCTCAACTATGGTGCCTTTTATTTATTATTGATTTATATATTTTTATGAATGGTTTAAGATTGAATATAATGAATGCATTTTGTTAAAAAATTACACCCTATTCTATATGCATTAACTTCAGCAATATGGAATAAAATTAATCCTTTTTGAATTTGATTGCTTATTCATGTGCCACATGTGATGCTATTTCTTTGCAAGGACTGAATGATATCTTTTGTACTCCATGCTTATTGCCTGCTGAAACAGGATCATGCCTCAGGTAATGTACCTTGTGAGTCATTCCTCCAAATGGTTCAGCAGTGTTAGGAGAGTTGCCTTAAGAGCACTGAACTATATTTGCATTTTTCGGACATTATTATCCAACTGCAATTAATTTTAATTTTGTGCATGGGGGTAAAGTTGCAAACATATATGCTGAGAGTTTCATGCATATTGGTTGAAAGATAAAAACAAAAATGAGAAATAAAAAAAAAACGAAAAATAAAAACTTTTTTATTTGATAGCAGCGGCATTATGGACTCGAGTTCTGGAGGTGAGAAGTACGATGCCTGCACTCTAAAAGAGAGGTTTGGGATATTTGCTGTTTGGAGGGACATATGAACTTTCATGTCTGTACACCTCTGCAAGACAGTGATAGTGTGAATGATGGTGAAAGTGTGTCTTTTTTGGGTCACCCTACCTCTGTGGAAGCGGGCCAGCTGGTTAAAAAAAATTTATATACAGTGGACCCCCGACTTACAATATTAATCCGTTCCAGAGAGCACATCGTAAGATGAAATTATCGTAAGTCGAATTAATTTTCCTCATAAGAAATAATGGAAATCAAATTAATCCGTTCAAGACACCCAAAAGTATGAAAAAAAAAAAAAAATTACCACATGAAATATACATTTTCCTACACACACAAAAAGAAGGATACATGCACAGTATATATATTGTGCATGTACTAAATGAAGAATAAATGACACCTTTATTGAAGATGTGGTGATGAGTAATGAGACACTGTTTGTGTCCTGGGAGTGCCTTTTCCTCCTGAGTAATGTAGGTCCTGTTTGGCATTTTCTTCCAGAACAGGCCTTATCACACTGTGTATGCCACTACGATTCTTAAATCTCTCAAACCAACCTTTGCTGGCCTTAAATTCACCAATATGAGCACTAGTTCCAGGCATTTTTTCCTGTTCACCTGGGTGTTAGTCGACTGGTGTGGGTCGCATCCTGGGGGACAAGATTAAGGACCCCAATGGAAATAAGTTAGACAGTCCTCGATGACACACTGACTTTCTTGGGTTATCCGGGATGGCTAACCCTCTGAGTTAATTGTTTCTCGGTATTCTCAATAAGCCCATGGTGGCTTATTTAGCAGTTACAAGCACTAAAAACACTGAAATAATACAAAATTTATCGAATGTATGCATGCAACCGTCCACCCTGGCTTGTAAACAATGTCACACTAGCTCAGCTGAGGTGCTCAGGCCAGACGGACGAGATGGCCGCATTAGAAAAGAATGATGTAAGTCGAGTTTTTCAACGTAGGTCGGGGTCAAATTTTTACGCTGACAAGCATCGTAAGTCAGTTTTATCGTAGGTTGAGGCCATCGTAAGTCGGGGGTCCACTGTATATAACATCTCTACTGATATCTGTCATTAAAGCAGCCCCCTGATTGACATTTCAGTAGACAATTTTGTATTTCTAGTCATTGAAAAACAATAGAAAAATTCTACAAAAAAAAAAGAAACAAGTCCACCCAAGATTTAATACAGTGGAACCTCGGTATTCGAACGCTTTGTTCGGTAAAGAAAAAAATCGCTCGGTAGTCGACCATTTGCTCAGCACTCAACCAAACAAACACGACCTGCCAGAACTTTGCTGTAAACTATTTTGTGTTTCTTAACCTTTTTTTTTTTTTGTATAAATAAGTCACCATGGAGCCTACAAAGATTAGTGATAACAGCCAACCAAAAAGAAAATTGGTTGTGAAAAATTTGTTCTGTACTCGAACAGATCACACTCAAACAGCCTTATTGAGCGAATTAAGTTCGAGTACCAAGGTTCCAGTGTAGAGTAAAATCTATGAACAGTAGCAATAATGTCATTATGTTGAACTGTAGAACTATCCATTATCTATATTCAGTGGCGGCTCGTAGCTAAAATTAGTGGAGGTCCTGCTTCAGAAATTTTTTAGCCATTGTTTTAATATTGTGTAAAATGAAACAAGCGTATAAAAAGAAAATTTATACACAAACTTGATAAAATCATAAACATCTCTGAGTCAAAAAGAAACACTACCTTACACTTGTACAACAGGGTCAGCACTGCGTCAGCGACAATGCTGCACACTAGGCAGAGACGCCTTGTGTGCACATGCACATAACAGCCAAACACCGAGTAACTGGAACTGTGAAGTGCACAGTTCCATACAAGGATTTTTTTTAATTTTTTATGTACTAGGGGATGGCTACTGACATTAATCATAAGGATTATATAATATACAAGTATACAGAAAGAATTAAAGAAAAAAAAAGACTCATTATATTGAATGTTATCAATAATATCAAGTGACAATAGGGGGTGCTGCAGTTCCACAATGCCTATATGCGAGCTGCCACTGTCAGTATTACTTCTTCATCTTTCAACAAACTAGCCATATCCCACCAAAGCTGGATGGCCCAAAAAGAAAAACGAAAGTTTCTCTTTTTAAGTTTAGTAATATATACAAGAGAAGGGGTTACTAGCCTCCTTGCTTCCGTCATTTTAGTTGCCTTGTTCGACATTCTTAACTTACGGAGGAAGAATTCTGTTCCACTTCCCTATGGAGATAAGAGGAAATAAACAAGGGCAAGGACTAGTAAGAAAAATAGAAGATAACCCAGAGGGATGTGTATATATATGCTTGTACATGCATGTGTAGTGTGACCTAAGTGTAAGTAAAAGCAGAAAGACGTACCTGAAATCTTGCATGTTTATGAGACAGAAAAAAACAGTTGTTGTCTAGCAACCTACTACCTTGGATCTATATTACTGTATATCTAAAATTTCAGGGTGGTACCTAATACCTGCTGTCCTTATATATAGTGTCAGGAAAGCACAGGAAAGTACCAAAAATTTGACTTGTACAGTCTCCTGTTGCACTAACTGTGCCTCATGGCACACTGAGGTTGATCTTTATGATACTGCCACGTTTGTTGAGCAAAGCCCGTGTTGCTGATGTGCACTTGTCACTATTATTGTTTTAACGGATTAACCCTTTCAGGGTCCAGAGGCCAAATTTCAAAGTGTGCACAATGGTCCAAGAATTTTCAAAAAAATAATTTTGTTATTTTTTCTTATGAAATGGTAGAGAATCTTTTTCTGAGGGTAACAAAACAAAAAGTACGAAATTTGATGGAAAATTGACGAAATTATGCTCTCATAAATTTTGATTTGTCAACGATATTTACGCATCAGCGATTTTGCTGACTTTGATTCCCATTTTAGGCCAATTACATTATTCCAGTCAACCAAATTCTTAGCTATTTCACTAGTATTACTTCTATTCTATCGATTGAGCACGAGAAATTGCCAAGTCAACTGTTTCAACTACAAAAGAAGGTGATCAGAAATTGGTAATTTGGCCAATTTAATGTAAAGTTCAAAATATTCCAATTTCAAAATAGGGTCCAGAATAAACAATGCAAGCATTCCTGGCACTACACTACCATTTCCTCTGTTCATTAGTTACATTTTCAGGCTTTACAAATAAATTCCATTTTTATTTTTTATTCACATAATGAATTTTTATTCAAACCACAAAATAGAAGATTTACTGTCATGCAATATTGTAATAATTGTATAAATAATATCACCGCACTTATGAACGTATATTAGACCCACCAGCTCGCATGTATTAGACATGTGAGGTCGCTTGTTTACTCTTGAACATTGGAAAAAATTTAACATTTCCACTACTTTGAGCTCAGTTTCAAGCCATTTCCAATAATAAAACCAATCAAAATCATCTCTATTTCTGTAATATATCTTACATTCAATTAAATGAGACCAAGAAATTGCAAATACAACTATAAAAAACATACGAGAAAACACTGCAAAGTCGCTGTTTTAATCGAAAATTATGGTCTCTCTTTTTTCTCTCATTATGCACTGTGCTGCAGGATTTGTTTTATGTAGTGCACACATACCACATAGATGTATTCTCTCGTATCTAGGCCCAAATTTACTGCTCACAGCTTATCAGAGTGAGCTGAGCTCATGGCATAGATCTACGGTTTGGACCCTCAACTCAAAGCCGTAGAACTACAGCACGGACCCTGAAGGGGTTAACACAGAGGAAAAATGATAATTATTGAAATGAATTTATTGATGCATTTTTCTGTGGACGTCATCTCTGATGGCAGAAATTGAAAATTTCAGTTGGATATAAAATGACTTGGAACTGACATAATCAAGTGATCTAAAAACTGAACTGTTTCCCCCTACATAGAATTTTATGAGACTATTTCTCAGCTTTTTTCAGAGTGTCAGAAAATTTTTAGTATTACCCAAACAGGGTACCTGGAACACTTGTCAAAATTGTTATGATAAGCTTTATTCAGTGTTTCAGATGTAATTATTAGTCACTTATTGAAAAGTAGCAGATGGTCATGAAGAATTAGATTTTCACAGCACAAGGATTATTTTAGTACAAAGTTTTACAAATACTCTACGTATCTTAGCCTCAACATAGCTTAGATAAAAGTACTTTTGCTTTTGTTTGTTTAATAGTAAACATGACTTCCCTTGTGGGTCAAGGCAAGTCACTTCTAGTGGGTCACCTCTCACTAACCTTACTACTAGTGGGTCACCCCTCACTAGCCTAACTACTAGTGGGTCACCCTACACTAGCCTAACTATTAGTGGGTCACCCCTCACTAGGTTACTAAGGGTCACCCCTCACTAGCCTAACTACTAGTTGGTCACCCCTCACTAGCCTAACTACTAGTGGGTCACCCCTCACTAGCTTAACTACTAGTGGGTCACCCCTCACTAGCCTAACTACTAGTGGATCACCCCTCACTAGCCTAACTACTAGTGGGTCACCCCTCACTAGCCTAACTACTAGTGGGTCACCCCCTCACTAGCCTAACTACTAGTGGGTCACCCCTTGCTAGCCTAACTACTAGCGGGTCACCCCTCACTAGTGTAACTACTAGTGGGTCACCCCTCACTGCTGGTGGTTCATCCTCACTACTAGTATGTCACCCACATCATTAATGGGTCATCCTTTCCAACAAACATGACATCTGTAAGAAGCAACTGTGCCTTTTGACATAAACTATTACTGTAACTGCCATTTGCATAACACATCAGCCATTTCCTTCCAAGACAGGGTGACCCAAGAAAGAAGAATCACTTTCATCAGATGTCTTCATCAAATAAAGCCCTTGCCATTGCCTCACACCAATATAAAAGCATTGGTTTCACTATGGTACATTAACTTTCTTGTCTACATAGATGAATTTCTTTCCTTCCATAGATGCCTTAACACACCACCCACTTTTGTCCCCTCATTCATTTTGTGGTTCACCTCATATTCTGTAGATCCATATGCTGACATGTCCACTTCAAAATATCTAAATACATCCACTCTCTCCCTCCAATCTGATATTCAACTTATCTTTTTTTTTTTATTACCTTGCTCTTTTTGATGTTCACTTTTTATTTCCTTTTACATGCCCTCCCAAATTCGTCCACCAATTACTTTGGTATTATTATTTATTATCACATATAGCCTATGTCTATTATTATTATTATAATATTATTAGTAGTAGTACTATCATTCTTAATAGTATTATTACTGGGTATTTTTTTTAATTCACTGGCTGTCGCCTGCCAAAAGAGGAAATCGCACTTGCCAACATTCACTCAATTGCCATCGTTTCAGAAGTGTTCTAACATCCCAATCAGATTACCCTTCAACTTCAACATCCCCATCCCTTCTTCAGAGTGTAGGTGCCCTTCCAACCTCCAGGACTTAAGCCCACCTACTTGGTTTTCCTGAATCTCTTCATAAACGTTACCCTACTCACACTTCAACAGCACATTCATTTAAGATCATTCCTATCTGACATGCTCATGGATGCCTGCTGTATGTTAAAACCCATAAAACTCAAAGCTTGTTTTACCCTTCTCCTCATGTCTTCCAATTACAGGTTCTGAACCAAAGCAACAACTTCTTAGCCATCTGAACTGTACACATTGCTCTCAATCATGACATCTCTGCTGCCTCTAGCATCTTTTTCACTATTATTATTATTATTTTTTCAACTTGTCTGCCATCTTCCTCCGAGGCAGGATGACCCAAAAAAAAAAGAAACACTTTCACCATCATTCACACAATATCACTTACTTTGCAGAGATGCCCAGATATGATAGTTCAGATGTCACTCCAAACAGCCAATATCCCAAACCCCTCCTTTAGAGTGCAAGCATTGTACTTCCCACCTGCTAACCGGTTTCTCTGAATTTTTTTTTTTTTTTTTTTTCAACAAGTCGGCCGTCTCCCACCGAGGCAGGGTGACCCAAAAAAGAAAGAAAATCCCCAAAAAGAAAATACTTTCATCATCATTCAACACTTTCACCACACTCGCACATTATCACTGTTTTTGCAGAGGTGCTCAGAATACAACAGTCTAGAAGCATAAACATATAAAGATACACAACATATCCCTCCAAACTGCCAATATCCCAAACCCCTCCTTTAAAGTGCAGGCATTGTATTTCCCCTTTTCCCAGGACTCAAGTCCCTATATAAAAATAACCCGGTTTCCCTGAACCCCCTTCATAAATTTACCTGTACACTCCACAGACGTCAGGCCCCAAAAGTACCATTCGCTCCATTCACTCCTATCAACACCTCAGCACGCTTGCTGGAAGCCCAAAGCCCCTTTCCCACAAAACCTCCTTTACCCCTCTCCCCAAACCCTTTCGAGGACCCCCCCTACCCCCCCTTTCCTTCCCCTAAAGTTTTTAAAATGCTTTCCATGTCATTCTACGTGATCCTTTCTCTCAAAATGCCCAAAACCACCTCAACAACCCCCTTCTGCCCCGACTAAATTTTATTAACTCCACACCTTCTCCTAATTTCCACACCCGAATTTTTGCATAAATTTACACCACACATTCCCTTAAACAGGAATCTCCGCTGCCCCCAAACCCGTCTCCTCGCTGCTGCTTTTACCACCCAAGCTTCACATCCTTTAAATGTTGGTCTACTAACTTTAAACATTCCCTTCTTTGCCTCCTAGAAACTTTTTTTTGACCCACATATACCCAACGCCCCCTCCCCTTTTTCCCTCATCAATTCTATGATTTAACCCCTCCCTTTATAAAACCATCCGCCGCACGCAACCCCAAGTATCTGAAACACACTCTTCATACCCTCCTCCCCAATTTGTATCCAATTTTTCTTATCTAAATCATTTGACACCCTCATCACCTTACTCCCTTTTTTTTTCACTTTCAACTTTCTACCTTTACACACATTCCCCAAAATCATCCACTAACCTTTGCAATTTTTCTTTTAAAACTCCCCTAAGCACAGTTCTCAAAAAAAGTAACTGTTCTTCCCATTTTGAATTTGATTCCCCCTAAATTTAAACCCCCCCTCTCCCAAACACCCAGCATTTACTTTTCCCTTTTCAACCCCCCTAAAATATTAAACAAACCCGGGGACATTACACATCCCGTCAAACCTACTTTTACCGGGGAAATAGTCTCCCCTCTCTTTTACACACCCTAACCTGACCCCCTATCCCATAAAAAATCTTTCAGCTTAATAACTTCCCACCTATTCCATAACTTGCAAAATTGCCCATTCTCCTCTATCCACTCTATCATATGCCTTTTCTAAAACCAAAAAGCAATAAAAACTTCCCTATCTTTATCTAAATACTGTTCACATATATGCTTCAATGTAAACACCTGATCTACACATCCCCTACCCACTCTAAAACCTCCTTGCTCATCCGCAATCCTACATTCTGTCTTACCTCTAATTCTTTCAATTATAACCCTACCGTACACTTTTCCTGGTATACTCAGTAAGCTTATTCCTCTATAATTTTTACAGTCTCTTTTGTCCCCTTTCCCTTTATATAAAGGGACTATACATGCTCTCTGCCAATCCCTAGGTACCTTCCCCTCTTTCATACATTTATTAAACAAAAGTACCAACCACTCCAACACTATATCCCCCCCTGCTTTTAACATTTCTGTCATGATCCCATCAGTTCCAGCTGCTTTACCCCCTTTCATTTTACGTAATGCCTCACGTACCTCCCCCACACTTACATTCTGCTCTTCTTCACTCCTAAAAGATGGTATACCTCCCTGACCAGTGCATGAAATTACTGCCTCTGTTTCTTCCTTAACATTTAAAAGTTCCTCAAAATATTCTCGCCATCTACCCAATACCTCCATCTCCCCATCTACTAACTCCCCTACTCTGTTTTTAACTGACAAATCCATATTTTCCCTAGCTTTCTTAACTTGTTTAACTCACTCCAAAATTTTTTCTTATTTTCATTAAAATTTCTTGACAGTGCCTCTCCCACTCTATCATCTGCTCTCCTTTTGCACTCTCTCACCACTCTCTTTACCTTTCTTTTACTCTCCATATACTCTGCTCTTCTTATAACACTTCTGCTTTGTAAAAACCTCTCATAAGCTACCTTTTTCTCTTTTATCACACCCTTTACTTCATCATTCCACCAATCACTCCTCTTTCCTCCTGCCCCCACCCTCCTATAACCACAAACTTCTGCCCCACATTCTAATACTGCATTTTTAAAACTATTCCAACCCTCTTCAACCCCCCCACTACTCATCTTTGCACTAGCCCACCTTTCTGCCAATAGTCGCTTTTATCTCACCCGAACTTCCTCCTCCCTTAGTTTATACACTTTCACTTCCCTCTTACTTGTTGTTGCCACCTTCCTCTTTTCCCATCTACCTCTTACTCTAACTGTAGCTACAACTAAATAATGATCCGATATATCAGTTGCCCCTCTATAAACATGTACATCCTGGAGCCTACCCATCAACCTTTTATCCACCAATACATAATCTAATAAACTACTTTCATTACGTGCTACATCATACCTTGTATATTTATTTATCCTCTTTTTCATAAAATATGTATTACTTATTACCAAATTTCTTTCTACACATAGCTCAATTAAAGGCTCCCCATTTACATTTACCCCTGGCACCCCAAATTTACCTACTACTCCCTCCATAACATTTTTACCCACTTTAGCATTAAAATCCCCAACCACCATTACTCTCACACTTGATTCAAAACTCCCCACGCATTCACTCAACATTTCCCAAAATCTCTCTCTCTCCCTCTACACTTCTCTCTTCTCCAGGTGCATACACGCTTATTATAACCCACTTTTCACATCCAATCTTTATTTTACTCCACATAATCCTTGAATTAATACATTTATAGTCCCTCTTTTCCTGCCATAGCTTATCCTTCAACATTATTGCTACTCCTTCTTTAGCTCTAACTCTATTTGAAACCCCTGACCTAATCCCATTTATTCCTCTCCACTGAAACTCTCCCACCCCCTTCAGCTTTGTTTCACTTAAAGCCAGGACATCCAGCTTCTTCTCATTCATAACATCCACAATCATCTCTTTCTTATCATCTGCACAACATCCACGCACATTCAGACTTCCCACTTTGACAATTTTCTTCTTCTTATTCTTTTTAGTAATCTTTACAGGAAAAGGGGTTACTAGCCCATTGTTCCCGGCATTTTAGTTGACTTTTACAACACGCATGGCTTACGGAGGAAAGATTCTTATTCCACTTCCCATGGATATAAAAGGAAAATTAATAAGACCAAGAACTATTAAGATAAAATCAAAGAAAACTCAGATGAGTGTGTATAAATAAATGTGTACATGTATGTGTAGTGTGACCTAAGTGTAAGTAGAAGTAGCAAGACATGCCTGTAATCTTGCATATTTATGAGACAGACAAAAGACATCAGCAATCCTACCATCATGTAAAACAATCACAGGCTTCGTTTTACACTCACTTGGCAGGACGGTAGTACCTCCCTGGGTGGTTGCTGTCTACCAACCTACTACCCTTCACAAAATATTAACCTTCTCACACTCCAACATCTTGTCAGATCCCAAAAACCATTCGTCTCCATTCACTCCTATCCAACACGCTCACACATGCCTGCTGCATGGCCAGTCCCCTTGCACCCGAAACCTCTTTTACCCCCCTCCCTCCATCCTTTCCTAGGATGAACCCAACACCTCCTCCAGTCCACTACAGATTTATTCACCTTCCAAGTCAACCTATTTTGCTTCATCCTCTCTTAATGACCAAACCACCCCAACAACCCCTCTTCAGCACTCTGAATAATACCTTTAGTAACTAAACACCTCCTAATTCTCACACTATGCATAATATTTATACCACACATTGCCCTTAGACATGACATCTCCACTGCCTCCAGCCTCCTTGCTGCAGCATTCAGAACCCATACTTCACACCCATATAAGAGTGTTGGTACCACTATACTCTCATACATTCCCTTCTTTGCCCCCATGGATGACATTTTTTTCGTCTCCACAGATACCTCAGGTGCACCGCTCACCTTTTTTCTTTCATCAGTTCTGTGGTTAACCTCATCCTTCATAAACCCATCTGCTGATAAATCTACTCCCAAATATCTGAACACATTCACTTCTTCCATACTCCCTCCCTCGAATGTAATATCCAATTTTTCTTTACCTAACTCCTTTGATACCCTTATCACCTTATTCTTATCTATGTTCACTTTCCACTTGCTTTCTTTACACACCCTCCCAAGCTCGTCTATTATTATTTAATATTTTATTACTATTATTATTAGTGATGTGATTACTGATCTTAATAATGCATTATAATACTGTATAATTTTATCAACATTCTTTGCAATTAAATTTGTTTTGAGATTTTATTGGCCTTCCCTGTTTTCAGATCTTGACAGCGAATGATATGTCATCATTGCTTCTTGGTCACTCAGAGGAAACACTGTGCGGCAAGATGAAACTGACGGACTTCATTGCAAATCCTGTAACTAAACAAAAACTCTGTTGCCTCACAAGTCTAAGTCCCACGTCTGAATTAAACAGCTCTGAGATTTCCTTTCATTCCTTGCCAGACCCTGACATCTTGAGAAATCAAGGCATGGTGCTCTTCAGTGGTAAAGTGGTAAGTTAATCAGTACTATAAAACTGGTAATCAATATTATCATTTGGATATTATTTGTGTAATGAGAAAAGAAAGTAAGAATAGGATGAGAGTTGGATACTTGATATTGAAAAGCAGAGTGCCCTTACCCATTTTTCTGGAAATGGAGTGATAGATTGATTATTTATGACTAAATGCAGGAGAGAGTTTACATTTGAACTTCTGTATAATTTTTTTTTTATTTTGAGATCCCTTATTTAATTTGTCATCCTTATTTGTCATTTCCCAGAGTACTATGTTTGTGGTGATCAAATCTTTTCTTCATTTGTTTAAATTATAAAATTCTTGCTTCTGTAGGTTTCCTTATAGCTCATATCTTGCAACTCTAGCACTAGTCTGGAGGTATACCTCTGAACTCTCTTAAGTTATGCTTTGTGTCTGGTGTGGCAAATGAATCCTTTAAAATTTTGAAGGTTCCGTGGATTGCTTATTCTCTGTTTTTTAATCGGCATCCATATTCATTATTTTTCACTTTCTGGTGTTGAACTCTAGTAGTCTCTTGTTCAAGAATTGTTGTATTGACTCTTTTTATCAATAAGACATGGTGACTCAAGTAGGGAAATACCTTTACCATCAGTTATAACTAACATATTCTCCAAAGGGTTAGCATTTTTTTTTTTATGCCATTGTGAGAATTCATTCAAGATCTGGAGACAGAAAATTTCCATCTGTTTGCATCCGAATACTTTTGGTAGTGAATACTAACATGTATAAGAGTCTGCCCCAAGAAACAGGTTGTTTGCATATGCAGTATGATACTGAGGACTCCCTTCTATTCACTATGGTAGTACTCTGCATCATAGCCATTTGTGATTCAGCTTCAAAAAATTTCTGGCAAGCATGCTATTATGTGGAATTTTAAGCTTTTTTTTTTTTCGAAAATTGAAGGATTTTAGAAAATATAAAACAATAATGCAGTCTTTGGAAATACACTGATGTGTGTGCACTCAGGGTTAACTTTTTTTTTTTTTTTTTTTTTCTTCTTCTACAAGTGAGCCATATTCAAATTTGAAAGTTGTTAAAACATTGAACTTTAAAACAAAGTGAAATGTAAGTTTGGATTAATGGCTTTCAGAAATAAACTGGTTCACTTGATTTGGAAACAACAGGCACTTCACATTGGTTACAGAACTGTCTGTTATTGTTATGATCAAAGTAGAACAATTTCCTCTAGCCACAGCAGTCATAATTACAGGCCACTCGTTTCCTTCCCTTTCCCCATTAGTCACTTAAATTGAGGGTTTACTGCACAATATTAATATAATAGTTAATGAATTAGCTTAATTAAATATAAGAAAGTTAAATTCAACGATAAATTTTCTATTAAGTTTGTAAAACTGGAAAAATGAACATTATAGAAACTCTATTTTATGTGATACAGTGGTCCCTTGAGTTACGATTTACCCTCATAAAGAAAATGAAAAATTGGGGATATGATATGCGTACAATAGTGTGATGGCGTGGGTGCTCGTGGCTTGATTGATAGCCTCAGCTCACACACTGCTGAGGTCAAGGGATTGATTCCAGCACAGATGAAACATTGAGCATGTTTCCTTACACTTGCTTTCCCTGTTCACCTAACAGTAAGTAGGTACATGGGTGTTAGATGACTGTTGTGGGGTCACATCCTGGGAAACACAATGAATTTAAGTTGCTCGAAATATTCTGCATAACAGTTAACACTGCTAAACCCTGCATTATAAGGATGTTTTTATATGAATGTCATGAGTGTTTGCACAACATTTTGTTTGCGGTGTCACATACATCTCATTCCTTAAACTTTTTCTATTTATTCTTTTATGGTCCCATTAATGTCACCATAGAAATTTGGTGAACAATGAAGAGAATTTATAAGTTTAAGGTACAGTCACGTGTCATGACCCCCTCGAACATTATTCTTATTGCTGCCTGCTTGGTGGTGTAGGCTCTCTTGTCTCTCTGACATTAAAATTTGGAACATCTTTTATCCTAGTAGCTCTTATCCTTTTACTCTTGTAGCTGCAATTTGTGTGATGAATTATTTTTGCTCTGCCCCTAGTCAGTGATCTATACGTAGAAAATGCTGAAATACTGTACATTAGCATTTTGAGTATACAGTATCTCCCAAATCTTTAATATTCTCTCATATAGTCCTTAAGTCTCTGCCTATTTGACCTATAAATGCCAAATCACTATTTATTTTAAATATTGTTTTATGATTTTGCAAGAACATATAACAAATTATGATTGAACACCTAATTTTGTTTTTCCTGTCAGTATTTGTACCTGGAGAAACTAATATATGTTGTATTTTTCGCTTGTAGGAATCAATTTGGGTAACCAACTTTCTTAAGCTGTGCAGTAATTTTAATGAATTGCACATCCAAATACCTCTGGGAACAAATATGTAGTACACGTAAGAATAAACTTAAAGCTATGCTTTTTTAATTAAATCTGTGTAGCATGGTTGCTATAATACTGAAGGTAGCTCCTGCATGATTTGGGTTCTTGCACACTGTAAATTCCATAGTACTGTACTATGTTAAGAGTGAGGATGTTTAAGAGAAGTAATGCATCATTGCCTTCCCATTTCACTTTGAAACTTTTGTTGGTTTAATTGCTTTGTTTTAGTCACTGTAAAATAGTTTCATTTTTCTTTATTCACTTATTTTAGTTTGCCCCATCTCAATTGGCTATGAGGTTTGAAGCCCATTTTAAATTTTTTTAGGTCAATATGCTCTTGAATGTCATACAGTAGGTCTCAAACTTATGATATAAATGTATTCCCAAAAATTCATTGCAAGTCAGTTGTTTGGTGCTCACTTTTTTTTTACATCATACTGGCCATATCCCACTGAGACTAGGTAGCCTAAAAGGAAAACTTTTGCTTTTCTTTTTAAATTTAGTAATTTACTCGCCTCTTACAACACACAAGGCTTACAGAGGAAGAATTATCTCCTATTTTCCCATGGAGATTTGAGGAAATAAAGAAGAACAAGAACTATTAAGAAAATAAAAAACCTAGATGGGTATGTATACATATGCATGTGCATGCACATGTAGTGTGACGTAAGTGTAAGTAGATGTAGGAAGATATCCCTGTTATCCTGCGTGTTTATGAGACAGAAAAAAGACACCAGTAATCCTACCATCACATAAAACAATTACAGGTTGGTAGACAGTAACCACCTCCCTGAGTGATTGCTGTCTACTAACTACTACCTAGGACCATATTTTTCCAAAAGAAATAATGCAAGTTTCCATGTCATTCCATGCCCTCTGACTAATGCTTTTATTAACTCCACACCTTCTCCTAATTTCCACACTCCGAATTTTCTGCATAATATTTACACCACACACTGCCCATAGACAGGACATCTCCACTGCCTCCAACCGTCTCCTCGCTGCTGCATTTACCACCCAAGCTTCACATCCATATACGAGTGTTGGTACTACTATACCTTCATACATTCCCTTCTTTGCCTCCATAGATAACGTTTTTTAACTCCACATATACCTCAACGCACCACTCACC
This sequence comes from Cherax quadricarinatus, assembly GCF_026875155.1. Classification (NCBI taxonomy): domain Eukaryota; kingdom Metazoa; phylum Arthropoda; class Malacostraca; order Decapoda; family Parastacidae; genus Cherax; species Cherax quadricarinatus. The sequence goes on from NC_069406.1 coordinate 37,941,699, forward strand.
TTTTTTCCCTCATCAATTCTATGATTAACCTCATCCTTCATAAATCCATCCGCCGACACGTCAACTCCCAAGTATCTGAAAACATTCACTTCTTCCATACTCCTCCCCAATTTGATATCCAATTTTTCTTTATCTAAATCATTTGATACCCTCATCACCTTACTCTTTTCTATGTTCACTTTCAACTTTCTACACATTCTCAAACTCATCTACTAACCTTTGCAATTTTTCTTTAGAATCTCCCATAAGCACAGTATCATCAGCAAAAAGTAACTGTCAATTCCCATTTTGAATTTGATTCCCCATAATTTAATCCCACCCCTCTCCCGAACACCCTAGCATTTACTTCTTTTACAACCCCATCTATAAATATATTAAACAACCATGGTGACATTACACATCCCTGTCTAAGACCTACTTTTACCGGGAAGTATTCTCCCTCTCTTCTACACACCCTAACCTGAGCCTCACTATCCTCATAAAAGCTCTTTACAGCATTTAGTAACTTACCACCTATTCCATAAACTTGCAACATCTGCCACATTGCTCCTCTATCCACTCTATCATATGCCTTTTCTAAATCCATAAATGCAATAAAAACTTCCCTACCTTTATCCAAATACTGTTCACATATATGCTTCAATGTAAACACTTGATCTACACATCTCCTACCCACTCTGAAGCCTCCTTGCTTATCCGCAATTCTACATTCTGTCTTACCTCTAATTCTTTCAATTATAACTCTACCGTATACTTTTCCTGGTATACTCAGTAAACTTATTCCTCTATAATTTTTACAATCTCTTTTGTCCCCTTTCCCTTTATATAAAGGGACTATACATGCTCTCTGCCAATCCCTAGGTACCTTCCCCTCTTTCATACATTTATTAAACAAAAGTACCAACCACTCCAACACTATATCCCCCCCTGCTTTTAACATTTCTGTCATGATCCCATCAGTTCCAGCTGCTTTACCCCCTTTCATTCTACGTAATGCCTCACGTACCTCCACCACACTTACATTCTGCTCTTCTTCACTCCTAAAAGATGGTATACCTCCCTGGCCAGTGCATGAAATTACCGCCTCCCTTTCTTCCTCAACATTTAAAAGTTCCTCAAAATATTCTCGCCATCTACCTAATACCTCCCTCTCCCCATCTACTAACTCCCCTACTCTGTTTTTAATGGACAAATCCATACTTTCCCTAGGCTTTCTTAACTTGTTTAACTCACTCCAAAATTTTTTCTTATTTTCATTAAAATTTCTTGACAGTGCCTCTCCCACTCTTTCATCTGCTCTCCTTTTGCACTCTCTCACCACTCTCTTCACCTTTCTTTTACTCTCCATATACTCTGCTCTTCTTATAACACTTCTGCTTTGTAAAAACCTCTCGTAAGCTACCTTTTTCTCTTTTATCACACCCTTTACTTCATCATTCCACCAATCACTCCTCTTTCCTCCTGCCCCCACCCTCCTATAACCACAAACTTCTGCCCCACATTCTAATACTGCATTTTTAAAACTATTCCAACCCTCTTCAACCCCCCCACTACTCATCTTTGCACTAGCACACCTTTCTGCCAATAATCACTTATATCTCGCCCGAACTTCCTCCTCCCTTAGTTTATACACTTTCACCTCCCTCTTACTTGTTGTTGCCACCTTCCTCTTTTCCCATCTACCTCTTACTCTATCTGTAGCTACAACTAAATAATGATCTGACATATCAGTTGCCCCTCTATAAACATGTACATCCTGGAGCCTACCCATCAACCTTTTATCCACCAATACATAATCTAACAAACTACTTTCATTACGTGCTACATCATACCTTGTATATTTATTTATCCTCTTTTTCATAAAATATGTATTACTTATTACCAAATTTCTTTCTACACATAGCTCAATTAAAGGCTCCCCATTTACATTTACCCCTGGCACCCCAAATTTACCTACTACTCCCCCCATAACATTTTTACCCACTTTAGCATTGAAATCCCCAACCACCATTACTCTCACACTTGATTCAAAACTCCCCACGCATTCACTCAACATTTCCCAGAATCTCTCTCTCTCCTCTACACTTCTTTCTTCTCCAGGTACATACACGCTTACTATAACCCACTTTTCACATCCAATCTTTATTTTACTCCACATAATCCTTGAATTTATGCATTTGTAGTCCCTCTTTTCCTGCCATAGCTTATCCTTCAACATTATTGCTACTCCTTCTTTAGCTCTAACTCTATTTGAAACCCCTGACCTAATCCCATTTATTCCTCTCCATGAAACTCTCCCACCCTCTTCAGCTTTGTTTCACTTAAAGCCAGGACATCCAGTTTCTTCTCATTCATAACATCCACAATCATCTCTTTCTTATCATTTGCACAACATCCACGCACATTCAGACTTCCCACTTTGACAATTTTCTTATTCTTATTCTTTTTAGTAATCTTTACAGGAAAAGGGGTTACTAGCCCATTGTTCCCGGCATTTTAGTTGACTTTTACAACACGCATGGCTTACGGAGGAAAGATTCTTATTCCATTTCCCCATGGATATAAAAGGAAAAGTAATAAGACCAAGAACTATTAAGATAAAATCAAAGAAAACTCATATGAGTGTGTATAAATAAACGTGTACATGTATGTGTAGTGTGACCTAAGTGTAAGTAGAAGTAGCAAGACGTACCTGTAATCTTGCATATTTATGAGACAGACAAAAGACACCAGCAATCCTACCATCATGTAAAACAATTACAGGCTTTCGTTTTACACTCACTTGGCAGGACGGTAGTACCTCCCTGGGTGGTTGCTGTCTACCAACCTACTACCTACAATATACAATATACACATATTATATATATACAGTGGACGCTCGCCTAACGATATTAATCTGTTCCTGAGAGCTCAACATTAGGCGAAATTATCATTAGCCAAATTAATTTTCCCCATAAGAAATAATGGAATTCAAATTAATCTGTTCCTGACACCCCAAAGTATGAAAAAAAAAATTTTACCACATGGAATATTAATTTTAATACACTCAAACTGAAGAAGACATGCAAAGTTGCATGACACTTACCTTTATTGAAGATCTGGTGATGATTGATGGGATGGGAGGAGGGGGGAGTGTGGATGGTGTTAATGTTTAGAAGGGGAATCCCCTTCCATTAGGACTTTAGGTGGCAAGTCTTTTTCCGGGGTTACTTCCCTTCTTCTTTTAATGCCACTAGGACCAGCTTGAGAGTCACTGGACCTCTGTTGCACAACATATCTGTCCATAGAGGCCTGTACCTCCTGTTCCTTTATGACATTCCTAAAGTGTTTTACAACATTGTCAGTGTACAGGTTGCCAACACGGCTTGCAATAGCTGTGTGAGGGTGATTTTCATCAAAAAATGTTTGCACTTTAAGCCACATTGCACACATTTCCCTAATCTTTGAAGTTGGCAACTTCCTCAATTTCTCTATCCCTTCCTCCGAAGCAGTTTCCTCAGGTTTGGCCTCATGCTGTTGAAGATGATCTAGCAGCTCATCAGTGGTTAGTTCTTCATTGTCCTCCTCCACTAACTCTTCCACATCCTCCCCACTAACCTCCAACCCCAAGGACTTCCCCAATGCCACAGTGAATTCCTCAACTGGTATTGGATTCCCAGAGTTAGCCTCAAACCCTTCAAAATCCCTTTTGTCTACACATTCTGGCCACAGTTTCTTCCAAGCAGAGTTCAAGGTCCTCTTAGTCACTTCCTCCCAAGCCTTACCTATAATGTTTACACAATTGAGGATGCTAAAGTGATCTCTCCAAAACTCTCTTAGAGTTAATTGAGTTTCTGAGGTCACTACAAAGCACCTTTCAAACATAGCTTTTGTGTACAGTTTCTTGAAGCTGGAAATGACCTGCTGGTCCATGGGCTGCAGGAGAGGAGTGGTATTAGGAGGCAAAAACTTGACCTTAATGAAGCTCATTTTCGCAGAAATTCGCTCTGCCACGTGTGAAGGATGACCAGGAGCATTGTCTAATACCAGGAGGCACTTAAGGTCCAGTTTATTTTCCAGGAGGTAATTTTTCACAGTGGGGGCAAATGCATGATGTAACCAGTCATAGAAAAAGTCCCTAGTGACCCATGCCTTACTGTTTGCCCTCCACAGCACACACAAATTAGCCTTGAGGATATTGTTTTTCCTGAACACTGGGAGTTTCAGAGTGATACACCAATAAAGGCTTCACTTTGCAGTCACCACTAGCATTAGCACACATCAACAGAGTAAGCCTGTCTTTCATAGGCTTATGTCCTGGGAGTGCCTTTTCCTCCTGAGTAATGTAGGTCCTGCTTGGCATTTTCTTCCAAAACAGGCCTGTTTCGTCACAATTAAACACTTGTTCAGGTTTCAGTCCTTCACTGTCTATGTACTCCTTGAATTCCTGCACATATTTTTCAGCCGCTTTATGGTCCGAACTGGCAGCCTCACCTTGCCTTATCACACTATGTATGCCACTATGATTCTTAAATCTTTCAAACTAACCTTTGCTGGCCTTAAATTCACTCACATCACCACTATTTGCAGGCATTTTTCTAATTAAATCGTCATGCAACTTCCTAGCCTTTTCACATATGATCGCTTGAGAGATGCTATCTTCTGCTATCTGTTTTTTGTTTATCCACACCAATAACAGTCTCTCAACATCTTCTATCACTTGCGATCTCTGTTTCGAAAACAAAGTTGCACCTTTGGCAAGAACAGCTTCCTTGATTGCCGTTTTCTTGGCCACAATAGTAGCGATGGTTGATTGGGGTTTTGTGTACAACCTGGCCAGCTCGGAGATACGCACTCCACTTTCATACTTAGCAATGATCTGTTTCTTCATATCCATAGTAATTCTCACTCTTTTTGCTGTAGGGTTGGCACTAGAAGCTTTCTTGGGGCCCATGGTGACTTATTTTGCAGGTGCAATCACTAAAAAGGCTGTGAAAATATGAAATGTTCCGATTGTATGCTTGGAAGCGACTGCAGTGGCTGGCTTGTAAACACTGGCACCCACAGAACAAGTGAGGCGGGCTCAGGCCGCACGTGGATGCGTCTCGAACGAATCGCATTGAGCGAGTTTTTTAGCGCTAGCCGAGGCAAAAATTTTGCGTTAAAAAATGTGACCTAATTATAAGTAGAAGTAGCAAGATGTACCTGAAATCTTGCATGTTTATCAGACAGAAAAAAGACACCAGCAATCTTATCATCATGTAAAACAATTGCAGGCTTTCAATTTACACTCACTTGGCAGGACAGTAGTACCTCCCTTGGTGGTTGCTGTCTACCAACCTACTACCTAAATTTTTATTATTATTATTTTTATTATTATTATTATTATTATTATTATTATTATGTTCCCAAGGGAGCACTAAACTAATAGGGTTCATTCAGCTCCTAAGAAATAGGAGGCAATCATTTTGTATTTTAGCTTATTTCATTAATATTGTATCACATATTTTTTTCCCCAAATTCTTATAAATTTGCCTCTCACTTACTCTTATCTGCTTAAGGTATATTATTTTTTTTCTTGGATTTCTAACCCCTACTATTTAACTGTTCTTTATTGTTTTTTCCAGTTTTTAATTTTTGGAATGAACTGTTTGTTGTTCCTCTGTAAGGTACCAGAAGAGCTGTGTGTGTCTCATTATACTGTATATATCATGCTTTTAAAGCCAAATGTGCTGACTTGGCTTATTCAGCAAGAAGTGCTGTGCTAAACAAATTGAACATAAATTCATTGTTGCTAATAAATAACTAAATTTTGGCTGACATTAAGCTGCAGTGTCTTGAAGTACAGTTTAAAGAACTATTTTCTGTGAAAGACTTCATAAACCATTAGAAATAGTAACCTGCTGTAAATCTATTATGCCAGTAGTAAATTCTGAACCCAGTTATCTCCTGTGTTTCCTTGTATGCAAAGGCTCTAATTAACAATAAGCTAAAGAATAAAAAGGCACACTATTATGACGAGAAATGCACAGATAATCCATACATAGAAGAAAGACACTTTTGATGAAGTTTCATTCCAATTTTGACTGTTAACTAGTTAATGGTTAAAGTTGGACCGAAATGTCGTCGTAAGTTTCTTTCTCCTATGTGCAGGATATTTGAGTAGTTTTAGCGATCAGCTATCTGCTTCGATAAAGGAAAGACCTCACGCTGTTGGGAAAAATATATATTTTTCAGGCTGACGGATGATGAGTGATATGCTTATTTCATTGGTTGTGTGAAGGGAAGTTTTGCCTAGTGTGCTTATCTGGAACACCAGCTGATTTCATTGTTGGTGGGAAATCATCATACATTCATTGTCAGTGTGTAAGCTATTCTCGTACAATTAATGACATGCCAGTTGGATAGGATTGTTATACAGTATTTCTTTAATTTTAGTAATGTTAGGTTTGGTTGCTAATTTAGCTTTTATGTAAATTTAAAATTTTTGCATACCATGTTAATTGATAAATGAGAGAAATGAGATAAACAAATTAAGAAAACCTAGGGAACGAATGGATTTGTCAGTTAAAAACAGAGTAGGGGAGTTAGTAGATGGGGAGCTGGAGGTATTGGGTAGATGGCGGGAATATTTTGAGAAACTTTTAAATGTTGTTGAACAAAGGGAGGCGGTAATTTCATGCACTGGTCAGGGAGGTATAACATCTTTTAGGAGTGAAGAAGAGCAGAATGTGAGTGTGGGGGAGGTGCGTGAGGCATTATGTAGAATGGAAGGGGGTAAAGCAGCTGCAACTGACTGGATCATGAAAAATAAAAGCAGGAGAGGATATAGTGTTGGAGTGGTTGGTACATGTATTTTTGTTTAATAAATGTATGAAAGAAGGGAAGGTACCTAGGGATTGGCAGAGAGCTTGTATAGTTCCTTTATACAAGGGAAGGGGGACAAAAAAGATTGTAAAAATTATAGGAGAATAAGTTTACTGACTATACCAGGAAAAGTGTACAGTAGGGTTATTATTGAAAGAATTAGAGGTAAGACAGAGAGTAGGATTTTGGATGAGCAAGGAGGCTTTAGAGTGGGTAGGGGATGTGTAGTGTTTACATTGAATCATATATGTGAACAGTATTTAAATAAAGGTAGGTAATTTTTCATTGCATTTATGTATTTAGAAAAGGCATATGATAGAGTGGATAGGGGAGCAATGTGGTAGATGTTGCAAGTATATGGAATAGGTAGTAAGTTACTAAATGCTGAGGATACTGAGACTCAGGTTAAGGTGTATAGAAGAGATGAAGATTACTTCCCGGTAAAAGTGGGCCTTAGACAAGGATGTGTAATGTCAGCATTGTTGTTTAATACGTTTATAGATGGGGTTGTAAAAGAAGTAAATGCTAGGGTGTTGGGGAGAAGGGTGGGATAAAATTATGGGGAATCAAATACAAAATGGGAGTTGACACAGTTACTTTTTGCTGATGATACTGTGCTTATGGGAGATTCTAAAGATAAGTTGCAAAGGTTAGTGGACGAGTTTCGGAAGGTGTGTAAAGGTAGAAGGTTGAAAGTGAACATAGATAAGAGTAAGGTGATGAGGGTATCAAATGATTTAGATAAAGAAAAATTGGATATCACATTGGAGAGTGGGAGTATGGAAGAATTGAATGATTCCAGATATTTGGGTGTTGACATGTCAGCGAATGGGGTTATGAAGGATGAGTTTAATCATAAAATTGATGAAGGAAAAAAGGTGAGTGGTGCGTTGAGGTATAAGTGGGGACAAAAAACATTATCTATGGAGGCAAAGAAGGGAATATATGAAAGTACAGTATAGTGGTACCAACACACTTATATGGGTGTGAAACATGGGTTGTAAATGCTGCAGCGAGGAGGCGGTTGGAAGCAGTGGAGATGTCCTGTCCAAGGGCAATGTGTGGTGTAAATATTATGCAGAAAATTCGGAGTGTGGAAATTAGGAGGCGTGGAGTTAATAAAAATATTAGTCAGAGGGCTGAAGAGGGGTTGTTGAGGTGGTTTGTTCATTTAGAGAGAATGGATCAAAGGAGAATGACATGGAGAGCATATAAATCTGTAGGGGAAGGAAGGCGGGGTAGGGGTCGTCCTCGAAAAGGTTGGAAGGTGAGGGTAAAGGAGGTTTTGTGGGCGAGGGGCTTGGACTTCCAGCAAACATGCGTAAGCGTGTTAAATAGGAGTGAATGGAAGCGAATGGTTTTTGGGACCTGACAATCTGTTGGAGTGTTAGCAGGGTAATATTTAGTGAAGGGATTCAGGAAAACCAGTTATTTTTATATAACTGGACTTGAGTACTGGGAATGGGAAGTACAATGCCTGCACTTTAAAGAACGGGTTTGGGATATTGACAGTTTGGAGGGATATGTTATATATCTTTATATATGCTTTTAAACTGTTGTAACCGGGTGACTCTGCAAAAACAGTGATTATGTATGAGTGAGGTGAAAGTGTTGAATGTTGATGAAAGTATTTTCTTTTTGGGGATTTTCTTTCCTTTTGGGTCACCCTGCCTCGGTGGGAGATGGCCGACTTGTTGGAAAAAAAATCATGTTTGCCCGTTCTTGATCTTACTAAAGAATTTTTAATGTTGAAGTTGTCTTATGTATAATGTGATCTAGAATGGTATCCAGTTATTGGCTTTAAAACCAATTTTGTGTATCTTCCATATCAAGAAAATTTGTATTCATGAGCAGAAATAGTTAAGATATACTGTAAAGTATTTTGATTTAAATTCTGTTGATCCCTAAAGGTTAGTGTTGACACCTTCGACAATGGTTCTCTTCCCTGCTCACTGTGGCTGAAGGGTCTTCCAAAAGATGAAGACGAAGATCAGAGGTGGATAGCAGTTTTGGAGCCAGTGGATATAACAGTAGCTAAAGTAAGTTATATATGACTAAGTATATGTTCTCTGACAGTCACTGTAATGAAAAAGCAGATTGGTATAGTTTTATAAATATATTTTTGGTAGTAATATGCTATTATCTCATGGATTGTTAAATAGGTGGTAGTGGGATGCATTAAGTACAGAATTAAGAACTTTTTATGAAGTTGAACAAGAACAGTATGTTTGAGGGCATGCATGATGAGTAGATGATAAAATTGGCAAATATTGTAGTTCATTAGCGAGAATTGTGAGTAATAAATCCAAATGTTGATATTCTTGTGGAATTTTGTATACTAATTTGGATTTAGGAGACATTTCCTATGCAGTAGCTTAATTACCAGAAATAAATGTAGTATTTATACGGTAGTGCAGTAATAGGATATGAGGAAGAAAGCAGTTCATGCAGTGACATTACAAGAAAAGCTTCTCAGTTCAGATTACTATGTTGTGGGTTGTCCAAATCAAGGTTGAAGATCAAGTTGGTGGCTAAGACAAGAAGGTAGAAGAGAGGTGTAAGTAGTAGTGTAAAGCTGACAAATGCAAAAGACATATCAGCAAATAGGAAAATTAATTTTATATATTGGCAAAATGCAGAAACATTATTGAGGAACTTCGAGTGTAGTTATTATCGAAGAAAAATGCAACAAAAGCATTAAAGTTAATATAAAAAAAATTAAAAAAAAATTAGCACAGTGCTCAAGCCTCAAGTGTATGAAAGAAGGGAAGGTACCTAGGGATTGGCAGAGAGCATGTATAGTTGCTTAGTATAAAGGTAAGGGAAACAAAAGAGAATGTAAAAATTATAGGGGAATAAATTTACTGAGGGTGTGTAAAGAAAGAAAGTTGAAAGTGATCATAGATAAGAGTAAGGTGACAAGGGTATCAAACAAGTTAGGTAAAGAACAATTAGATATCACATTGGAGGGAGGGAGTATGGAAGAAGTGAATGTGCTCAGATATTTGGGAGTAGATTTGTCAACTGATGGGTTTATGAAGGACTAGGTTAACCATAGAATTGTTGAAGGAAAAAAGGTGAGTGGTGCATTGAGGTATATGTGGAGACAAAAAATTTTATTCATGGAGGCAAAGAAGGTATTGTACAAGAGGATAGTGGTACCAGCACTCTTATATGGGTGTGAAGCACGGGTTGTGAATGTTGCAGCGAAGAGGAGGCTGGAGGTGGTGGAAATGTCGTGTCTAAGAGCAATGTGTGGTGTAAATATTGTTCAGAGAATTCGCAGTGTGGAAATTAGGAGGAGGTGTGGAGTTACAAAAAAGTATTATTCAGAGGGCTGAAGAGGGGTTATTTATGTGGTTTGGTTATTTATAGAGGTTGGAGCAAAATAAAACGACTTGGAGTGTGTATAAATCTGTAGTGGAAGGGTAGGGGTAAGATGGAGGGGTAGGATGGAGGGAAGGAGTAAAAAGGTTTTGTGTGCAAAGGGCTTGGACATACAGCAGGCATGTGTGTGCGTGTTAGACAGGAGTGAGTGTGGATGAATGGTTTTTGGGACTTCAATGAGCTCTTGGAGCCTGAGCAGAGTAATTTTTTGTGAAGGGATTCAGGGAAACCAGTTATCTGGACTTGAGTCCTGGAGGTGGGAAGTACAATTCCTGCAGTTTAACCCTTTGACTGTTTTGGTCGTATATATACGTCTTACGAGCCACTGTTTTTGACGTATATATACTCGTAAATTCTAGCGGCTTCAAATCAAGCAGGAGAAAGCTGGTAGTCCCACATGTGAGAGAATGGGTCTGTGTGGTCAGTGTGCACCATATAAACAAAATCCTGCAGCACCCAGTGCATAATGAGAAAAAAAAAACTCCGACCGTGTTTTTTTTTTTTTTTTTTTTTTTTTTTTTTAATTAAAATGCCGAATTTCTGGTCTATTTTCGTATAGTATTTATGGTTGTATTCTTGTTTTCTTGGTCTCATTTGATAGAATGGAAAACATATTATAGAAATAGAGGTGATTTTGATTGGGTTTATACTATGAAAAGAACCTTGAAATGGAGCTCAAAGTAGAGGAAATGTTTGATTTTTGCCGATGTTCAAAAGTAAACAAATGATGTCATTTTTCAATAAATGTCCAACTAGCCATTCCAATATGTGGTCTTGAATGGGTTGATGTTATTTATACAATTATTACAATATTGCAGTAGTCTGCATAACAGTAAATCTTCTATTTTTTGTTTGAATAAAAATTTAAAATAGACAGCAAGAGTAATATCAGAGGGGCCTGGAGACATGACTGATGAACAAAGAAAATGTGATTTTACAGCCAGGAATGTCTGCATTGTTCATTCTGGACCCTATTTTGAAATTGTCATGTTTTTTAATTTTCGTGAAATTGGCCAAATTGCAAATTTCTGACCTCATTATTATTCTGTAGTTGAAATCAGTAAATGGGCAGTTTCTTGTACTCAATCGATAGAAAAAATGGAGTTCTAAAGAAATAGCTATGAGTTTGGTCGACCGGAACAATGGAATTAGCCGAAAATAAGGCTCAAAGTGGGCAAAATCACTGATTCGTAACTATCGCTGAGGTCGCTAACTTTGCAAGAGCGTAATTCCTTCAGTTTTCCATCAAATTTCGTTCTTTTGGTGTTATTACAATCAGGAAAAGATTCTCTATCATTTTATAAGAATTTTTTTTTTTTTTTTTTTTTTTTTTAAATTTTGCGACACCAGGAGACACCTCAGGATTTGGGGTTGCAACAGTCAAGTGGTTAAAGGAGGGTGTTTTGGGATGTTGGCTGTTTGGAGTGACATCTAAACTGTCATATCTGGGCACCTCTGCAAAGACTGATTATGTGCGAATGATGGTGAAAGTGTTTCTTTTCTTTTTTGGTCACCCTGCCTTTGTGGGAGACAGCCGATGTGTTGAAAAAAAAAGTTATCGACTGGTTTTCATTTATTTAGTGTGTATTAACATTCTGAAACAGGTTGAGAAACTTGAAAAAGTATCTAAGGTTTATAGCCAGACTAGTCCTAGAGCTGAGGACAGATAAAGGAACTGAATCTGATGACTTGAAAGAGGAATACTAGGGAAGACATGAATACTATGTACAATATGCTTAGAAGAATTGATAGGGGACAGATGATATATGTGCAGAAAAAATTGATATTATGAGAAGACTTAGAGGCATTTTTTTTTTTTTTTTTTTTTCAACAAGTTGGTCGTCTCCCACCGAGGCAGGGTGACCCAAAAAAGAAAGAAAATCCCCAAAAAGAAAATACTTTCATCATCATTCAACACTTTCACCACACTCACACATTATCACTGCTTTTGCAGAGGTGCTCAGAATACAACAGTTTAGAAGCATATACGTATAAAGATACACAACATATCCCTCCAAACTGCCAATATCCCAAACCCCTCCTTTAAAGTGCAGGCATTGTACTTCCCATTTCCAGGACTCAAGTCCGACTATAAGAAAAATAACCGGTTTCCCTGAATCCCTTCACTAAATATTACCCTGCTCACACTCCAACAGATCGTCAGGTCCCAAGTATCATTCATCTCCATTCACTCCTATCTAACACGCTCATGCACGCTTGCTGGAAGTCCAAGCCCCTAGCCCACAAAACCTCCTTTACCCCCTCTTTCCAACCCTTTCGAGGACGACCCCTACCCCTCTTTCCTTCCCCTATAGATTTATATGCTTTCCATGTCATTCTACTTTCATCCATTCTCTCTAAATGACCAAACCACCTCAACAACCCCTCTTCTGCCCTCTGACTAATGCTTTTATTAACTCCACACCTTCTCCTAATTTCCACACTCCGAATTTTCTGCATAATATTTACACCACACATTGCCCTTAGGACAGGACATCTCCACTGCCTCCAACCGTCTCCTCGCTGCTGCATTTACCACCAAAGCTTCACATCCATATAAGAGTGTTGGTACTACTATACTTTCATACATTCCCTTCTTTGCCTCCATAGATAACGTTTTTTGACTCCACATATACCTCAACGCACCACTCACCTTTTTTCCCTCATCAATTCTATGATTAACCTCATCCTTCATAAATCCATCCGCCGACACGTCAACTCCGAAGTATCTGAAAACATTCACTTCTTCCATACTCCTCCTCCCCAATTTGATATCCAATTTTTCTTTATCTAAATCATTTGATACCCTCATCACCTTACTCTTTTCTATGTTCACTTTCAACTTTCTACCCTTACACACATTCTCAAACTCATCCACTAACCTTTGCAATTTTTCTTTAGAATCTCCCATAAGCACAGTATCATCAGCAAAAAGTAACTGTGTCAATTCCCATTTTGAATTTGATTCCCCATAATTTAATCCCACCCCTCTCCCGAACACCCTAGCATTTACTTCTTTTACAACCCCATCTATAAATATATTAAACAACCATGGTGACATTACACATCCCTGTCTAAGACCTACTTTTACCGGGAAGTATTCTCCCTCTCTTCTACACACCCTAACCTGAGCCTCGCTATCCTCATAAAAGCTCTTTACAGCATTTAGTAACTTACCACCTATTCCATAAACTTGCAACATCTGCCACATTGCTCCTCTATCCACTCTATCGTATGCCTTTTCTAAATCCATAAATTTCAATAAAAGCTTCCCTACCTTTATCTAAATACTGTTCACATATATGCTTCAATGTAAACACTTGATCTACACATCCCCTACCCACTCTGAAGCCTCCTTGCTCATCCGCAATTCTACATTCTGTCTTACCTCTAATTCTTTCAATTATAACTCTACCGTATACTTTTCCTGGTATACTTAGAGGCATATCTTAGATAAAGAGAAAATTATTCAAATATTTGCTTATTTATTGTGATGCTAGCAAATAGTTTGAGAAATACTGTAAATACAAAACAAGTATTTATGATTTTAATTTAGCAGTGTTTAGACTTTCCTGATGATAATCATTTACTTTTCAGGCTTCAATAGATCAGATTGGTCAAATTCTTAAGCACGATTCTTCCTTTAATGCGTTATTTGGGTATGCAGACAATAGCGAACTCACCAGACTTAGAATTCATGAACTCATTCCAGCTCTAAAGGTGCCTAATTGTCCATGGGAAATACCAAAGGTATATTAAATACAGTTTTGTTCAAATTTTGATGTAGCCAGTTTTGTCTTATGTAATTTGATGTCCATGCTATTAAGTTTTTAAATAAATCAGCTGTGATTCAGACTTCCTATACTCATAATCAGTGTCGTTGAGCTTTCTTTCACATCTTTACATATTTTTTAACAGATTGCTTTTAGAAATATCCACTGACATTGGATATTAAACTGTCATTAACTGAATTAGTTAAGCACCATTTATTTTCATTGCCTTTAATTCTTTCTATTTATTTATATACTGTATTTTTACTACAACAAAATACTGCATTTCATAGAAAAATTCCCATAAGGCTGCATTTGTTAAATGTGATGATTTTTTTTGTTGTTATCAGTTGACTGAGGACAGAATTTAACAGATTAATCCCCCAAAACAATAACAGACTAACGTTAGTTAATTGATGCTTAGGATTTCTGTAGTATTTAGGAAATAGATAATACCTGATTATGTGTAGCCTGGTTAATTTAGCCTCCTAGATAAGTAAGGATTTTTAACAATTGCCAGGAAGTTAAATGTTTTTAATTTATCTTTGTTTTGATTCCCAGGATATTGAGAAGCAGCAGTGTACTGGACATACAATTGATTGTGCAACATTTCCTTTATGTGCACACTTCTCGTCTCCTAATACTAAGGCTGAAATTGGCAAGAAAACTGTTTATGACCTGGAAATTTGGGTAAGATGTTTTCTCTGTAGTTTTTTACATGACAGCGATTGAATGATTGATGGTGAATGCGTTTTTTGTTAATTTTTGGATCACTCTGTCTTGGTGGGAGATGGCTGATGAGGCCAAAAAAAAAAAATGCTATCATCTTATGAAATTATTAAACTGAATCTTTCTTAATATATAACATTGTGAGAGGCTTATGATTTGTTCTCTGAAATGATGAGATAATAGGCTAATTTTAATTTGTATATGTTTAACATACTGCTTACAACTGCTGAATGTCTGTATGTTTCAGAAGGTGACTAAAATGCCAAGTGTAAGGACAGAATAATCATTATCTGGAATTTTAGCAATAAAGTTTAACTGTGTTCATTTTTTTGTGTCAGCACAACACAGATAAAAAGATAATTATGGTAGGAAACAGTGTCTTGGCATAGGGTGGAACAAAGGTAAAAGGATGAGAATGAGAAGGATAGAAGTAGTTTGCTGAATTGGGCTAATATTCAATGTTAATATACATTAGAATATTAAAGAAAAGATATTAAGAGAATTAAAAGCCAAAGCATGTTTAAGAAGGTATGTCAGGGAAATGTGGATTGAATTGTGTAAATGGTATATGTTGCTTTTTAATATACAGGCAGGCCCCACTTTACAGCATTTTGCTAATGCAGCAGTTTTCAATTATACCCATTCTTTATTTATTCAAACTTCCTACAATAAATCTATTCACTACTCACTATAAGCTAAGGATGAAAATATTTTAAGTAATGTGTGTACTGTGAATGAATGGAGACGAATGGTATTTGGGACCTGACGATCTGTTGGAGTGTGAGCAGGGTAATATTTAGTGAAGAGATTCAGGGAAACCGGTTATTTTTATATAGTCGGACTTGAGTCCTGGAAATGGGAAGTACAATGCCTGCACTCTAAAGGAGGGGTTCTGGATACTGGCAGTTTGGAGGGATATGTTGTGTATCTTTATACGTATATGCTTCTAAACTGTTGTGTTCTGAGCACCTCTGCAAAAACAGTGATTATGTGTGAGTGAGGTGAAAGTGTTGAATGATGATGAAAGTATTTTCTTTTTGGGGATTTTCTTTCTTTTTGGGTCACCCTGCCTCGGTGGGAGACGGCCGACTTGTTGAAAAAAAAAAAAGTGTACTGTACATGCATCTTTTAGGCCTAGCTCTATTGTTCACTTTTATACGATAGTGTAAACATGTTATCAGTCTTTTATATGCATTTGAAAGTGAAAGAAGGCTACATTTTACTTCAACACTTTTTGCTTTACAGCATTAGCCCAGGACCTAACCCTCTGTATGAGTGGGGCCCTTCTGTATATTGGTCAGCAGTACTTAGATAGAGTTAGTATAAGTTGCAATACAAATTCTAGTTTAACAAAATCTCAGAGGAGGTGAGGATGTTAGTTTTACTTGTGAAATAATCCCTAGGCTTTCTAGATTGAGAGAATGTGGATTATATTTTATCTAACATTTCTTTTTCTTTTTCTTTCTTTTTTTTTTTTTATTTTTTTTTTTTTTTTTAGGTTTTCTCGAACATTAGTGGTCTAATTGTACTGGACGTCTTCGGAACAATTATTGATTATAATTATAATTTCACCAGACTTTTATTTGGTTATGACAAGAATGAATTGGAAGGAAAGGTAAGACATAAAAAAAAAGTAAGTTTGTATATTTTTTGCCATTTACTAAAATTGAAAGTTCTATTAGAAATAACTGAAATAAATTACTACTTACCATGGGTATTGTGAAAAATTTTACTATAAAAGTTTCAATTTATGATTCAGTACCTGAGTTAGTGCTGTTGTCTTCAGTTTATCACTGTACTGTAATTGCATAAGAGGTAAATCCCAGTACATTGGTAATTTGACCAAACAGTTCAGTGCTTGAATTGGAATACTTAGGCAAATATTTAAAGAAAAATAATTGTTAGGAAGTCAACTTTCTTGACCATTGTAGCACATTCATATACATATAATGACCCTATGTCAATTTATACCTTCAGTCAGGGTGCCAGGAATTATGAAGG
Source organism: Cherax quadricarinatus (assembly GCF_026875155.1). Taxonomy (NCBI): domain Eukaryota; kingdom Metazoa; phylum Arthropoda; class Malacostraca; order Decapoda; family Parastacidae; genus Cherax; species Cherax quadricarinatus. The sequence goes on from NC_069406.1 coordinate 37,958,432, forward strand.
CTCAGGAAATCATAACAACATGATTGGAAACAAACCATGAAATGGGTGGGATTTGAGCCCATGGTGAATAATTCTTTAAACTCCCATCCAGTGCATAAGTCAGCTGATTGAGTGGCTTACAAACTGACCTGAAGTTTGTCAACACTCTCACTGTGAGTTCAAACCCCACCTGTTCCGTGGTTTGTGAAGGCGCTTTATATTTACCATCTTGTGCCATAGATTTCTGCTTGCGAAAGCCCTTGTGAGCCACTGTGTTTATAGCTCAGTATTGTTGTTGTTTTAGTTTTTGTCATTTTCTCAATCTTTTTTTGAAATAAATGCTTGATATATTCATATACTGTACATATTTTTAATTTTAGTTTGTGTAATTATTATTTCTTTTTACTTTTTAGACCTGATGATGAGAACAGAAGTCACAAACAATAGCTGTCTTTATACTTTTTGCTGATCTTCCTTTATACAGCAAAATCTCAGTTTAATAGACCCAGATTTAATAGATTTTGAACTTAACGAACAAAACCTGTGGCTGCTTAACATTCAGAAACAACAAAGTCCATTAAATCTGAAATTGTCTGTTATTCTTTCTGATTTAACTCACAAGTCTGTTAAATGAGATTTTTCTATTACTGTCATGGATAATTAATGAATAAAGTCCATTAAATCTAGAATTATCCCTTACTCTTGCAGTCTGGTAGGGAAATTTATTTTTAGGTTCGATGGACTTAGTCCATTAAATCCAAGAATTGTCCGTTTCTTTTGCAATCATGGAAAAATATTCTCGTAATTAAGATTTAATGGCTAATCAGTTTTAACAAACGCACCCATCCCCATTAGTCTGTTAACTCAAGGGTTCACTGCACTATATTTTTTTACAGTATACAGTGGACCCCCGGTATACGATATTAATCCTTTCCTGAGAGCTCATCGTATGCCAAAATTATCGGAAGGCGAATTAATTTTCCCCATAAGAAATTATGGAAATCAAATTAATCCGTGCAAGACACCCAAAAGTACTATGAAAAAAAGTTTTACCACATGAAATATTAAGTTTAATGTACACAAACTGAAGAAGACATGCACAGTTAGTAGTACTCTACTAACAATAGAATACATGACACTTACCTTTCATGAAGATTTGGTGATGATTGATGGGATGGGAGGAGGGGAGAGTGTCGAAGTTGTTAATGTTTAGAAGGAATCCCCTTCCATTAGGACTTGAGGTAGCAAGTCCTTTTCTGGAGTTACTTCTCTTCTTCTTTTAATGCCACTAGAACCAGCTTGAGAGTCTCTGGACCTCTGTCGTACAACAAATCTGTAAATAGAGCTCTGTACCTCCCGTTCCTTTAAGATTTGTCTAAAATGGGCCACAACATTGTCATTGTAATAGTCACCAGCACAGCTTGCAATAGCTGTGTTAGGGTGATTTTCATCCATAAAGGTTTGCAGTTCAACCCACTTTGCACACATTTCCTTAATTTTTGAAGTAGGCACAATGGAGTCCACAACTGGGATAGGCTTCTCAGGGTTAGCCCCAAACCCTTTAAAATCTTTCTTAATTTCCATACTAATTCTCACCCTTTTTACCACAGGGTTGGCACTAGAAGCTTTCTTGGGGCCCATGGTGACTTATTTTGCAGAAACAAGCACCAAAAACACTGATAATATGGAATGTATGCTTAGATGCGAGCACACTGGCTGGCTTGTAAACACTGGCACTCACGTGGACGTGTCCCGGACGAATCGCGTGTGGCGGGTTTTTTAATGAGTGGCGAGGCAAAATTTTTGTGTTAAAATGTATCGAATACCGGATTTAACATATACAGTGGACTCCCGCATACCGTTGGCATCACATACCGTTTATTCCGCATACCGCTCACTTTAATCTCAAAAATTTTGCCTCGCATACCGCTCTAAAACCCGCTCACCGCTGTTCGTCCGAGACGCGTCCAATGTGCGCCTTAGCCAGCCTCACATGTTCCACCGGTGGCATTGTTTACCAGCCAGCCTCCTCGGTAGCATCCAAGCATACAATCGTAACATTTCGTATTATTACAGTGTTTTTGGTGATTTTATCTGGAAAATAAGTGACCATGGGCCCCAAGAAAGCTTCTAGTGCCAACCCTACAGCAATAAGGGTGAGAATTACAATAGATATGAAGAAAAAGATCATTGATAAGTATGAAAGTGGAGTGCGTGTTTCCGAGCTGGCCAGGTTGTATAATAAACCCCAATCAACCATCGCTACTATTGGTGGTACAGCTGCTGCTGCTGCTGCTGCACTGTCAGCTGCTGCTGCTGCACTGTCAGCTGCTGCTGCACTGTCAGCTGCTGCTGCTGCTGTAGCATCGTCTGCTGCTGCTGTAGCATCGTCTGCTGCTGCTGTAGCACTGTCAGCTGCTGCTGCTGCTGTAGCATCGTCTGCTGCTGCTGCTGCTGCTGCTGCTGCTGCTGCTGTAGCATCGTCTGCTGCTGCTGTAGCACTGTTGTTGGTGTGGCTTATTGAGAATATACCAAGAAACAATTAACCCCAGAGGATTTGCCACCCAGGATAACCCAAAAAAGTCAGTGTCATCGAAGACTGTCTAACTTATTTCCATTGGGGTCCTTAATCTTGTCTCCCAGGATGCAACCCACACCAGTCGACTAACACCCAGGTGAACAGGGAAAAATGCCTGGAAGTAGTGCTCATATTGGTGAATTTAAAGCCAGCAAAGGTTGGTTTGAGAGATTTAAGAATCGTAGTGACATACACAGTGTGATAAGGCATGTTCTGGAAGAAAATACCAAACAGGACCTACAGTACTCAGGAGGAAAAGGCACTCCCAGGACACAGTGTCTCATCAGTCATTGCTGCATCTTCAATAAAGGTAAGTGTCATTTATTCTTCATTTAGTAGACTAGTACATGCACAATATATACTGTGCATGTACTACTCTACTATTGTGCATGTATCCTTCTCTTTGTGTGTAGGAAAATGTATATTTCATGTGGTAAAAAATTTTTTTTTCATACTTTTGGGTGTCTTGCACGGATTAATTTGATTTCCATTATTTCTTATGGGGAAAATTCATTCGCATACCGATTATTTCGCATACCAATGAGCCCTCTTGCACAGATTAAAATCGGTATGCGGGGGTCCACTGTATACCGATGCCATCGAATGCCGGGGGTCCACTGTAATCAGTATGCTAGTAACCCCTTCTCCTGTATACAATTACTAAAAAAGAGAAGAAGAAAAACTTTATAAAACTGGGTTGCTTAAATGTGCGTGGATGTAGTGCGGATGACAAGAAACAGATGATTGCTGATGTTATGAATGAAAAGAAGTTGGATGTCCTGGCCCTAAGCGAAACAAAGCTGAAGGGGGTAGGAGAGTTTCAGTGGGGGGAAATAAATGGGATTAAATCTGGAGTATCTGAGAGAGTTAGAGCAAAGGAAGGGGTAGCAGTAATGTTAAATGATCAGTTATGGAAGGAGAAAAGAGAATATGAATGTGTAAATTCAAGAATTATGTGGATTAAAGTAAAGGTTGGATGCGAGAAGTGGGTCATAATAAGCGTGTATGCACCTGGGAAGAGAGGAATGCAGAGGAGAGAGAGATTTTGGGAGATGTTAAGTGAATGTATAGGAGCCTTTGAACCAAGTGAGAGAGTAATTGTGGTAGGGGACTTGAATGCTAAAGTAGGAGAAACTTTTAGAGAGGGTGTGGTAGGTAAGTTTGGGGTGCCAGGTGTAAATGATAATGGGAGCCCTTTGATTGAACTTTGTATAGAAAGGGGTTTAGTTATAGGTAATACATATTTTAAGAAAAAGAGGATAAATAAGTATACACGATATGATGTAGGGCGAAATGACAGTAGTTTGTTGGATTATGTATTGGTAGATAAAAGACTGTTGAGTAGACTTCAGGATGTACATGTTTATAGAGGGGCCACAGATATATCAGATCACTTTCTAGTTGTAGCTACACTGAGAGTAAAAGGTAGATGGGATACAAGGAGAATAGAAGCATCAGGGAAGAGAGAGGTGAAGGTTTATAAACTAAAAGAGGAGGCAGTTAGGGTAAGATATAAACAGCTATTGGAGGATAGATGGGCTAATGAGAGCATAGGCAATGGGGTCGAAGAGGTATGGGGTAGGTTTAAAAATGTAGTGTTAGAGTGTTCAGCAGAAGTTTGTGGTTACAGGAAAGTGGGTGCAGGAGGGAAGAGGAGCGATTGGTGGAATGATGATGTAAAGAGAGTAGTAAGGGAGAAAAAGTTAGCATATGAGAAGTTTTTACAAAGTAGAAGTGATGCAAGGAGGGAAGAGTATATGGAGAAAAAGAGAGAAGTTAAGAGAGTGGTGAAGCAATGTAAAAAGAGAGCAAATGAGAGAGTGGGTGAGATGTTATCAACAAATTTTGTTGAAAATAAGAAAAAGTTTTGGAGTGAGAAAATAACAAGTTAAGGAAGCCTAGAGAACAAATGGATTTGTCAGTTAAAAATAGGAGAGGAGAGTTATTAAATGGAGAGTTAGAGGTATTGGGAAGATGGAAGGAATATTTTGAGGAATTGTTAAATGTTGATGAAGATAGGGAAGCTGTGATTTCGTGTATAGGGCAAGGAGGAATAACAACTTGTAGGAGTGAGGAAGAGCCAGTTGTGAGTGTGGGGGAAGTTCGTGAGGCAGTAGGTAAAATGAAAGGGGGTAAGGCAGCCGGGATTGATGGGATAAAGATAGAAATGTTAAAAGCAGGTGGGGATATAGTTTTGGAGTGGTTGGTGCAATTATTTAATAAATGTATGGAAGAGGGTAAGGTACCTAGGGATTGGCAGAGAGCATGCATAGTTCCTTTGTATAAAGGCAAAGGGGATAAAAGAGAGTGCAAAAATTATAGGGGGATAAGTCTGTTGAGTGTACCTGGTAAAGTGTATGGTAGAGTTATAATTGAAAGAATTAAGAGTAAGACGGAGAATAGGATAGCAAATGAACAAGGAGGCTTTAGGAAAGGTAGGGGGTGTGTGGACCAGGTGTTTACAGTGAAACATATAAGTGAACAGTATTTAGATAAGGCTAAAGAGGTCTTTGTGGCATTTATGGATTTGGAAAAAGGCGTATGACAGGGTGGATAGGGGGGCAATGTGGCAGATGTTGCAAGTGTATGGTGTAGGAGGTAGGTTACTGAAAGCAGTGAAGAGTTTTTACGAGGATAGTGAGGCTCAAGTTAGAGTATGTAGGAAAGAGGGAAATTTTTTCCCAGTAAAAGTAGGCCTTAGACAAGGATGTGTGATGTCACCGTGGTTGTTTAATATATTTATAGATGGGGTTGTAAGAGAAGTAAATGCGAGGGTCTTGGCAAGAGGCGTGGAGTTAAAA
>NC_069406.1:37968789-37999379 GCF_026875155.1 Cherax quadricarinatus
ATTATATACTGAATAACTATAACCTTTAATACGAGATGCCAAGCCAGTGGTGTTACTTTCAGTGAATGTATAAGTAACACCACTGGCTTGGCATCTCATATTAACCCTTTCAGGGTCGTGAGGCCCTCTCCTAAACTTGTTCTCAGGGTCAAAAATTAAAAAAAAAAAAAAAAAAAATTATTTTTCTTATGAAATGATAGAGAATCTTTTCCCGATCACAATGACACCAAAAGTATGAAATTTGATGGAAAACGTATGGAATTATGCTCTCACAAAGTTAGCAGTCTCAACAATGTTTATGCATCGGCGATTTCACCCACTTTGAGCCCTATTTTCGGCCAATTCCAATGCACCAGTCGTCAAAAACCATAGCTATTTCACTAGAGCTCCATTTGTCCTGTCGAATGAGTACAAGAAACCAGCCAATTGCCAGTTTCAACTATCCAATAAAGTGGTCAGAAATTGGCAATTTTGCCAATTTCATACAAATTTCAAAATATGCCAATTTCCAAATAGGGTCCAGAATAAACAAGAAAGACATTCCTGGCACTGAAATAACATTTTCTCTGTTCATTGGTCACGTCTCCAGGCCCCTCTTACATTCCTTTTGCTTTCCACTTTGAGCTTTTATTCTCACAAAAAATAAAAGATTTACTGTTATGCAGACTACTGCATTAGTGTAAAAATGGTATAAATAATATCAGCGCACTTGTGACAGAATATTAGACTCTCCAGTTGACGTGTATTGGACGCGTGGCATGATGTGTTTGCTTTTGAACATTGGCAAAAATTTTCCATTTCTGCTACTTTGAGCTCAATTTCAAGGTACTTTTCATTGTGAAACCAATCAAAATCATCTCAATTTCTGTAATATGTCTTTCATTCTATAAAATGACACCAAGAAAACGAGAATACAACCATAAATACCATACGAAAATACACTGTAAAGTTGCTGTTTTAAACCTAAAACACGCTCGGAGTTTTTTTTTTTTCTCATTGTGCACTGTGTGCTGCAGGATTTTTTTATACTGTGCACACTGACCACGCTAGATTTAAAGGCACTAGAATTTACTCGTACTAGTACGGCACCAACCCTGGCGTGCAAGCCATACTAGTACGACACCGACCTGAAAATGTTAAAGATTATAGTTATTCAGTATATAATTTTCTTTGTGGCTGTTATCACGAAATTGTTATCCTTGAATGTGAGATCTTCTGACATTATCAGTAGCTTCATTTGATATTAGATGTGTTTCATGGTATGTATTTTAGTAGTATTTGAAACATGGGGATATATTTTTTATGAGCATGAAGCATCGCTGTAACAGTATTGTTTTCCACAGTAAAGACAAGAGTTTTCATTGGAACAACTGTATTAGTTAATATGTACTGGTAATAATTGTTTATGTGAGCCACAATAATCTTTAGAAGTGACTAACCAAAAAATAATTGGAAGTATTCAAGTTAATTAAACTTGTAAAAAAGTTTTTATTTAAGAGATGTGTACATAGAATACAAATACATTTTTTTTTTTTTAATGGTCTTTAGGGCACAATGTTATGGATACAGTGGACCCCCAGTTATCGGCCGTAATCCGTTCCAGAAGGTCGGCCGATAACCGAATTAATATTTCCCATAAGAATTAATGGAAATACAATTAATCCGTTCCAAACAAAAATATTCACAAAACAATAATTTTTTTAAACAGTTATGTAAGTATTACAAACCTTTATTGAAGGCTAATGCTCTCTTCTGGAAGATAGGGAGGAGGAAAGAGGGAGAAGTTAGTGTTTGGAAGGGGAACCCCCCTCCATAAAGACTTTAGGTAGCAAAGCCTTCTCTGGGGTTACTTCTCTTCACTGTCTTTTATTGCCACTAGGACAAGCTTGAAAGTCACTGGACCCCTATCTCACAAAATAACTGTGCAGAGTGCTCTGTTTCTGGCGTCTGTTTAAGATTTCCCTGAAGTGGGACAGGGTTTTGTCACTAAACATGTTGCAGATATGGCTTGTTTCAGCTTTGTCAGGGTGGTGTTTCTCTACAAAAGCTTGCACCCTAGTCCACACTGCACACACCTCTTTAATCTCTGAAGAAAGCACCTCCTTCACTCCCTCTTCCTCCTCCTCTGAAGCAAGCTCCTCAGCTGCAGTCTGTTGCTGTTCGAGATGAAGCTCTTCAGTGGTTAGCTCTTCCCTGTGGTCCTCCACCAACTCTTCCACATTCTTGCCACTCACCTCCAACCCCAGGGACTTCCCCAGTGCCACAATAGAGTCCACAGGGTCAACAGGGTCAGAGTCAGCCTCAAACCTTTCAAAATCACTCTCTTGGACACAATCTGGGCACAGTTTTCTCCAAGCAAAGTTCAAAATCCTAGAAGTCACTCCCTCCCAAGCCTTACCTATAAGGCTTATGCAGTGGAGGATAGTGAAGTGATTCCTCCAGAACTGTCTTAAGGTCAACTGAGTGTCTGTGATCACTTCAAAGCACTTTTGAAACACTGCTTTTGTGTAGAGTTTTTTTGAAGCTAGAAATGACCTGCTGGTCCATGGGCTGGAGGAGAGGTGTGGTGTTAGGAGGCAAGAACTTCACTTTTATAAAATTGAAGTCCCTAAACACTTGATCTTCCAAGTCTGGAGGATGTGCAGGAGCATTGTCCAGTACCAGGAGGCACTTGAGTGGCAATTTCTTTTCTAGGAGGTATTTTTTCACACTTGGGCCAAACACATCATTAACCCACTCCCAATCTATTCTTCATGACATCGTTCTTCTTGAACACTCTGGGATTTTATGAGTAATACACGAGTAAAGGCTTCGCTTTGAAATCCCCATTAGCATTACCACACAACAAAGAGTAAGCCTGCCTTTCATAGGCTTGTGTCCTGGCAGTGCCTTTTCCTCTAGGGTAATGTAGGTCCTGTTTGGCATTTTCTTCCAAAACAGGCATGTTTCATCACAATTAAACACTTGTTGGGGTTCGAATCCTTCAGCCTTTACATAGTCTTGGAATTCATGAATATACTTTTCAGCTGCACATTTGTCAGAACTTGCAGCCTCACCATGCCTTACAACACTGTGTATGCCACTATGCTTCTTAAATCTATCAAACCATCCTTAACTGGCCCTAAATTCACAAACTGCAGCACTTGTTCTAGGTATTTTCTTCGCAAGATCCTCATGCAACTGCTTTGCCTTCTCACAAATGATCGACTCCACAACCCTGTCTCCCACTAATTCTTTTTCCTTAATTCACAATATTAATAACTTTTCCATCTCTTCCATTATTGGTGGCCTTTGTTTAGTTAGAAAAGTTACTTTTTTTGCAACATTAGCATCTTTGATTTGTTCTTTCTTTGCCAGGATGGATGTAATTGTTGATTTATTCTTGCTGTACATCCTGGCAAGTTCCACCACCTTCATACCACTCTCAAACTTTTCTGTCACTTCATTCTTAAATTCCACGGTGTTTCTCACTTTCTTTATCACAGGAACTTTACTAGGAACTTTCTTTGGAGCCATCTTTACTTATTTCACAGTAAATAAGCAAAATGTTTGGATGTATGAGCAGAAGCTTCCTCAGCCACCGAGAGACAAAGCCAAACTGAAGTGCAAGCTGCCCCAGCCAGTGGATGGGCGTGTCCAAAACGGCCGATAACCAGGGGCTGAAAAACCCGCTGATAACCAAACCGGCCGGTAACCGGGGGTCCACTGTATATTAAAAACACACTCCATAGGATAAGGCAGTAGTCAGATAGTGTGATTTAATGTCCCATGTTATTGGTCAATTTTGTTGAATTCCACTGTTAGTATCATCAAATTGTAATAAGCTTGGAACAAATAAGGTGTCTTGCCAGTACAGGTGTCTCCTTGCAACAAAATTTGCTTGTGTACATGTACTGTTAAGGCAGTGTTACCCACATTGCATTGTGTGTACCCATGTCTCCCAACAGTTTTTTTTACCTAGGCATGTGGCCTAGGTAAAAATTATGCTTAAATAACTAACACACGTTTGGTCCTTTTCCAAAATGTACTTATCAGACAGTTTGGACCCTCTGCATAAATTTACTTCTCACACAATTTGGACCCTCCTGGATAAATTTACTTCACACAGTATATAGGGTCTCTGTAATCAGATGCATAACAGGCTTAATAGATAGTAATATATTCACATTCATTTATTAGCTTTTAATGAGCACATGTTAGGATTTGATGCATAGTCACAGTTGGCACTGTATGACCCACTCCATATTTAGGTGATTACCCATGAGTTGAATTATGGTATATAATGAAGCATCAGTAACAAAAAGGCACAAACCATGACTGGAACAATACACAAATAACCTGCACATGGAATAGAGAAGCTTACAACGACATTTCGGTCTGTCTTGGACCATTTACAAAGTCACACTGCAACTTTGTAAATGATCATAATGACACGATTACAAACAAACCATACCACGGGTGGGGTTAGAACCCACTATCAGAGAATCAAACTCCAGACAGTCACATTAGCCACTGGGCCAGCTAGCCACAATTGTGGCTAACGCGTCAGTCTGGAGTTTCATGACTCTGATCACAGGTTCAGACCCCACCCATGGTTTGGTTTGTTTGCAGTTGTGTCATTATGATTTTGTGAGTTTTGTAAATGACGACTGAAACATCATAAGCTTATTTTTTCTATGTGCAGGCTATTTGTGTAATGAAGCATCTTTGTGATAAATTGGAAGGCCATCTGTTTCAGTAATTCTTTACAAAACATTATTAAGTGGAAGCACGAAAATTTTAATAAAAAGGATGATCAAGGTCATACTGCTAACATATCTTGGTTTTGCCTTCAGAATGTTATAAATCAGTCCAGTACTACAAATGTACAGTCAAGTCCAAGCAAGATAAGGCAGTTGCAAAATCAAAATAATACACCAAATGAAAATCTTTCCAAGGTGAGAAGGAATTAATTTACAGTTCTGCAGTTTTTATGTCCAGCAGGTCATATATCATTTTTAATAATGTTTTCATGTTAGTTTCATGGATTCACAAGTTTCAGGGTGATAATTCAGTTCCTAGTATTCCTTATGTAATTTAGTGGCATTCCTGTGTATCTTGCCTGATGTGTCCTTCACTGCAAGAAATTTGAATGGTCATTAATTACACAGTGAATGTATAAATATCTTTTTTTTTTAACTCAGGTACAAAGTGGAGGGTGTCCAGGTATGACCAGAGAAATGCTTCCTGAAGATGTGATCACATCAACGCCTGCTGTGGAACAAAATAAAACTCGGGGTCATTTGCACAGTGTAGAAGAAGGCAGTTTCTTTGGAGTTGGCAAACATAAAGATGGCTCAGATCTTGGTATGAAAAACTTTTTATAATAGTAATGTTTCTTGTAGTTGGAAAGTCTTGTTGCATGTTATCAGAGGAATAAATAATGAGCACAAAATTTTAGTTTGAAAATTAAAAAAAAAGTGATGAGCGATAAGTTAAATATGTATGCGCATAAACTGATTATGCAGAAAAAGTGTGTGCTCACGATAACCCAATGTTTTAAATATATAATGCTGAAATCTGTGCATGTTCCTCATCTCAGCTAGTATTTCGTAAGATTACCCTTCGTCTTGTAAAATACCATAGGTCTCCTGGACACTAATAAGCCTAACTATGGAGAATAAAAAAGGCTCTCCCACACCTTAATAGCACTCAAGATTTTGGAGGTCTAGGACACATCCATGCCATGAAGCTTAAGTTTACAAGTGCTCTCTATTATATTAAAGTCTTTCAAGTTTCCAGGCCAATCATTAAAGTATGGAAAAAATATATAATTTGACCAATTCTTTGTCTTTGGTAGTATAGCAAAGGGCACCATCTTCCATGTAAGCATTACCCTGGCACTTTTTTAATCTATCAGGCAAATAGTCTGCTAAAGGCATATATATGGTTGTACATATTTATGAGGCCTATATGTGATACAAAATTTCATGTTTCGTGTACAAAGCTTATTATAGCCATGAACATTGACCTGAAATGAGAAAGGTGTTTCTGGATTTGCCCTAGAGAGATGGAGAACTGGACAGTTTAAGGGTAGTATTGTATTTTAAAAACTAGATAATATAAGGAATTTCATGATAAGCTTGCCAGAAATATACAAAAAGTATGAGGATAAAGGTATGGAGCACAGAGCTGAAATAAGGGTGGAGACTTACTCAGGACAAGAAAGAGCTGGAAATAAGGATGCAGGACATTGTGCAAAATACAAAGAAGGAAGAGATGGCAATAGCAGAGAAACAGAACACACTAGAGAAATATGCCTCAGGGAAAGGTAGACAAGAAAATCCAGACCACCTTAGAAAATGAGGATGAGCTTACCACAGACAATGTAGGCAGTAAGAACATCTATGAATATTATGCTGAAGGGATGTGCAAATATGGGAGAGAATGCTGGTCTTACCACACCAGAAACTGTTGAAATGTGCTAGGGAAGGGGAAGTGCCACTTTAAAAAGGAATGTGGGTACTTACATCCAGAGATATGCAAAAACTCAGTGCAGCTCAGAGAATGTTATGACCTCACCTGCTCAGGAGATCAAGAAAAGGGGCCGAACTGGGAAGAATAACCAGTGGTACAGCAGTGTACAACAGTGGAACAAACCAAACTAGTCATACTCAACAGGGTTGAGTATACAACAGACAGGTGTACAACACATACTGGGAAAAGCAAGGATATATACACCGGGTGCCATACCAGAACATCTCAAATGACAAATATTTAGGGTTTGAAGTCAAATAAAAATTACAGAGTTAGCTATATTAATGGGCTCTTCACAGAATCAAGTGCTGTGTTTGGAGCATTCACAGAACAAAAAAAAAATTAATATGTATACATGTGATAGAGTTAATAGGTCACAGGGAAGAGGACTGTTTGTTAAAGATTGTTGCACAAAACTGTTGATTATCAAATGATGCAGTAGAAAAGCATTTGACACATGAAATCATGGGATGATTTTACACAAAATGAGAGCTATAGGCATAATGAGGTAGGCAAGTATATTTTCATCTTTCTGATAGATAGAACACAAAGAGTAGTAGTAAACAGAGCAGAATCCAGTATTACAAGCTTAGTACCCCCAAGGCATGGTCCTGGTGAATTTTTTTTTTTTTATTTTTTTTTTTCAACAAGTCGGCCGTCTCCCACCGAGGCAGGGTGACCCAAATAAGAAAGAAAATCCCCAAAAGAAAATACTTTCATCATCATTCAACACTTTCACCTCACTCACACATAATCACTGTTTTTGCAGAGGTGCTCAGAATACAGCAGTTTAGAAGCATATACGTATAAAGATACACAACATATCCCTCCAAACTGCCAGTATCCCAAACCCCTCTTCTAAAGTGCAGGCATTGTATTTCCCATTTCCAGGACTCAAGTCCGGCTATATAAAAATAACAGGTTTCCCTGAATCCCTTCACTAAATATTACCCTGCTCACACCAACAGCTCGTCAGGTCCCAAATACACCATGCGTCTCCATTCACTCCTATCTAACACGCTCACGCACGCTTGCTGGAAGTCCAAGCCCCTTGCCTACAAAACCTCCTTTACCCCCTCCCTCCAACCTTTTCGAGGACGACCCCTACCCCACCTTCCTTCCCCTACAGATTTATATGCTCTCCATGTCATTCTACTTTGATCCATTCTCTCTAAATGACCAAACCACCTCAACAACCTCTCTTTGGCCCTCTGACTAATACTTTTATTAACTCCACACCACCTCTTAATTTCCACACTCCGAATTTTCTGCATAATATTCACACCACACATTACCCTTAGACAGGACATCTCCACTGCCTCCAACCGCCTTCTCGCTGCAGCATTTACAACCCAAGCTTCACACCCATATAAGAGTGTTGGTACCACTATACTTTCATACATTCCCTTCTTTGCCTCCATAGATAACGTTTTTTGTCTCCACATATACCTCAATGCACCACTCGCCTTTTTTCCTTCATCAATTCTATGATTAACCTCATCCTTCATAAATCCATCCTCTGACACGTCAACTCCCAAATATCTGAAAACATTCACTTCTTCCAATTTGATATCCAATTTTTCTTTATCTAAATCATTTTATACCCTCATCACCTTACTCTTTTCTATGTTCACTTTCAACTTTCTACCTTTACACATAATCCCAAACTCATCTACTAACCTTTCCAATTTTTCTTTAGAATCTCTGTGAGTAATAACATTGGCTGACCTTTCTTTCAATGAAGACACTAAGGCAAATGTCGCAACAGCCAAGAAACTGATAGGATAATACTGAGAACTTCCAAAACATGGGAAATGTTCTTAATGGTGACACTTCTATAGTCTCGTTGAGAGTATTGTTGTGTGTTGATGGCTCTGTTCGAGGCAAGAGAGATATCAGAGCTGAAACAGATAAAGATCATTTAAGGCCCACATAGAGATAATGAAGCATTTAAATTACTGGGAACTCTTCAGAGTCCCAAATGTATACTCTGAAGCTAAGGAGAGAGAGATATACATACATGGAAAGTACATGAGGGCCTAGTCCTAAATCTGCAGGAAGTGTACAATAAACCCAGTGAAAAGGAACATTGTATCAACATCCATGGCCCTTGACTATTCAACATCTTATCATATGATTCTGAAACACTGCTGAAACAAAGATAGAAGCCTTTAAGAGGAAACTAGATAAAGTGTCTCCACCAAGTGCCAGATCAACCAGGCTGTGATGGATACATAGGCCATTGGGCTGGCAACAGCAACAGCCTAGCTGACCAAGCAAGCACCAAAGGAGCCTTTCCCAAGGCTGGGCTTCAGGAGTAGAAAAACTCTTTGAAACTCATCAAAGGTATAAAGATACATCAGTGGCAGATAGACATACAGTAGGGCCCCGCATTATTTCAAATTATGACCAAAACTCGCTATATGGCTCCCTCCACCTGACTTTCTAATACGGTCACCATGCCCCACCCTGTTTGTTTACATTCTTCGTGAGCTCTGCGTCTCTCCATTATGTCTAGAAACTTTCCAAAATTTCAAGTGTTTTAAACTTAATTCATGTTTTACATAGTGAGGACCCTCGAGTTTCGGCAGCATCGACTCGTGAAATCCGACTTTCGGCAAGTTTTTTGGGCAAAATTTGGCCTCGAGTTTCGTGATTAGACTCGTGATTCGGCAACTGTCCGGTACCCGTCCGCCCATCACCGTGCACACAAAGCTAGTCTCCCACGCCATTCACGCTCAGTGTGCCATTGTTTACCAACACGTGACCATCACCCCACGGGTTCATACGTAATAATCCATTGTTTTTTGTGATTGCAACTGTTAAATAAGTCACCATGGGCCCAAGGAAAGCTAGTGCAAGCCCTTTGGTAAAAAAAGTGAGGAACACAATCGAATTCAAGAAGGAAATCATTGAAAAATATGAGAGTGGAGTGCGTGTTACAGAGCTTGCCAGGATGTATGGCAAACCTCATTCAACCATCACTTCAATCGTGGTGAAAGGAAAGGAAATAAAGTGTGCTGTTTTTGCAAAAGGGTTAGATATACTGACAAAAAGGAGATCACAAATCCTCGAAGAAGTGGAGAGGTTATTGTTGGTGTGGGTTACCAAAAAACAATTAGCAGGAGATAGTGTTACGCAGTCGATAATATGTGAAAAGGCAAGGCAGTTGCATGACGATCTCGTAAAGAAAATGCCTGCAACAAGTGGTGATGCTTGTAATTTTAAGGCCAGCAAAGGTTGGTTTGAGAGATTTAAGAAGCATAGTGGCATTCTCAGTGTGATAAGGCATGGTGAGGCTGCCAGTTCTGACAAAATTGCAGCCGAGTAGTTTGTACAGGAGTTTAAGGAGTGCATAGACACTGGAGAATTCAAACCCCAACAATTGTTTAATTGTGATGAAACAGGCCTCTTTTGGAAGAAAATGGCAAAGGAGGACCTACATCACGCAGGAGGAAACGGCACTCCCAGGACACAAGCCTGTGAAGGATAGGCTTACTCTCATGTTTTGTAGTAATGCTAGTGGGGATTTTAAAGTGAAGCCTTTACTGGTGTATCACTCTGAAAATCCCAGAGTGTTCAAGAAAAACAGTGTCGCCAAGAGTAATTTGTGTGTGATGTGGAAGGCTAACAGTAAGGCATGGGTCACAAGGGATATTTTCCTTGACTGGTTTAATGAAGTGTTTGGCCCCAGTGCGAAGAAATACCTCCTGGAAAATAAACTGTCACTCAGGTGCCTCCTGGTAATGGACAATGCTCCTGCTCATCCTCCAGACTTGGAAGAGCAAATAGTGGAGGAGTTCAGTTTTATCACGGTGAAGTTCTTGCCCCCTAATACAACTCCTCTCCTCCAGCCCATGGACCAGCAGGTCATTTCAGACTTCAAAAAACTCTACACAAAGCAGTGTTTCAAAAGTGCTTTGTAGTGACCTCAGACACAGAATTGACCCTAAGAGAGTTCTGGAGAGATCACTTTAATATCCTCCATTGCATAAACCTTATAGGTAAGTCTTGGGAGGGAGTGACTTCCAGGACTTGGAACTCTGCTTGGAGAAAATTGTAGCCAGAATGCGTAGAAGAGAGGGATTTTGAAGGGTTTGGGGCTGACCCTAAGGAGCCTATGCCAGTTGTGGAATCTATTGTGGCATTGGAGATGTCCCTGGGGTTGGAGGTGAGTGGTGAGGATGTGGAAGAGTTGGTGGAGGACCACAGGGAAGGACTTCTGCCCCAGCCTTCGTCGGGTGTGGACGTCTCTCTCTCGCCTGAGTTTCAGTGACAAATTTCCACCGTTCTCTCTGGGACACTTGTCCTCATCTATTTTGCTGGCTGGGCACTGTACAGGAGGGGCACCTGTTCGTTGGCTTACTTTTAGCCGGCTCCATTTTTTTCTGTTCTGCAGAAGATTCTTTAATGGTCTTTGGTGGGAAGCCAGTTACTGAACTCAGGTGGAGGTGTGGGCGTCCCTCTCTGCTGGGGCTTGGCAAGGGCGTCCACCGGATCTAATTGGAAACTTTGAGTGTCTATCTCTATTTTCAAAGGAACTTTTGTTCCTTTTCTCTCATCGCCCAGCCTTGGGCAACAATTTTTTCTCGTACCATCGAGAAACCGGGCTCAATACAGCATATGCTGTCAGTGACCCTGATAAACGCAACAAAGAAGAAGAAGAAGAAGACCACAGGGAAGTGCTAACCACTGAAGAGCTGCAAGAGCTTCATCTGCAACAGCAATAGATCACAGCTCAGGAAACTGCTGCAGAGGAGGAGGAGGAAGAGAGATGGAGGAAGGTGCCTTCTTCAAAGATTAAGGACATTTGTGGAAAGTGGACTGAAGTGCAAACATTTATGGATGAACTCACCCTAACAAAGCTGTTGCAGGCCGTATTGGCAACATATACAATGACAGTGTTGTGTCCCACTTCAGACAAATCTTAAAGAAACGCCAGAAACAGAGCTCCCTGGACAGATATTTTGTGCGACAGGGTGCCAGTGACTCTCAAGTTGTTCCCAGTGCCAGTGTCTTTAAAAAACAAAGAATGGAAGTAATCCCAGATAAGGACTTCATACCTGAAGTCCTAATGGAAGGAGATTCTCCTTCCAAACAATAGTGTACACCTTCCTCCTATTCCCTCCTCCCGTCTTCCATCCACCCAGAAGTCTTCAGTAAAGGTAAGTGTAATGTTATTATTATTTTTTATATGCATGTACTTGCTTTCTGATTGTTTTCAGTATGTAAATCTTTATTTAATTTGAAAAAAAAAATTATTTTAATATTTCTGGGTGTATGGAACAGATTAATTTTATTTCCATTATTTCTTATGGGGAAAATGGTTTCGAGTTTCGTGAATTTCGACTTTCGGCAGGCTCTCTGGAACGGATTAATCATGAAACTCGGGGGTCCACTGTACATGTATATACTCTGATAATTATACGTATGTGTACCTGTACCTAAATAAACTTACACACTGTGCTTGCATGCAGGTACACATTAAAATCACTAAGAGTGTCTTATTAGTTTTGAAGACACCATATTAATAATGACAGTAAAGAGAAGGGGGACAAAAGAGATTGTAAAAATTATAGAGGAATAAGTTTACTGAGTATACCAGGAAAAGTGTATATTAGGGTTATAATTGAAAGAATTAGAAGTAAGACAATGTAGGATTGTGGATGAGCAAGGAGGTTTTAGAGTGGGTAGGGGATGTGTAGATAAAGTGTTTACATTGAAGCATATATGTGAACAGCATTTAGATAAAGGTAGGGAAGTTTTTATTGCATTTATGGATTTAGAAAAGGCATATGATAGAGTGGATAGAGGAGCAATGTGGCAGATGTTGCAAGTATATGGAATAGGTGGTATTACCTGGAGAGAGTTCCGGGGGTCAACGCCCCCGTGGCCCGGTCTGTGACCAGGCCTCCTGGTGGATCAGAGCCTGATCAACCAGGCTGTTACTGCTGGCTGCACGCAAACCAACGTACGAGCCACAGCCCAGCTGGTCAGGAACCGACTTTAGGTGCTTGTCCAGTGCCAGCTTGAAGACTGCCAGGGGTCTGTTGGTAATCCCCCTTATGTATGCTGGGAGGCAGTTGAACAGTCTCGGGCCCCTGACACTTATTGTATGGTCTCTTAACGTGCTAGTGACACCCCTGCTTTTCATTGGGGGGATGTTGCATCGTCTGCCAAGTCTTTTGCTTTCGTAGTGAGTGATTTTCGTGTGCAAGTTCGGTACTAGTCCCTCTAGGATTTTCCAGGTGTATATAATCATGTATCTCTCCCGCCTGCGTTCCAGGGAATACAGGTTTAGGAACCTCAGTAATTGAGGTGTTTTATCTCCGTTATGCGCGCCGTGAAGGTTCTCTGTACATTTTCTAGGTCAGCAATTTCACCTGCCTTGAAAGGTGCTGTTAGTGTGCAGCAATATTCCAGCCTAGATAGAACAAGTGACCTGAAGAGTGTCATCATGGGCTTGGCCTCCCTAGTTTTGAAGGTTCTCATTATCCATCCTGTCATTTTTCTAGCAGATGCGATTGATACAATGTTATGATCTTTGAAGGTGAGATCCTCCGACATGATCACTCCCAGGTCTTTGACGTTGGAGTTTCGCTCTATTTTGTGGCCAGAATTTGTTTTGTACTCTGATGAAGATTTAATTTCCTCGTGTTTACCATATCTGAGTAATTGAAATTTCTCATCGTTGAACTTCATATTGTTTTCTGCAGCCCACTGAAAGATTTGGTTGATTTGATGTCTGCCTGGAGCCTTGCAGTGTCTGCAATGGAAGACACTGTCATGCAGATTCGGGTGTCATCTGCAAAAGAAGACACGGTGCTGTGGCTGACATCCTTGTCTATGTCAGATATGAGGATGAGGAACAAGATGGGAGCGAGTACTGTGCCTTGTGGAACAGAGCTTTTCACCGTAGCTGCCTCGGACTTTACTCTGTTGACTACTACTCTCTGTGTTCTGTTAGTGAGGAAATTATAGATCGATCGACCGACTTTTCCTGTTATTCCTTTAACACGCATTTTGTGCGCTATTACGCCATGGTCACACTTGTCGAAGGCTTTTGCAAAGTCTGTATATATTACATCTGCATTCTTTTTGTCTTCTAGTGCATCTAGGACCTTGTCGTAGTGATCCAATAGTTGAGACAGACAGGAGCGACCTGTTCTAAACCCATGTTGCCCTGGATTGTGTAACTGATGGGTTTCTAGATGGGTGGTGATCTTGCTTCTTAGGACCCTTTCAAAGATTTTTATGATATGGGATGTTAGTGCTATCGGTCTGTAGTTCTTTGCTGTTGCTTTACTGCCCCCTTTGTGGAGTGGGGCTATGTCTGTTGTTTTTAGTAACTGTGGGATGACCCCCGTGTACATGCTCCCTCTCCATAGGATGGTAAAGGCTCGTGATAGGGGCTTCTTGCAGGTCTTGATGAACACGGAGTTCCATGAGTCTGGCCCTGGGGCAGAGTGCATGGGCATGTCATTTATCGCCTGTTCGAAGTCATTTGGCGTCAGGATAACATCGGATAGGCTTGTGTTAACCAAATTCTGTGGCTCTCTCATAAAAAATTCATTTTGATCTTCGACTCTCAGTCTGGTTAGCGGCTTGCTAAAAACTGAGTCATATTGGGACTTGAGTAGCTCACTCATTTCCTTGCTGTCATCTGTGTAGGACCCATCTTGTTTAAGTAGGGGCCCCAATACTGGACGTTGTTCTCGACTTTGATTTGGCATAGGAGAAGAAATACTTTGGGTTTCTTTCGATTTCATTTATGGCTTTTAGTTCTTCCCACGATTCCTGACTCCTATAAGATTCCTTTTAGCTTAAGTTCGATGCTTGCTATTTCTCTGACCAGTGTCTCCCTACGCATTTCAGATATATTGACCTCTTTTAGCCGCTCTGTTATTCTTTTCCGTCGCCTGTAAAGGGAGTGCCTGTCTCTTTCTATTTTACATCTACTCCTCCTTTTTCTTAGACGAATAAGCCTTGTGCATACATCGAGTGCCACCAAGTTAATCTGTTCTAGGCATAAGTTGGGGTCTGTGTTGCTTAGTATATCTTCCCAGCTTATATCGATTAGGACTTGGTTTACTTGGTCCCACTTTATGTTTTTGTTATTGAAGTTGAATTTGGTGAATGCTCCCTTGTGACTAATCTCATTATGTCGGTCTGGGGCTCCACGCATACATGTCTGAACCTCAATAATGTTGTGATCTGAGTATATTGTTTTTGATATGGTGACATTTCTTATCAGATCATCATTGTTAGTGAAGATGAGGTCTAGTGTATTCTCCAGTCTAGTAGGCTCTATTATTTGCTGGTTTAAACTGAATTTTGTGCAGAGATTTAAAAGCTCGTGTGAGTGTGAGTTTTCATCAGAGCTGCCTCCTGGTGTTATTACTGCAACAATATTATTTGCTATATTCCTCCATTTTTGGTGCCTTAAGTTGAAATCCCCCAGGAGCAAGATGTTGGGTGCAGGAGCTGGAAGATTTTCCAGACAGTGGTCAATTTTTAACAGCTGTTCCTGGAATTGCTGGGATGTTGCATCCGGAGGCTTGTAGACTTACCACAATGACTAGGTTTTGGTTCTCGACCTTTACTGCTAAAACTTCCACTACATCATTTGAGGCATTAAGCAGTTCTGTGCAAACAAGTGACTGCAATGTACAGGCTAATCCCCCCCCCCTTTTGCCTGTTCACTCTGTCACATCTGTATAGGTTGTAACCTGGGATCCATATTTCGTTGTCCAAGTGATCCTTTATGTGGGTCTCAGTGAAAGCCGCGAACATTGCCTTTGCCTCTGCAAGCAGTCCACGGATGAAAGGTATTTTGTTGTTTGTTGCTGGCTTTAGACCCTGTATATTTGCAAAGAAGAATATCATCAGACTGGTGGTATTGTTGGTACTGGGGGGGATTTTTTTTCCGGCATTAGTATCTGTATCTGTTGGTTTGGAGTGGAGGCCATCAACTGTGGTTCCACTCCAGGAATGACTGGATTTGGTGTACGATTTCTGCCATTTCTTGCCAGTTTTTTTTTTCCTTCCTGGCACTAAAAAACCTCTCCCTCTTGAGTGGCTGTGGATACCCAGGTTTTCCCATGGTCTGGATGTTTTGTATCTTTTTGTCCCCTTTAGATGGTGTGCCTGGCAATTTAAGTTATAGCACAGTCTTTCCTGTACTGAAGAGGTACACATTTCAGGGTGAAAAAGCTTACAGGAAGGGAGTTTGCATTTTCCTGTTGTCATATGGGCAGGGCATTTTCTAGGGTGGTCATAGTTGCACGTCCCGTCTGTTTTTCCAGATTTCCCATGTCTGCAGATACCAAGTGCATAGTATGTGCACAGGCTTGGTTTCCATTTGCCTTGGGTTTCTGTGACTGTATTCCCTGTTGGTGCATGTTTACCTGTCTTATTCCTATCCTCCCTAGCACCAACAATGGAGCTCCCACCAGTTGTTTTTGATAATATATCCTCACTATTGCTAGTGGAGTCCTCTTGTTTGCTATTTCCTGTGGTATTTCTAGTTTGCAATATTGGTTTTATCTTATCTTTGACTACACTTGTTTCCCCACTATGGCTCCTGTCCCCTATGAGGTCATTTATATGTATTCCTTCCTGCGTATAGTTCCCGACTACCTGGACAAAATCTCCAGCTTCACCATTTCTGTCTCCCTGGACAGCACCTCCAGCTTCACCATTTCTGTCTCCTATGACAGCACCTCCAGCTTCACCATTACTGTCTCCCAGGACAGCACCTCCAGCTTCACCATTTGTCTCCCATGACAGCACCTCCAGCTTCACCATTACTGTCTACCAGGACAGCACTATCAGCCCCACATTTACTGACTACCAGGGTATCACCTCCAGCCTTACAGTTTCTGACTACATGGCCAGTATCAAGGGCAGTACCATTCAGCCCAGACTTTTTATGTTCCCATCTGTTGTAGAAAGCTTCCAGGTTTTCTATGAAAGCAGCTTTGATGTTATCCTCTTTTATGTTATTAAATGCTGTAAAGAGTTTTTATGAGGATAGTGAGGCTCAGGTTAGGGTGTGTAGAAGAGAGGGAGACTACTTCCCAGTAAAAGTAGGTGTTAGACAGGGATGTGTAATGTCACCATGGTTGTTTAATATACTTATAGATGGGGTTGTAAAAGAAGTAAATTCTAGGGTGTTCGGGAGAGGGGTGGGATTAAATTATGGGGAATCAAATACAAAATGGGAATTGACACAGTTGCTTTTTGCTGATGATACTGTGCTTATGGGAGATTCTAAGAAAAAATTGCAAAGGTTAGTGGACGAGTTTGGGAGTGTGTGGAAAGGTAGAAAGTTGAAAGTGAACATAGAAAAGAGTAAGGTGATGAGGGTATCAATTGATTTAGATAAAGAAAAATTGGATATCAACTTGGGGAGGAGGAGGAGAATGGAGGAAGTGAATGTTTTCAGATATTTGGGGGTTGACGTGTCGGCTGATGGATTTATGAAGGATGAGGTTAATTATAGAATTGATGAGGGGAAAAAAGGCGAGTGGTGCGTTGAGGTGTATGTGGCAACAAAAAACGTTATCTATGGAGGCAAAGAAGGGAATGTAGGAAAGTATAGTAGTACAACACTTATATGGGTGTGAAGCTTGGGTTGTAAATGCAGCAGTGAGGAGGTGGTTGGAGGCAGTGGAGATGTCCTGTTAAAGGGCAATGTGTGGTGTAAATATTATGCAGAAAATTCGGAGTGTGGAAATTAGGAGGTGTGAAGTTAATAAAAGTATTAGAGGGCTGAAGACGGGTTGTTGAGGTGGTTTGGTCATTTAGAGAGAATGGATCAAAGTAGAATGACATGGTGAGCGTATAAATCTGTAGGGGAAGGAAGGCGGAGTAGGGGTTGTCCTCGAAAAGGTTGGAAGGAAGGGGTAAGGGAGGTTTTGTGGGCTTGGACTTCCAGCAAGCATGTGTGAGCGTATTCGATAGGAGTGAATGGAGACGAATGGTATTTGGGACCTGACGAGCTGTTGGAGTGTGAGCAGGGTAATATTTAGTGAAGGGATTCAGGGAAACCGGTTATTTTTATATAGCCGGACTTGAGTCCTGGAAATGGGAAGTACAATGCCTGCACTCTAAAGGAGGGGTTCAGGATATTGACAGTTTGGAGGGATATGTTGTGTATCTTTATACGTATATGCTTCTAGACTGTTGTACACCTACCATCCGACTTACGACCTGCTCGACTTACAACCATTCGACTTACGACCGTGTTTTTTATGCCAAATTTCTGGGAAATAAACAACTGTTTGTGTTGTACACAGTGTTTATCCTAAACCTTACAGTATAAAATACAGTACTAACAGCATAAAAAGTAAAGTAAAACATGAAATACCAAAATAAAACAATAAAATAAAGTCATTACAAAAATGTTTTGTTGATATTCAGTAGTAAAGTTCGACTTACAACCATTTCGACTTACGACCGGTTTCTCGAAACTGAACTCGGTCGTAAGTCGGATGGTAGGTGTATATGAGATTTTTTCCAGTCATCTTGTCGGAATGTCAGAAAGAATAGCGTTTTCTCTAGTCCAACACTTAAGATAATGTGTACACAATAGTATTACTGGGGGTAACGTAGAAAATTGTTCCTTTCCTATGCCTTCACTCAGAACATCATTCCTTTTAAAAGTGGTGTGTTACATGAAATGGGGAGTGTTTCTCTTTTTTTATTCTACTGTACCAACATGGAGATAACTTGTACACAATGTAAGGTGTTTGTATTATGGTTTAAGCTTCACCCCGGTGGAATTGAATGTGCATGAACCAGACACATTCGTCTGTTTGTTTACATACTAACACACACACACACACACTCACACTCACACTCTCACTCTCACTCTCACTCTCACTCTCACTCTCACTCTCACTCTCACTCTCACTCTCACTCTCTCTCTATCTCTCTCTCTATCTCTCTCTCTCTCACTCTCACTCTCTCACTCTTTTTCTCACTCTTTCTCACTTTCTCTCACTTTCTCTCACTTTCTCTCACTTTCTCTCACTTTCTCTCACTTTCTCTCTCTCTCTCTCTCTCTCTCTCTCTCTCTCTCTCTCTCTCTCTCTCTCTCTCTCTCTCTCTCTCTCTCTCTCTCTCTCTCTCTCTCTCTTTCTTTACACAGGGTTTGATAAGGTTAAGGATCCCTAGCTTTATTGACAAGCTATTTACAGGTTAAGGAGTCCTAACTTTATTGGCAAGCTAAGAGCTGTTACCTACATCAGCTCATTTGAAAGCATTTTTATTGTTATGAGACATACAAGTAGGGAACAGGATGAAGTTGGAGCCATCTGTGGGCCGGCATTTTCATTTGATCAACTGACTTTATCTCGTTGACATCATTATGCTGTACGAATATGTTCCATACTCGAGTCATCCTGGGTATATAGGATCTCAGATGGAGTGAAGTTCTGGAGAAGGGTACAGCCAGAGTGAAGTTGCTGCTTTCTGCCCGTCTTGTGGCATAAAAGCTTGTTTCAGGCTGTCCTCGAAGTGGATCCAAGTGTGGTACTTTGACAATATTGGCCTTGTACATAACAGTAAGGCCACCCACATTCCTCCTATGTTGAAGGCTCTGCTGAAATGACAGATCTATCCAGGATGGGTCCAGGCGAGAGATGAGACATCTTGCTCTGTTCTCTACTCTGTCAAGCAGTCACAGATGAGAGGGGGGACAGGCAAACCAAGAAAGTGGAGCATACTCAAGGTGCAAGTGTACTTGTGCCTCGTACAGAATCTTGCAACCCCTACTGTCAAGTAGATGCTTCCTGGCTGCCTTGTTTGCAAGATTTACAACATGGTTCTTCATGGTTAGTTTGGAGTCAAATTTCACCCCAAGGATATCAATTTCTTCTCCAGGTGCCAACACCCTCCCATTTATCCTTACTACTGCACCAGCATTACCATCATGGTGCCTAGAGACGATCATCATTTGCATTTTCTCAGGTGCAAATGTTACTTGCCATCTCTTTCCCCAAGCTGATATAGCTCTCATCTGGTGATTGATGTAGCTTAGAGCAGCTGGCATTTCTTCTCTTGGATAAGTGAATGTCAGTGTGCAGTCGTCTGCATATGCATGTGATTCTGGGATGAGATGAAGGAGGTCGTTGAAGTAGACATTCCATAAAGCCCAGAACGCTTCCTTGTGGAACACTTGCCCCAATAGGATGTCTTGCTGATTCTGTTCCATTGAGAACTACACTTAGAGATCTACCATGAAGGTAATCACTGAGGAGACATAGCATAGAGCCTGCAATTCCCAGTGCTTGAAGTTTTGCTAAGAGGCCCTGGTGCCACACCCGGTCGAAAGTGCCAGCAATGTCCATTGCTTCCACACAGCTGACTTTGGATTCATCCAGTGACTGGTGCCACTTAGTGGAGAGGTTTAACAACAGATCAGCAGCAGAGTAACCTTTCCTGAAGCCATATTGACGATCACAAAGTAGTGAGTGATAGTCAAAAGTCTCTGTCATTTGTCTTGAGATTATTTTCTCTCTCTCTCTCTCTCTCTCTCTCTCTATATATATATATATATATATATATATATATATATATATATATATATATATATTATATATAATATATATATATATAATATATATATATATATATAGATATATATATATATATATCTATATCTATATCTCTATCTCTCTATCTCTCTATCTCTATATCTCTCTCTCTCTCTATATATATCTCTCTCTCTATATATATATATATATCTCTCTCCCCCCTTATACTCTCCTCCTATAAATAAAAACTCCCCTTCTATATCTCACTATATCTCTCTCTCTCCCTCTCTCTCTCTCTCTTTATAAAATATTAAAATTTAATATATATATTATAATATATATATTTATATATAATATATATATTATATAATAATATTTAAATAATCATATCTCTCTCTCTCTTTAATCTCTTTTCTCTCTCTCTCTTCTCTCTCTCTCTCTTGTTTTTTTCACCCACCCTAAACCCTTACTTAAATTGCAAATATTTTAAAAAAAAGTAATAGGTACTGTATATCTTTTTGTCACTCGGGGGCACTTGAAATTCATAGTTATTACGTTGGGGGGGCCGGGGCTGTCTATATATCTTCCACACCTGAAAAAAAGTTCAATATTTTAAGTTAAGTAAGGGTTATGTGGTGAGTTTGTTTTTAATTTTCTTAATGCCTTGTTCCATTTCTGACGTAATATATGTTAGTGTAAGCTTGTTATATGGCATTTATATGCATTTGTAAGTGGAAAAAAGTGGTGTTCTGCTTTCCGACCATGTCCGATTTCTGGCGGTAGCTGGAACCAAACCCTGCCATATAAGTGGGGCCCTACAGTCGTGTAAAAAGTAAATTCAAAAAAATGGAATGGTGTCAAAGTGGAGATACAGCTATTGTATTAAAAAAAAACTTTGTGTATAGATTAATTATTAAGATATTGTGTATTAAAGATCTAGCTTTACTTGTAGGGAGCATTCCTCTGATCATGTTTTATAATATTTCTTGTTTCTTAGGTCAGACAAATATTTAAAAATATAAACACATATTTTACATACTCTTCTTGTGTACTGATTTTTTTTTGGGGGTTTACAGTAAATCCCCAAAAATTCCCGAATGATTTTTAAAGGAACCAATTTTTTTTGTTTGTGGACCCGGGCGTGACCCAGAGGGCCGGAGGGGGAAAAATTAATAAAACCCCAAACCTGATTTTAGCATCTACATTCAGTAGACAACAGAAGGCTTTAGGAAAAGAAAGTAAAAACAAATATTTTTTATATACTGTATAATTTGGGCTTCCCATAATTTTAGCTGAAGATTTTTAACCCCTTACCTAGGCATTCCCAAAAACAAACCCTGAATGTTTTAACAAATTTTGACAAAATAAATTCATTTTTTCTTACAGCTTGAAAGAATATTTTTCAAATCAAAAAAGAAAATTTTTAGTGGAATCGATAAAATTAATTTTTTATGGTATGTTGAAGTTGCAAAATTGATCACGTTGGAACTTTAGTGCAAAAATCACCATTAGTTTTTATTTGGTTTGCACTGGTTACACAAGTACAACCAATTTTGCAATAAAAAATAGCCAAAAATTTTCCAAAAAAAAGTGGTCTGTAAAGAGGGGGAACACAGGCACCATAACACAACTATCATACCATTAAAACGTAAAAACACAGATTTATTTACTTAATGATTTTTTTTGTAAAAGCAACTTATGAGAGTAATTACTGTCAATTAAAACGTTTCAAGGAAATAATTTTTCTCAAAATATGGGGAGGCACAGGGAATACCACAAAAAAAAAAATTTTTTTTCTTTCTTTCTTTTTTTTTCTTCCTTTTTCCTTTTTTTTCCCTTTCCTTTCAACAAAACTGGCCGTATCCCCGAGGCGGGGGGGCCCCAAAAGGGAAAAAAAACAAAGTTTCTTTTTTTAAATTTAGAAATAATCGGGAAAAGGGGTTACAGCCCCTTGCCCCCAGCTTTTGTCGCCTCTTACGACTTTTCATGGTTTTACAGAGGAAAAAATTCTGACTTCCCATGGAGAAAAGAAAATAAACAAAATAGAACTTTAAGAAAAATAGAAAAAAACCCCAGGGGGGTGTGTAATATATGCTTGTACATGTATGTGTGTGTGACCAAGTGAAGTAGCATGACGACCTAAAAACCTTCATGTTTGAGACGGGGAAAAAGGGACACCAGCAATCCTACCATCATGAAAACAATTACAGGTTTCCATTTTACACCCCTTTGGCAGACGGTGTACCCCCCGGGCATTGCTGTCTCCCCAACCTACTACTAACAAATTAAATATATAATATATATATATAATTTTAAAAATTATTTATATATATATATAATTATAAAAATATATAAAAATATATATATATATATATATATAATGGGTAATGCATGCTGCTTTTTGGGCAACCCCCCACTTTTTGGAGCTGGTGAGTTTTTTTGGCCTATAATGGGTGATACATACGAAACAACATGTACCATTGCCACCTTTAAAATCAACAATGTTCTCTTAATTCCTTATATATATATATTATAAAAATTTTATAAATAATATATATATATTTTAAAATATATATATATATATATATATTTTAAAATATATAATATATTTTAAATATATATATATAAATATATATATTATATATATAAAATTATAAATATATATATATATATTTTTAATATATATATTTAATATTTTTAAATAATATATATATAATATATATATATTATATATATATATATAATATATATAAATATTTATATAAAATTATATATTAATTAAATAAAAAAAATAATAATAATATAATATATTAAATAATATATATAAATATATATAATATTATATATATATATATATATTATATATATATATATATATATATATTATATTTAATATATATATAAAAATATAATTATATATATAATATAAATATTTTTAAATATTAAATATATAATATTTTATATATATATATAATATTTTTTAAAATTATATATATATATTTAATAAAATTATATAAAAATATATATTATAAATATATATATATATATATTAAATGGCCCCCCCGGTTAAGATTTTTTTTTACTCCAGAAGTTGTTTCAGGTGCCAGTACTGACCGAATTTTTTCCCCATAAGAAATATTTGAAGTAATTAGTCCTTTTCAGACCCCCAAACATACACGTAAAACGCACTTACATAAATACACTTACATAATTGGTCGCATTCGGGTAATCGATGCGGGGGTCCACTGTGAAATTTATATAATAATAAAATTTTTAAAAAAATTTTTTAATATATATATTTATTATAAAAATTATATTTAAATATATTTATATATATATTTTTTTAATAATATAATATTTATATTATAAAAAAAATTTATAATTTATATTATTTATAATAATATATATTTATTATATAAAAATATTTAATATAATTAATATTTTTTATAATTATTTTATATTTTTTATATATATATAATATATTTATAAAAAATATAAATTTATATTTTATATTATATATATATATATATTTTATATTTTTTTTTTTTTTTTTTTTTTTTTTTTTTCAACAAGTCGGGCCCGTCCCCCCGGGCAGGGTGACCCAAAAAAAAAAGAAAATCCCCCAAAAAAAAAATATTTTCCACATTCAAATTTTTCACCACACTCGCAATTATCATGTTTTTGCAGGGGTGCTCAGAATAAAACAGTCTAGAAGCTAAACAATAAAGAACACAACATATCCCTCCAAACTGCCAATATCCCAAACCCCCCCTTTTAAAGTGCAGGCTTTTTACTTCCCTTTTCCCGGGACTCAAGCCCGACATATGAAAAAAACCGTTTCCCTGAATCCCTTCACTAAATTTTACCCTGCTCACACTCCAAAAGATCGTCAGGCCCCAATACCTTTCGTCCCATTCATCCTATTAACCGCTCACGCCCTTGCTGGAAGCCAAGCCCCTTACCCAAAAAACCCCCTTAAAACCCCCTCCCCCAACCCTTTGGGGACGACCCCACCCCCCCTTTCCCTTCCCCCTTAGATTTATAGCTTTCCATGTATATAAAATATATATATAAAAATATATATTTTATAATATATATTTTTTAATATATATATATTTATATATAATAATTATATAATATATTTTATATATAATATATATATATTTATATATAAATATATTATTTATATTCACAAGCGGCCGTCCCCCCACCGGGGCGGGGTGACCCAAAAAAAAAAAAGAAAGAAAATCCCCAAAAAAAGAAAATACTTTCATCATCATTCAAACTTTCACCACACCGACTTTATCACTGTTTTTGCAGAGGGCTCAAAATACAGCAGTCTAGAAGCATCACTGAAAGATCACAACATACCCCAAACTGCCAATACCCCAAACCCCCTTTAAAGTGCAGGGTTGTATTTCCCCATTTAAGGACTCAAGCCCGACTAATGAAAAAAACCGGTTTCCCGAATCCCTTCAAAATATATAATATATAAAAAAAATATATATATAAAAATTATATATATATAAATTATAATAATTTAAAATAGTGGTTGGTAGACAGCAACCACCCGGGGAGGTACACCGCCCCTCCCAAAGTAGTGTAAAACGAAAGCCGAAATTTTTTTTCTAGGTAGGTTTGCGGGTTTTTTTGTCTGTCTCAAAAATATGAAAGATTCCAGGGGAAGTGGAATAAGAATCTTTCCTCCATAACCATGCTGTTGTAAAAGTCAACAAAAATGCCGGGGAAAAATGGGCTAGTAACCCTTTTCCTGTAAAGTTTACTAAAAAAATAAAAGAAGAAAATTGTAAAAGGGGGAAAGTTGAATGTGTGTGGATGTTTGCAAATAAAAGAAAGAGTGTTTGTGGAGTTATGAAGAGAAAAAATTTATGTCCTGGTTTTAATTGAAACAAAGCTGAAAGGGGGGGAGAGTTTAAAGGGAGAGGAAAAAAAGGGATTGGGTCAGGGGTTTCAAATAATTAGAGCAAAAGGAGGGTAGCAATAATGTTAAAGGAAAGCTATGGCGGGAAAAGGGGGAAAAAAATGTATAAATTCAAGGTTTATGTGGAGTAAAAAAAAGTTGGATGGAAAAGGGGGTTATAGTAAACGTTATGCACCGGAAAGAGAGAAGGTAGAGGGAGAGGAGAGATTCGGGGAAAAGTTGAGTGAATGCTGGGGGGGGGTTTTGAATCAAGTGTAAGTAATGGGGTTGGGGATTTCAATGCAAAAAAGGGGTAAAAATGTTTAAAGGGGAGGGTATAGGTAAATTTGGGGGCCAGGGGTAAATGTAAATGGGGGGGCCTTTTAAATTAGCTATGTGTAGAAAGAAATTTGGTAAAAAGAAACATATTTTATGAAAAAAGGATTTAAAAAATATAAAGTACATGTAGCCAAATAAAATTTGTTTGATTTTTTATTGGTGGATAAAAGGTTGATGGGTAGGGCCCCGGGACATGTTTATAGAGGGGCAACTGATTACGGATCATTATTTAGTTGTAGCTACAGTTAAATAAGAGGTTAAAAGGGGGGGGGGGGATTTTTTGGGGAAAAAAGAAAAGGGAAAAAAAAAAGGGGGGCAAAAGAAGTTTGGGGGGGGAGGGTGGGAAAGTTTTAAAACTAAGAAGGGGGGAATTTTTTTTGGGAAAAAGGGGGGGCAGGAGGAAAGGGGGTGGTGGAAAGATGAGTAAAGGGGGTGGAAAAAAGGGTTAAAGGGTTTTTTAAAAGCAGAATGATGGGCAGAGTTTGGTTTAAAAAAAGGAAAAGGGTGGGGGGAGGGAAAGGGGAGGATGGTGGAAGGATGAAAAAAATTTTTGAAAAAAGAAAAAAGGAGGGTTAAAAAAGTTAAAAAGCCAGGGAAAGTTGGTTTTTTAAAAACAGAGTAGGGGGGAGTAAAAGGAAGGTTTAAAAAGTGGGAGAAAAGGCAAAAAGGAAAGGGGGGAAATTAAGATGGGGGAGTAAAATTTTTTTAATGAAAAAGAAAATTTGGGGAAATGGGCAATGAAGAAAGGGGGGGAAACAAGTAAAAAAGCCTTTTAAAAGGGGGGGGGGAAAAATTTGGATTTGGGCTTTTTTTAAAAATTTTGAAAAAGGGAAATAAAGGGGGGGGAGAGGAAGTTTTTAAAAAAGGAAAAAGGAAAAAAGATTTAAAAAATTTAAGGAATAATTTCTGAATCCAGGAAAAAAAAAAATTTTTTTAATGAAAAAATTGGGAAGCAGAATGTAAATTGGGAGACGGGGGGCTTCAGATGGGAAAAGGGGTGTTAACAGTGAAAATTTAAGGAATTTTACAGAAAATTTAAAAAGGGGGAAGTTTTTATTGATTTTGGTTTAAAAAGTAAAGAGGGGAAAGGGAATTTGGGATTTGCAAATATAAAAAAATGGGAAAAGTCCTTTAAAATTTTTTTTTGGGGTGGGGGCCCGAAGGTTGTAAAAAGGGGAAAATTTTAAAAAAAAATTAACAGGAAAGGATTACCGGTTTGGGGTTTTAATTTAAGAATGGGGGTAAAGAAGAATGGTAGGGTTTCGGGAGGGGGGTTAAAATTAGGGGAAAAAATTAAAAGGGGTCAATTTTTTCTGATTATAGTGCATTGGGGATTTAAAAAAAATTGAAAGTTTTTATTGGAAATTTTAAATGAAATTTTAAAAAGGGAAATGAAAAAAGTGGGGATGGGACAAAAGTTTGAAAAAAATCTTGGGAAGGATATGGGGAAAAGTAAAATTTTAGATACATTTTCTGGGGAAGGGTTTTTTTGAAAGGGAATGAGGTTAATTAAAAAATGTGAGGGAAAAAAGGGGTTGGGGGAGATATTGGGGGAAAAAAATTTTCTTGGACAAAAAGGGAATGTGGTATGTCCAACATTTTAAAATTTAAGTTGGGGGTAAAGAGAGCAGGGGGTTGGGAGGGGGTTGTTTAAAAATTTGGGTAAATTTAAAAAAGGATTGGGAAATTAGGAAAGGTTGGGGGTTTTAAAAAAAAGCATTATAAGGGAGAAAGGGGGGTTGAGGGGTTGGTATTTTAGAGAGAATGGACAAAGTAATAAAGGGAAAATTAAATCAAAAAGGGGAAGAAGGAGGGGGGGGGTTTTGAAATTGGGGGGGTTGGTTCGGGGTGGGTTTGGACAAAAAAAAACTTTCATGAGCGTGTTTGGATTAGGAGTTTTAATGGAGGCGAATGATACTTTTGGGACCTGAGGGGATCTGTTGGAGTGTTTAGCGGGGGTGGGGGGGTTTTTTTTAAAAAATATTTAGGGGAGGGGGGATTGGGGAAAGGGTTTTAAATGTTCAAATCTTTTTTAAAGCTTTTTTATTCCTTTAGAAATGGAAGTAAATGTATTTTAAAAAGGGTTTGGGTATTTGGCATTTGGGGGATATGTTGGTTATTTTTTTTACGTTTTTTCAAGCTTTTGTTTTTGCACCCTCAAAACATTGATTTTGGTTGGGGGAAAGTGTAATATAGGGGAATTTTTCTTTTTTGGGATTTTCTTTCTTTTTTGGGTACCTTCCCTTGGGGAACCTACTTTTGAAAAAAAAAAATATTTATTTTTTTTCTTTTTTACCTTGGCTTTTGTTTGTGCTAAAACATAACATTTATTTCTTACCTTTCCTTGTTTCCAACATATGTATCGAAAGTTGACCAAGTTTGTAAAATTTTTAATTCATACCTGGGGAAGATTTGGTAAAACCCCCGGTTTTTTTTTCTTATCTTTTTTTAAATCCCAAGGAAAGACAGGGAATTTGCCTGTTTTACCGGGGGGCAAATTTTATCAAGCATGCAACATTCAACAGATTTAAAAAAAAATATCATATACCATGGTAATTCAGAAATTCCACCCAAACCCTTTTGATATCTTTTGTTGCCAACCAAATTTTTTTAATTACTTTCCCAATATTGTTAAAATACTTTTGATTATAAAATGGAAAAAAAATTTTAACCGAAAATAGGACCAGATATGAAATAAGGCACATGGTTTTTTTATGGGAGTTTGGTATAAAAAATGAAAACGAAACCTAAAGCCCCTGAAAAAACAAATGCCTGATGCAATGGACTGGGTCCAAAAGGGGGGATTATAGAAATCACCACAAAAATTCTGATTACAGAAATCTTTGAAAACAGGCCCAAAAAAAATTTGCTCTAAATCCATTTAAGGGGTCTGTAAATCAATTTTATTTTATTATCTATTTTATAAAACAAATGTACACGAACTATTATTTACATATTTCTTTTTTTTTCTTGGTATAAGTTTTTAAAAGAAGGGACTTATTTTTTTTTTTGGGATTGTTTTTAAACACAATGAAATTTTAAAAATATATATTTGTTTCACATAATTTTTTTTTTAATTAAGGTCCGCCATGCAAACCCACTTTACTGTTTTGTTCGATTCCCCGATGTTTAAATAAATACACTAATAAAAAAAAAACCATTTACACGAAAACTTTTAACATTCAAAAAACGAACATTTCCCTGTGGGTAACAAACAAATTTTTTAGAAAAACAATCAAAAAACTATCTTTTCTGAATATATTTCCATTCTATAAAAAACACCAAAAATGTCCCACAAAGGGGTAGCTAAGGGCCCTAGAAGTGAACTACCTTATTTATCGTCCATTTTTTCGTTTTTGGTGTACGTTAAGAAGCATCTTTCCATCAACTTGCCCAAGTTTCAGTAAGATAGCCCAACAAACTGAGAAAAAAAAATATTTACCAAAAATCATATATGGCTGTCGTGTGGGGGTTCGAAACGTGGACTGGGTAATAAACACTTAAGTTCGATGTTCTAGTACATTGGAAGAAATATATGGGAGTGCCAGGCCTGACTTGTCCACTCTCTAACGTTTCTAGTTGAACTGATTTGCTGAGTGCCTCGAGGGGTGAGTGGTCTTCAAATCATACTAGGTCAGCAGTAACGGTCAGTGATATAACAGTCAGTGATTCACGCAGGAGGCGTGACCCACACCAGTCCACTAACACCCAGGTACCCATTTACTGATGGGTGAACATAGACAACAGGTGTAAAGAAACATGCCCAATGTTTCTACCCTGGCTGGGAATTGAATATTTACCAAAAGTCATATATGGCTAGCTCAAGCCAGGTACTAGAAATAAGCCACTTTGACTTTTTTAGGTTATCCTAGGTTCCCTACAAATATGCTGCTATGTGTGATAATTTATATAGAGATAATAGCTTTTTTGTTTCAGTTTTATGTTGCAGTACGAGTGTATATCACAGTTAGCCATGTGCTATACTCCGTTTTCTCTAATATAAGCCACCAAGACAGTGATAGGAGAATGGTATATTTGTATCCCATATCCTCTTCATACCTCCATCAAGTATTTAATATGTGTTTGTTATTTATATTGTTATTATGTCATATTAGATCAATTGTGGTAGGCAAATAAGCCATAGTGTTGATATTAGGGTAATAATAAAGCATATTCCCTTACATTATGAGACTGAGCTCATGGCAACCGACAATGGCTTCAAACCCATCTTATCTTTAATGGACAATGTACTGTGTAGGTGCTTTACACAACGAGATCATTTCTTTTATTCGCTGGAACCAATAGCTAGGGCTAAAAGTAAGCAGCTTTTAACATTAAATGAAGAAAAAGAAATTGGAATGATTTATGCAGCAAGTAGTGCCACCAAACATTACTATCAGGTTGGTGTGGCTACCCTGGAAATTTGAAATTATGCTAGCCGAAATTAGTGCCGAATAACTGATGGAACCGGATGTCTGAGTGCCGGATTTGTGATGACGGACCTGTAGTATAATTCAGAAATAACCATATAGGTACACATCAGGATAGTACACAAACATATTTCTCAATCCAATATTTGTAATGTAACATTATAATTTTTTAAGGTATTTGAAGACAACTAATTAACCACAAAATAATATGTACATTTTAAGTATATATAGCTAAAATATTATTGAGAATTGGTTACAACATTTAGACAGTCTTAAGGACTTGGTTAGAGGTTAAAACTCATTGAGTATCTGTTGGAGAGGAAGAATTACATATATTTATATTTTGTTAATAATATATCAGTTTATGTAAATACAGGTTGACCATCACTAATCTAGGATCATTGGGACCTATAGAGTGCTGGATTAGAGATTTTGCCAGATTACAGAGTGTTTAGGCTAGAATACACTTAACCAACGGCGATATTTGCGCATCAGCAACTTTGCCTACTTTACGCCCTATTTTTGACCTACTCCAGTCTCCCAAACTCGTAGTTATTTCACTAGTATTCCTTCTAGTCTGTCGACTGAGTACAAACAAACCACCCATTTACCTATTTCAACTATCCAGTAAAGCATTTAGAAATTGGTAATTTGGCCAATTTTCACAACAAATTTCAAGAGATGCCAGTTTCAAAATAGGGTCGAGAATAAGCAGTGCAAACATTCCTGGCACTAAAATAACATTTTCTCTGTTCATTAGTTACGTCTCCAGGTACCTCTCATATTATGCTTGCTTTCCGTTTTTATTTTTATTTACACAAAAAAAAAAGATTTATGTTTAAA
>NC_069406.1:37999879-38130274 GCF_026875155.1 Cherax quadricarinatus
AGGGGTGGAACAGCAAGTAAGAGGGAGGTGAAAGTGTATAAACTAAGGGAGGAGGAAGTTCGGGTGAGATATAAGCGACTATTGACAGAAAGGTGGGCTAGTGCAAAGATGAGTAGTGAGGGGGTTGAAGAGGGTTGGAATAGTTTTAAAAATGCAGTTTAGAATGTGGGGCAGAAGTTTGTGGTTATAGGAGGGTGGGGGCAGGAGGAAAGAGGAGTGATTGGTGGAATGATGAAGTAAAGGGTGTGATAAAGAGAAAAAGGTAGCTTACGAGAGGTTTTTACAAAGCAGAAGTGTTATAAGAAGAGCAGAGTATATGGAGAGTAAAAGAAAGGTGAAGAGAGTGGTGAGAGAGTGCAAAAGGAGAGCAGATGAAAGAGTGGGAGAGGCACTGTCAAGAAATTTTAATGAAAATAGAAAAAATTTTGGAAGTGAGTTAAACAAGTTAAGGAAAGCCTAGGGAAAGTATGGATTTGTCTGTTAAAAACAGAGTAGGGGAGTTAGTAGATGGGGAGAGGAAGGTATTAGATAGATGGCGAGAATATTTTCAGGAACTTTTAAATGTTAAGGAAGCAACGGAGGCGGTAATTTCATGCACTGGCCAGGGAGGTATACCATCTTTTAGGAGTGAAGAAGAGCAGAATGTAAGTGTGGTGGAGGTACGTGAGGCATTACGTAGAATGAAAGGGGGTAAAGCAGCTGGAACTGATAGGAACATGACAGAAATGTTAAAAGCAGGGGGGGATATAGTGTTGGAGTGGTTGGTACTTTTGTTTAATAAATGTATGAAAGAGGGGAAGGTACCTAGGGATTGGCAGAGAGCATGTATAGTCCCTTTATATAAAGGGAAAGGGGACAAAAGAGATTGTAAAAATTATAGAGGAATAAGTTTACTGAGTATACCAGGAAAAGTATTACGGTAGGGTTATAATTGAAAGAATTAGAGGTAAGACAGAATGTAGAATTGCGGATGAGCAAGGAGGCTTCAGAGTGGGTAGGGGATGTGTAGATCAAGTGTTTACATTGAAGTATATATGTGAACAGTATTTAGATAAAGGTAGGGAAGTTTTTATTGCATTTATGGATTTAGAAAAAGCATATGATAGAGTGGATAGAGGAGCAATGTGGCAGATGTTGCAAGTATATGGAATAGGTAGTAAGTTACCAAATGCTGTAAAGAGCTTTTATGAGGATAGTGAGGCTCAGGTTAGGGTGTGTAGAAGAGAGGGAGAATACTTCCCGGTAAAAGTAGGTCTTAGACAGGGATGTGTAATGTCACCATGGTTGTTTAATATATTTATAGATGGGGTTGTAAAAGAAGTAATTGCTAGGGTGTTCGGGAGAGGGGTGGGATTAAATTATTTGGAATCAAATTTAAAATGGGAATTGACACAGTTACTTTTTGCTGATTATACTGTGCCTATGGGAGATTCTAAAGAAAAATTGCAAAGGTTAATGGATGAGTTTGAGAATGTGTGTAAAGGTAGAAAGTTGAAAGTGAACATAGAAAAGAGTAAGGTGATGAGGGTATCAAATGATTTAGATAAAGAAAAATTGGATATCAAATTGGGGAGGAGGAGTATGGAAGAAGTGAATGTTTTCAGATACTTGGGAGTTGACGTGTCGGCGGATGGGTTTATGAAGGATGAGGTTAATCATAGAATTGATGAGGGAAAAAAGGTGAGTGGTGCGTTGAGGTATATGTGGAGTCAAAAAATGTTATCTATGGAGGCAAAGAAGGGAATGTATGAAAGTATAGTAGTACCAACACTCTTATATGGATGTGAAGCTTGGGTGGTAAATGCAGCAGCGAGGAGACGGTTGGAGGCAGTGGAGATGTCCTGTCTAAGAGCAATGTGTGGTGTAAATATTATGCAGAAAATTCGGAGTGTGGAAATTAGGAGAAGGTGTGGAGTTAATAAAAGCATTAGTCAGAGGGCAGAAGAGGGGCTGTTGAGGTGGTTTGGTCATTTAGAGAGAATGGATCAAAGTAGAATGACATGGAAAGCATATAAATCTATAGGGGAACGAAGGAGGGGTAGGGGTCGTCCTCGAAAGGGTTGGAAAGAGGGGGTAAAGTAGGTTCTGTGGGCTAGGGGCTTGGACTACCAGCAAGCGTGCATGAGCGTGTTAGATAGGAGTGAATGGAGGCGAATGATACTTGGGACCTGACGATCTGTTGGAGTGTGAGCAGGGTAATATTTAGTGAAGGGATTCAGGGAAACGGGTTATGTTCATATAGTCGGACTTGAGTCCTGGAAATGGGAAGTACAATGCCTGCACTTTAAAGGAGGGGTTTGGGATATTGGCAGTTTGGAGGGATATGTTGTGTATCTTTATACGTATATGCTTCTAAGCTTTTGTATTCTGTGCACCTCTGCAAAAGCATTGATAATGTGTGAGTGTGGTGAAAGTGTTGAATGATGATGAAAGTATTTTCTTTTTGGGGATTTTCTTTCTTTTTTGGGTCACCCTGCCTCTGTGGGAGACGACTGACTTGTTGAAAAAAAAAAAAATATTTATTTTGTTATCTTTTTCACTAGCTTGGCTTCTGTTTGTGCTAACATACATAACATCATTTCTGTACCTCTTCCTTGTTCTCTGTAACAGTAGTAGTATCAGGGAAGTGTGCACCAAGCTTTAGTCAAAATTTATTACTTCTACTACCATGGTGGCAAGATGTTGGCTGAGCCTTCACCTGGTATTTTTCTCTTA
Source organism: Cherax quadricarinatus (assembly GCF_026875155.1). NCBI lineage: Eukaryota > Metazoa > Arthropoda > Malacostraca > Decapoda > Parastacidae > Cherax > Cherax quadricarinatus. The sequence continues at coordinate 38,002,595 of NC_069406.1, forward strand.
TCTGTTTTGTAACAGGTCAATGGAAATTGATCAGTTTGAATTTGTCCTGTTTTCACCTGGGACAAATTGTATGCATTTAGCACTGCAACATTCAACAGATTTAAAAAAAATATCATATACCATTGGTAATTCCTGATGCATTCCACAAACCCAATTTGCATATCTGATTTGTCTGCCAAACACAGATTTTTTTAATTCAGTGACTGCAAGTCATTGTTAATAATACTGTTTGTAGTATACTAATAAATGGCAAAAAATTCTGTACATCCAGAGAAAATAGAAGACCAGATGATGACTACATACGAGTGCACATGGATAATTTACTGGGGCAGCATAGCCAGTGATCAAGGGAACAATGAAAACAAGACAGATCCTAGACAGGGCCACTCTGAGCAATACCAGACAAATGCCTGATGCAGTGGACTGGGTCCACTGGATGGGAGCTTACTAGACAAGCTGCCACCAGCACACAAATGTCTGATGTAGCAGACTTAATCTGTTGAATAAGCCTTAGGCCAAATATTTTATGATTTGCATCTTAAATCCAGTATATAGGGGTCTGTTAAATCAAGGGTTTACTTATTATCTGGATTTTATAAAACTGTTGAAATGTAGCACGAACTATTATTGTTACAGTATTTCTAGTTTATTTCTGTGGTATCACAGTATATGTAAAATGATAGCGCACATATGGTTTATTATTGGGTAGTTAGTGTATTATAACACAATGAAACTTTGTATTATTATGCATATATTATGTCTGCTCACATGAATTTTTTTTTAATTACAGGTCCGCCATCGCAAATCCGGCATCATTTGGACCTGTAGTGTGTCGGATTACAGAGTGATTAAGTTAGAATACACTTAATAAAATTAACCAACTCGACTTACACAAGAAAGTTCATTGAACATTGGCAAAAATCGAACATTTCCGCTGCTTAGAGCTCAATTTCAAGGCACTTTTCGTCGTGAAATCAATCAAAATCATATCTATTTCTGCAATATATCTTCCATTCTATAAAAAACACACAAAAATGTACCACAAAGGGGTAGCTAATGGCCTAGAAGTGAACTACCTTATTTATCGTCCATTTTTTCGTTTTTGGTGTACGTTAAGAAGCATCTTTCCATCATACGTTGCCCAAGTTTCAGTAAGATAGCCCAACAAACTGAGAAAAAAAAATATTTACCAAAAATCATATATGGCTGTCGTGTGGGGGTTCGAAACGTGGACTGGGTAATAAACACTTAAGTTCGATGTTCTAGTACATTGGAAGAAATATATGGGAGTGCCAGGCCTGACTTGTCCACTCTCTAACGTTTCTAGTTGAACTGATTTGCTGAGTGCCTCGAGGGGTGAGTGGTCTTCAAATCATACTAGGTCAGCAGTAACGGTCAGTGATATAACAGTCAGTGATTCACGCAGGAGGCGTGACCCACACCAGTCCACTAACACCCAGGTACCCATTTACTGATGGGTGAACATAGACAACAGGTGTAAAGAAACATGCCCAATGTTTCTACCCTGGCTGGGAATTGAATATTTACCAAAAGTCATATATGGCTAGCTCAAGCCAGGTACTAGAAATAAGCCACTTTGACTTTTTTAGGTTATCCTAGGTTCCCTACAAATATGCTGCTATGTGTGATAATTTATATAGAGATAATAGCTTTTTTGTTTCAGTTTTATGTTGCAGTACGAGTGTATATCACAGTTAGCCATGTGCTATACTCCGTTTTCTCTAATATAAGCCACCAAGACAGTGATAGGAGAATGGTATATTTGTATCCCATATCCTCTTCATACCTCCATCAAGTATTTAATATGTGTTTGTTATTTATATTGTTTATTATGTCATATTAGATCAATTGTGGTAGGCAAATAAGCCATAGTGTTGATATTAGGGTAATAATAAAGCATATTCCCTTACATTATGAGACTGAGCTCATGGCAACCGACAATGGCTTCAAACCCATCTTATCTTTAATGGACAATGTACTGTGTAGGTGCTTTACACAACGAGAATCATTTCTTTTATTCGCTGGAACCATAGCTAGGGCTAAAAGTAAGCAGCTTTTAACATTAAATGAAGAAAAAGAAATTGGAATGATTTATGCAGCAAGTAGTGCCACCAAACATTACTATCAGGTTGGTGTGGCTACCCTGGAAATTTGAAATTATGCTAGCCGAAATTAGTGCCGAATAACTGATGGAACCGGATGTCTGAGTGCCGGATTTGTGATGACGGACCTGTAGTATAATTCAGAAATAACCATATAGGTACACATCAGGATAGTACACAACATATTTCTCAATCCAATATTTGTAATGTAAACATTATAATTTTTTAAGGTATTTGAAGACAACTAATTAACCACAAAATAATATGTACATTTTAAGTATAATATAGCTAAAATATTATTGAGAATTGGTTACCAACATTTAGACAGTCTTAAGGACTTGGTTAGAGGTTAAAACTCATTGAGTATCTGTTGGAGAGGAAGAATTACATTATTTATATTTTGTTAATAATATATCAGTTTATGTAAATACAGGTTGACCATCACTAATCTAGGATCATTGGGACCTATAGAGTGCTGGATTAGAGATTTTGCCAGATTACAGAGTGTTTAGGCTAGAATACACTTAACCCAACGGCGATATTTGCGCATCAGCAACTTTGCCTACTTTACGCCCTATTTTTGACCTACTCCAGTCTCCCAAACTCGTAGTTATTTCACTAGTATTCCTTCTAGTCTGTCGACTGAGTACAACAAACCACCCATTTACCTATTTCAACTATCCAGTAAAGCATTTAGAAATTGGTAATTTGGCCAATTTCACACAAATTTCAAGAGATGCCAGTTTCAAAATAGGGTCGAGAATAAGCAGTGCAAACATTCCTGGCACTAAAATAACATTTTCTCTGTTCATTAGTTACGTCTCCAGGTACCTCTCATATTATGCTTGCTTTCCGTTTTTAATTTTTATTCACACAAAAAATAGAAGATTTACTGTTATGCAGACTAATGGATTATTGTAATAATTATATAAATAATGTCAACCTATTCTTTTTTTTTTTAACAAGTCGGCCGTCTCCCACCGAGGCAGGGTGACCCAAAAAAAGAAAGAAAATCCCCAAAAAGAAAATACTTTCATCATCATTCAACACTTTCACCTCACTCACACGTAATCACTGTTTTAGCAGAGGTGCTCAGAACACAACAGCTTAGAAGCATATACCTATAAAGATAAACAACATATCCCTCCAAACTGCTAATATCCCGAACCCCTCCTTTAGAGTGCAGGCATTGTACTTCCCATTTCCAGGACTCAAGTCCGGCTATATAAAAATAACCGGTTTCCCTGAATCCCTTCACTAAATATTACCCTGCTCACACTCCAACAGATCGTCAGGTCCCAAATACCATTCGTCTCCATTCACTCCTATCTAACACGCTCACGCACGCTTCCTGGAAGTCCAAGCCCCTCGCCCACAAAACCTCCTTTGCCCCCTCCCTCCAACCTTTTTGAGGACGACCCCTACCCCGCTTTCCTTCCCCCACAGATTTATACGCTTTCCATGTCATTCTACTTTGATCCATTCTCTGTAAATGATCAAACCACCTCAACAACCCCTCTTCAGCCTTCTGACTAATACTTTTATTAACTCCACACCTCCTAATTTCCACACTTCGAATTTTCTGCATAATATTTACACCACACATTGCCCTTAGACAGGACATCGGTAAAAATCGAACATTTCCACTACTTTGAGCTCAGTTTCAAGGTACTTTCCATCGTGAAACCAATCAAAATCACATCTTCCATTCTGTCAGATGAGACCAAAAAAAATAGGAGAATGCATCCATAAAAACCATACGAAAATACACCTCATAGTCTCTGTTTTACACCAAAAACACGGTCGCAGTTTTTTCTCATTATGCACTGCATGTTGCAGGATTTTTTTATGTAGTGCACACTTACCACACAGACCTATTCTCTCATATGTAAGCCCAAATTTACGGTGTATATGCTTTACACAATGAGAAGCATTTCTTTTATTCGTTGCAACCATGGCTAGGGCTAAAAGTGAGCAGGTTATAGCAATAAATGGAGAGAAAGAAATTAGAATGACTTGTGCAGCAAGTAGCCCCACCAAACAGTAGTGGCAGGTTAGTGTAGCAACCCTGGAAATTTGAGATTATGCTAACCCAAATTAGTGCCAGATTAGTGATGGCTGACCTGTATTAAATTGATTCTTACTCTTAACTTACAGGCTATCAAAGCCCAAGCACAGAAGGAGGTTATTGATCTGGATGCAGACTCTGATTCATCATCAGATGATGAGAACACTCAGACGAGCACTGATGGCAGCTCAGGGGCAGAGTATTCTCTCAACCATTCCAGAAGGGGCAACCGTGATACTTCCTCCAGTGTATGTACAAGAATAGTACTTGGCAAATTGTTATTTCTCTTGATGCTGTGTTCCTACTGTGAATTCTTTCTATTTGAGTTTTTTTTTTTTTTCTTGGCCACTTTCTGATATTTGAGTTTTTCTGAAATCACTGGAGTATATATATATGAAAGGAAGATTTCCACTTGTAGATCTGATATTCATAAAAGTGAAGAAATGAAGACTGAGTGGAATTATTGAAGCTTTGCTTCAGACTCATATGTACATGTTGCAAATATAAGGAATAGGCACTTGGTTAATAAAAGCAGTCAAGTTTTTATGCAGAGTAAGACGGTGAAACATTAGGTGAGCCATAGAATGGATGGAAATAAAAAGTTAGGTGGAGTGTTGAGGCATCTGTAGAGAGAAGAGCTTATTTGTAACAGTGACTGCATAAGCATTCACTGTTACAGTGAGGAAGAGGCCAGAGGCTATAGAGATTTCATGTTTGAGAGCAACGTTTGGTCTGGACGTTTAGTGAAGTTGGAGCAGATGGATAGCCTAAAGAGTTTGTAAATCTGGGATGGAAGGAAGGAGAGAGAGAGAGAGGTTGTTCTAGGGAGGGTGCTAATAACATTGTAAGTGATAGCTGTATTAGATAGGAGTAAGTAAAGACAGGTGGTTTTAGGGCTTTGATGTTCTGTTGGAGTGTGAGCAAAGTAGCCTTTATAAAGGGATTCAAGGAATCTGGTTGGACAGGCTTGAGTTCTAAAGGTTGGAAGTAGAGTGCCTGCACTCTGAAGGAAGGGTGTCTGGTTTTATCAGTTTGGATGGTCATTGAATTATGGTAACTGTGTGCCTCTGACAAAGTAGCTGTTGAATATTTTTTTTTTTTTTTTTTTTTTTTTTTTTTTTTTTTTTTTTTTTTTGTCCTGATTTGGTGGGAAACCGCCTTTGTGGAAGAAAAAAATTTAATGATAGTATATCAGATGACTTGAAGGGTGTATAAACCTGTAGTGGACGGGAGGAGGGGTAGGGGTTGTCCTAGGAGAGGATAGAAAGAGGGGGTAAGAGAGGTTTTTGTGTGCAAGGGGCTTGGACATGCAGCAGGCATGTGTGAGCATGTTAGATAGGAGTGAATGGAGACGAATGGTTTTTGGGACCTGATGAGCTATTGGAGCATGAGCAGGGTAATATTTTTGTGAAGGGATTCAGGGAAACCCATTAGCTGGACTTGAGTACTGAAGGTGAGAAGTACAGTGCCTGCACTTTAAAGGAGGGGTTTGGGATATTGGCAGTTTGGAGGGACTTCTAAACTGTTGTATCTAAGTGCCTCTGCAAAGACAGTGATTATGTATGAGTGAGGTGAAAGTGTTGAATGATGATGAAAGTATTTCTTTTTGGGTAACCCTGCCTCAATGGGAGATGACCAATGTGTTAAAAAAAAAAACACGGGATGCCAGGTATATCTTGCTACTTCTACTTACACTTAGGTCACACTACACTTGCATGTACATGCAAATATATGTATGTGTATATATATATATACATTTTTTTTTTTTTTTCAACAAGTCGGCCGTCTCCCACCGAGGCAGGGTGACCCAAAAAAGAAAGAAAATCCCCAAAAAGAAAATACTTTCATCATCATTCAACACTTTCACCACACTCACACATTATCACTGTTTTTGCAGAGGTGCTCAGAATACAACAGTCTAGAAGCATACACATATAAAGATACACAACATATCCCTCCAAACTGCCAATCCCTTCACTAAATATTACTCTGCTCACACTCCAACAGATCGTCAGGTCCCAAGTACCATTCGTCTCCATTCACTCCTATCTAACACGCTCACGCACGCTTGCTGGAAGTCCAAGCCCCTTGCCCACAAAACCTCCTTTACCCCCTCTCTCCAACCCTTTCGAGGACGACCCCTACCCCACCTTCCTTCCCCTATAGATTTATATGCTTTCCATGTCATTCTACTTTGATCCATTCTCTCTAAATGACCAAACCATCTCAACAACCCCTGTTCTGCCCTCTGACTAATACTTTATTACCTCCACACCTTTTCATAATTTCCACACTCCGAATTTTCTGCATAATATTTACACCACACATTGCCCTTAGACAGGACATCTTCACTGCCTCCAACCGTCTCCTCGCTGCTGCATTTACCTCCCAAGCTTCACATCCGTATAAGAGTGTTGGTACTACTATACTTTCATACATTGTCTTCTTTGCCTCCATAGATAACGTTTTTTGACTCCACATATACCTCAATGCACCACTCACCTTTTTTCCCTCATCAATTCTATGATTATCCTCATCCTTCATAAATCCATCCGTCGACACGTCAACTCCGAAGTATCTGAAAACATTCACTTCTTCCATACTCCTCCCCAATTTGATATCCAATTTTTCTTTAACTAAATCATTTGATACCCTCATCACCTTAAAAGTGAATACAGGAAAGAGTAAGGTTATGAGGATAACAAAAAGATTAGGTGATGAAAGACTGGATATCAGATCAGAGGGAGAGAGTATGGAGGAGGTGAATGTATTCAGATATTTGGGAGTGAACGTGTCAGCGGATGGGTCTATGAAAGATGAGGTGAATCATAGAATTGATGAGGGGAAAAGGGTGAGTGGTGCACTTAGGAGTCTGTGGAGACAAAGAACTTTGTCCTTGGAGGCAAAGAGGGGAATGTATGAGTGTATAGTTTTACCAACGCTCTTATATGGGTGTGAAGCATGGGTGATGAATGTTGCAGCGAGGAGAAGGCTGGAGGCAGTGGAGATGTCATGTCTGAAGGCAATGTGTGGTGTGAATATAATGCAGAGAATTCGTAGTTTGGAAGTTAGGAGGAGGTGCGGGATTACCAAAACTGTTGTCCAGAGGGCTGAGGAAGGGTTGTTGAGGTGGTTCGGACATGTAGAGAGAATGGAGCGAAACAGAGTGACTTCAAGAGTGTATCAGTCTGTAGTGGAAGGAAGGCGGGGTAGGGGTCGGCCTAGGAAAGGTTGGAGGGAGGGGGTAAAGGAGGTTTTGTGTGTGAGGGGCTTGGACTTCCAGCAGGCATGCGTGAGCGTGTTTGATAGGAGTGAATGGAGACAAATGGTTTTTAATACTTGACGTGCTGTTGGAGTGTGAGCAAAGTAACATTTATGAAGGGGTTCAGGGAAACCGGCAGGCCGGACTTGAGTCCTGGAGATGGGAAGTACAGTGCCTGCACTCTGAAGGAGGGGTGTTAATGTTGCAGTTTAAAAACTGTAGTGTAAAGCACCCTTCTGGCAAGACAGTGATGGAGCGAATGATAGTGAAAGTTTTTCTTTTTCGGGCCACCCTGCCTTGGTGGGAATCGGCCAGTGTGATAAAAAAAAAAAAAAAAATCACCTTACTCTTTTCTATGTTTACTTTTAACACTACCTTTACACACACTCCCAAACTCCTCCACTAACCTTTGCAATTTTTATTTAGAATCTCCCATAAGCACAGTATCATCAGCAAAAAGTAACTGTGTCAATTCCCATTTTGAATTTGATTCCCCATAATTTAATCCCACCCCTCTCCCAAACACCCTAGCATTTACTTCTTTTACAACCCCATCTATAAATATATTAAACAATCATGGTGACATTACACTTTTACCGGGAAGTAGTCTCCCTCTCTTCTACACACCCTAACCTGAGCCTCACTATCCTCATAAAAACTCTACAGCATTTAGTAATTTACCACCTATTCCATATACTTGCAACATCTGCCACATTGCTCCCCTATCCACTATCATATGCCTTTTATAAATCCATAAATGCAATAAAAACTTCCCTACCTTTATCTAAATACTGTTCACATATATGCTTCAATGTAAACACTTGATCTACACATCCCCTACCCACTCTGAAACCTCCTTGCTCATCCGCAATCCTACATTCTGTCTTACCTCTAATTCTTTCAATAATAACCCTACCGTACACTTTTCCTGGTATACTCAATAAACTTATTCCTCTATAATTTTTACAATCTCTTTTGTCCCCCTTCCCTTTATATAATGGGACTATACATGCTCTCTGCCAATCCCTAGGTACCTTCCCCTCTCATACATTTATTAAACAAAAGTACCAACCACTCCAACACTATATCCCCCCCTGCTTTTAATATTTCTGTCATGATCCCATCAGTTCCAGGTGCTTTACCCCCTTTCATTCTACGTAATGCCTCACGTACCTCCCCCACACTTACATTCTGCTCTTCTTCACTCCTAAAAGATGGTATACCTCCCTGGCCAGTGCATGAAATTACCACCTCCCTTTCTTCCTCAACATTTAAAAGTTCCTCAAAATATTCTCTCCATCTACCTAATACCTCCCTCTCCCCATCTACTAACTCCCCTACTCTGTTCTTAACTGACAAATCCATGCGTTCCCTAGGCTTTCTTAACTTGTTTAACTCCAAAAATTTTTCTTATTTTCATTAAAATTTCGTGACAGTGCCTCTCCCACTCTATCATCTGCTCTCCTTTTGCACTCTCTCACCACTCTCTTCACCTTTCTTTTACTCTCCATATACTCTGCTCTTCTTATAACACTTCTGCTTTGTAAAAACCTCTCATAAGCTAACTTTTTCTCTTTTATCACACCCTTTACTTCATCATTCCACCAATCACTCCTCTTTCCTTCTGCCCCCTCCCTCCTATAACCACAAACTTCTGCCCCACATTGTAATACTGCATTTTTAAAACTCGTCGAACCCTCTTCACCCCCCCCCCACTACTCATTGCACTAGCACTAGCCCACCTTTCTGCCAATAGTCGCATATATCTCACCCGAACTTCCTCCTCCCTTAGTTTATACACTTTCACTTCCCTCCTACTTATTGTTGCCACTTTCCTCTTGTCCCATCTACCTCTTACTCTAACTGTAGCTACAACTAAATAATGATCCGAGATATCAGTTGCCCCTCTATAAACATTTACATCCTTGAGCCTACCCATTTACCTTTTATCCACCAATACATAATCTAACAAACTACTTTCATTACGTGCTACATCATACCTTATATATTTATTTATCCTCTTTTTCATAAAATATGTATTATTTATTACCAAATCTCTTTCTACACATAGCTCAATTAAAGGCTCCCCATTTACATTTACCCCTGGCACCCCAAATTTACCTACTACTCCCTCCACAACATTTTTACCCACTTTAGCATTGAAATCCCCAACCACAAGTAGTCTCACACTTGGTTCAAAACTCCCCACTCATTCACTCAACATTTCTCAAAATCTCTCTCTCTCTCTCTCTCCTCTACACTTCTCTCTTCTCCAGGTGCATATACACTTACTATAACCCACTTTTCACATCCAGCCTTTATTTTACTCCACATAATCCTGGAATTAATACATTTATAGTCCCTCTTTTCCTGCCATATCTTATACTTCAACATATTGCTACTCCTTCTTTAGCTCTAACTCTATTTGAAATGCCTGACCTAATCCCATTTTCCTCTCCACGAAAATCCACCCCCTTCAGCTTTGTTTCACTAAAGCCAGACATCCAGCTTCTTCTCATTCATAACATCCACAATCATTCTTTCTTATCATTTGCACAACATCCACGCAATTCAGACTTCCACTTTCACAATTTTCTTCTTATCTTTTTTTAACTTTACAGGAAATGGAATTACCAGGACTCATTATTCCCGCATTTTAGTGACTTTTACAACAGCATGGCTTACGGAAGGAAAGATTCTTATTCACTTCCCCATGGATATAAAAGAAATAATAAGACCAAGAACTATAAGATAAAACAAAGAAAACTCAGTGAGTGTGTATAAATAAACATGTACATGATTGTATGTGACCTTTAAGTGTAATAGTAAGTAGCAAGACATACCTGAAATTTGCATGTTTACAGACAGAAAAATGGACACCAGCAATCTACATCATGTAAAACAATTACAGGCTTTTGTTTAATTCACTTGAAGGACGTAGTACCTCCTGGGTGTTGCTGCTACAACTACTATAGTATAATATATAGATAATGTCGTGCTGAATAGGCAGAACTTGCGATCTTGGCTTAAATAGCAACGCTCATCTTGCCATATAGGACAAGTGAAAATTTGTGTATTCAGTAATTTTGCCAAAATCATTCTGAACCTAACAAAAAAAATATACACCTACCATCCGACTTACGACCTGCTCGACTTACAACCACTCAACTTACGACCGTGTTTTTTATGCCAAATTTCTGGGAAATAAACAACTATTTGTATTCTACACAGTGTTTATTCTAAGCCTTAAAGTATAAAATACAGTACTAACAACATAAAACGTAAAGTAAAACATGAAATACCAAAATAAAACAATAAAATAAAGTCATTACAAAAATGTTTTGTTGATATTCAGTTGTAAAGTTCGACTTACGACCATTTCGACTTACGACCGGTTTCTCGGAACCGAACTCGGTCGTAAGTCGGATGGTAGGTGTATTTCACTGTGTTTGTTTAGTATTAAATTATTGTAAACAAATCTAAAATATTTTTAGTTGGGTTAGGCTAAAATAAATTGCACTTGTTATAATAAGGTTAGGTAAGATTTCTAAGTTCCTTTTGGTGTAAAATTATAAATTTTTACATCAACATTAATGAAAAAAAATTATCTTTAAATGTATAAGAGAAAATTTTGGAAAGGACTCAATTTTAAACAAGCTCTTGCTAATTGACCAGTTTTACATATTCGGCAAAAACAACACACACACACACACACACACACACACACACACACACACACACACACACACACACACACACACACACACACACACACACACACACACACACACACACACACACACACACAGATACATACATATACATACATCTGGGTTTTCTTAATAGTTCTGTTTCTTATTTAGTTCCTCTTATCTCCATGACTAAGTTGAACAGAATTCTTTCTTCATAAGCCATGCGTGTCGTAAGAGGCAAATAAAATGCTGGGAGCAAGGGGCTAGTAACCCCTTCTCCTGTGTAAATTTCTAAATTTAAAAAGAAAAACTTTTGTTTTTCTTTTAAGGCTGCCCCGCCTTAGTGGGATACATCCAGTTAGTTGAAAAAAAAATATCGGATTCATCTGGCTAGTTACAGGTCATATTTAGTTTATTTTTGTCATCAACATGTGCATTGATTAGTTTTATAATTAGCTACTATGATACATATGACTGATGCAAATCCTTGTAAATTCTACTAATTTAAATTTTGACCTACAAAAGCCAATGTGCTCTGGATGTACTGTATTACTTGGTAAATATGTAGGCTATGCATTGTTTTAATTTTTGTTTATGATCTCTCTCTTCTTTTTTTTAGTGTGTAGATGAAAGAGAAGAACAGCTGATAGCAGGGAACTTTAGTGACCAGTACACAGTCCTTCAGCAGATTGGGAAAGGAGCATTTGGATGCGTCAAAATGAGTGTTCGCAATAGTGATGGACTACTGGTATGTTATGAGAGCAACAGTTGTGTATATTTACTTAAGGAGAAGGCAGTACAAACATTTATTTTCATGGTTTAAATGATTGTGTTTATCTTGTCTTTTAAATGTCTCATACATGTCATTTATTATTGCACCTCAAACAAATTGAAAAAGAGACATTTTCTTTTTTTTTTTATTTTGAGAGATTCTGTGCTTCATTTTTTCCATTTAGAGGCATCAGAGCAGAGGCACTCACTAATATTTACTTAGGTATGAAATGATGAAAAAACTCATACAGTCCAACCCTTAATGTTACCACAAGGGAGGGAGTATGGAGAAATGAATGTATTTAGATATCTGGACAAGGATGTCTCAGCATATGGAGCATACGAAAAATAAGGCAAATCACAGAATAAATGAGGGGGGAAATGAAGGTAAAGTGTTGAAAAGTTGATGGCTGGAGACATAAAGGTTCATGTATCAGAATATAGAGGTATAACATCTTTTAGGAGTGAAGAAGAGCAGGATGTGAGTGTGGGGGAGGTACGTGAGGCAATACGTAGAGTGAAAGGGGGTAAAGCAGCTGGAACTGAGGGGATCATGACAGAAATGTTAACCCTTTTAGGGTCCGTCCCATAGATCTACGGCTTTACGTTCAGGGTCCAAACCATAGATCTACTCCAAAATTCTAGCGGTGTCAAATTTAGCGCGAAAACGCTGGTAGGCCTAAGTGTGAGAGAACGAGTCTGCGTGGTGTGTGTGCGCCGTAAACAAAAATTCTAGGCGCCCACATAGCATTGTGGGAACGCCGGCTCAGTTACCTTTGTTCACCATGCCTCGTCGCAAGGCAGCTCTCACTCCAAGGAAAATTGGGACTCTCCTCTTCCTATCTGATAGTCCTGACTCTGATGGAAGTGGAAATGAAGACAAATTCTTTGGCTTTGATCAGTTAGTGACCGAAAGGAATGACCAGGATATCGATAATAGTGCAGAAAACCCAGACGTTCCTCAACCTTCTACCTCTGCTGTGGGCACTCCTCAGTCACGGTCAGTTGTACCTCATTACAAGATAAAACTATTATTTTCACGTGGCCAGGATTCTGATTTCAGTAATGATGATGATGAGAGTGACATGGATTGTGATTTTATTGCTTTATTGCTCTTGACTATCATTCGAGTAGTGATAGTGAGGAAACATATTCACCAGTGAAGCGTCGGTATATACGCTGCAGCATGCGCTCGGGTAGTGTTCCCTATGCAGCGCCCAGGGGACGGAGTACATCCCATGGCCCTACACCAGGAATAGACAGTGAAAGTGAGGATGATGTGGCTACACTTGGCATGGATAGATCACAGGCATCAGTAGGTGGTGGTAGTGGTGATGGTAGTGCCATGGCCATGCGTGACTCACCAGCCCAGGCTGGGACCCACGCTGCTGACTCTTCAGTTCAAGGACAAACCGGAGCATCAGCCACCAGCCCACCACAACCACAACTACCAGCACAACCAGCCTATGATGTCCAGTATCCACCCACAAACCATATCTGGGATTGGCAGCAAAATACCAATTTTGTTCCCAAGCCCCACCACTTTGATGACCCTCAAAGTGGAATTCTACCTACTTGTCCCCTTGGAACCACTGCCAATGAACTGGATTTTTTTGAATTATTCTTTGACCAGCCCTTGATGGAAACTATTGTCAGGGAAAGTAACAGGTATTTTGAGTACACCATGTCAAATACGATATCACCACAGTCAAGACTACACCGGTGGAAAGAGACGACTGTTGCAGAAATGTATTTGCTTTTTGCAACAGTAATGCTTATGCCTCATGTCTATAAGCATAATATAAAAGCATACTGGTCCACAGATCGGCTAATTTCTACCCCAGTCTTCAGTGAAATCATCCCAGTGAACAGGTTTATCTTACTGTTAGGTATGTTGCACTTCTCTGACAAAACCAGGTCTGACAGAAGTGACAGGTTATACAAGATTATAAATGTTTTTATGTATCTGAAAGAAAAGTTCAACATGTACTTTTATCCATTCAAGAATCTTGTACTTGACGAATCTTTGATTTTGTTCAAAGGTAGACTGTCATTCAAACAGTATATACCGAGCAAGAGGAAGCACTTTGATATAAAACTGTTTGTACTCTGTGACTGTGACAGTGGCCTGGTATTGGATATTGTTGTATACACGGGAAGTAAAACATTGAAAGATACCAGGATGTTATTGGGTATCTCAGGTGACGTAGTGAGAAGCATGATGGCACCTTATCTTGGTAAGGGGCATACATTATATACCGATAACTGGTACACAAACCCTTTACTCAGTGATTTCTTGCGAGTGAACAAGACAGATGTGTGTGGCACAGTGCGTTCTATTCGTAAATATATGCCCAGGTTCAACGCAGGTGCTCGTGGTGATGAGGTGCAGGTGTTTACTGCCAGTGATATCATGGCATTACGGTGGCATGACAAACCATTCACCGTAACAAAATGCAAGACAGTGGCAAAGTTGATAGAATGACTAATGAACATATTCGAAAACCAGTGACAGTGATTGATTATACACAAAACATGCGCTTGGTTGTCAAATGTGACACACAGATTGGCTTTGTTGATTGTGTTCGTAATAGTTACAAGTGGTACATGAAACTTTTCTTCCATCTCATGGACATTTCAATGCTCAATGCATATAATATGTACCAAGTGAAGACTGGCAACAGACCACTGTATGGTGAATTTTGTTTGTCTGTTGTCAGACATCTTATAATGAAGTACCAGGTAACAACACCTGCTATACAACAACGTCTTCGAACTCCACAGGATATACCCAAGCATTTGAGGAGGGAAGGTAATCATTTCATAATACAGCTTCCTGCAACTAAGAAGAAATTTGCTCAGAAGAGATGCATTGTCTGTGCACAAACAAAACGACGTCAACAAAGACACAAAGACACTCGGTTTATGTGCGAGGAATGTAAGGTACCTCTGTGCATGGTGCCTTGTTTCAAGGAGTTCCACAAGCTCCAGCAGTTTTAAAAACATGTCCAGTGATTGTAAGTAGTATGTAAATATATGATAGAACATTAGTATTATACAAGATTTGTGCATGTTTATTGTAATAAACAAAAGTGGTAAACAGTAATATGATAACTTTGGTGCAGTTATTGTGTTCAGTACAGTGAGTTTATATACAGTGGAGCCTCTACTTGCAAGTTTAATCCATTCCATGGCCTTGCTCGTTTGCAGAGTCAATTTTCCTCATTTAAATTAATTGAAATGCAATTAATCCATTCCATTGGAATTCTCTACTTCAATAATTTCGCTAATATCAACTCTACGGCTTATTTATCTATCTCACTTCATCTAATATGACATAATAAACAATATAAATAACATAGAAACCTGATATACACTCTGAATAAAATATGTCATTCATGTAGTGGTATGGGCAGTGTCGGTGGCGGACAAGAGTTTGTCTGGAAACTGGGCAAAATACTTCATGAATAATTTCGCTAATATCATCTATACGGCTTATTTATCTCTCACAGTTCATCTAATATGACATAACAAACAATATAAATAACATAGAAACATCATATACACTCTAGAATGAATAAAATATGTCATTCATTTAGTGGTATGGGCGGTGGACGAGAGTTTGTCTGGAGACCGGGCAAAATACTTCATGAATAATTTCGCTAATATCATCTATATGGCTTATTTATATATCACAGTCCATCTAATATGACATAACAAACCATATAAATAACACAGAAACATGATATATACTCTAGAATGAATAAAATATGTCATTATGTAACCGCTCCCTCTTTGTTGTGGTAAACACTGCCATCTAGTGACGGCCTTTTGAAGCCGTCTGTTATTATAATTATTAATTGTACATTGTTATTATATATATATTATTATTATACATTTATTATTATTATTGTATTATATTATTATACTATTATTATTATACGTATTATTATACATATTATTATACTTTTTTTTTTTTTTTTTTTTTTTTTTTTTTTTTTCAACAAGTCAGCCGTCTCCCACCGAGGCAGGGTGACCCAAAAAAGAAAGAAAATCCCCAAAAAGAAAATACTTTCATCATCATTCAACACTTTCACCACACTCACACATTATCACTGCTTTTGCAGAGGTGCTCAGAATACAACAGCTTAGAAACATATACGTATAAAGATACACAACATATCCCTCCAAACTGCCAATATCCCAAACCCCTCCTTTAAAGTGCAGGCATTGTACTTCCCATTTCCAGGACTCAAGTCCGACTATATGAACATAACCGGTTTCCCTGAATCCCTTCACTAAATATTACCCCGCTCACATTCCAACAGATCGTCAGGTCCCAAGTATCATTCGCCTCCATTCACTCCTATCTAACACGCTCATGCACGCTTGCTGGAAATCCAATCCCCTAGCCCACAAAACCTCCTTTACCCCCTCTTTCCAACCCTTTCGAGGACGACCCCTACCCCTCCTTCCTTCCCCTATAGATTTATATGCTTCCATGTCATTCTACTTTGATCCATTCTCTCTAAATGACCAAACCACCTCAACAACCCCTCTTCTGCCCTCTGACTAATGCTTATATTAACTCCACACCTTCTCCTAATTTCCACACTCCGAATTTTCTGCATAATATTTACACCACACATTGCCCTTAGACAGGACATCTCCACTGCCTCCAACCGTCTCCTCGCTGCTGCATTTACCACCCAAGCTTCACATCCATATAAGAGTGTTGGTACTACTATACTTTCATACATTTCCTTCTTTGCCTCCATAGATAACGTTTTTTGACTCCACATATACCTCAACGCACCACTCACCTTTTTTCCCTCATCAATTCTATGATTAACCTCATCCTTCATAAATCCATCCGCCGACACGTCAACTCCCAAGTATCTGAAAACATTCACAACTTCCATACTCCTCCTCCCCAATTTGATATCCAATTTTTCTTTATCTAAATTTTTTTAAATACCCTCATAACCTACTTTTTTCTATGTTCACTTTCAACTTTCTACCCTTACACACATTCTCAAACTCATCCACTAACCTTTGCAATTTTTCTTTAAAATCTCCCATAAGCACAGTATCATCAGCAAAAAGTAACTGTGTCAATTCCCATTTTGAATTTAAATTTCCCAAAATTTTAATCCCACCCCTCTCCCCCAAACACCCTAGCATTTACTTCTTTTACAACCCCATCTTAAATATATTAAACAACCAGGGGGGACATTACACATCCCGGGCCCTAAGACCTACTTTTAACCGGGAAGTATTCTCCCTCTCTTCTACACACCCCTAACCTGAGCCTCACATCCTCATAAAAGCTCTTTACAGCATTTAGTAACTTACCCACCTATTCCATATACTTGCAACATCTGCCACATTGCCCCCTCTATCCACTCTATCTTTACGCCTTTTCAAATCCATAAATGCAATAAAAACTTCCTACCTTTATCTAAATACTGTTCACATATATGCTTCAATGTAAACACTTGATCTACACATCCCTACCCACTCTGAAGCCTCCCTGCTCATCCGCAATCCTACATTCTGTCTTAGCTCTAATTTTTTTCAATTATAACCCTACCGTATACTTTTCCGGGTATACTCATAAACTTATCCTCTATAATTTTTACAATCTCTTTTGTCCCTTTCCCTTTATAAAAGGGACTATACATGCTCTCTCCGCCAATCCCCAGGTACCTTCACCTCTTTCATACATTTAAATTTAAAAAAAAGTACCAACCACTCCAACACTATATCCCCCCCTGCTTTTAACATTTCTGTCGTGATCCCATCAGTTCCAGCTGCTTTAACCCCCCCTTTTATTCTACGTAAAAGCCTCACGTACCTCCACCACACTTACATTCTGCCCTCTTCACTTCTAAAAGATGGTATAAACCCCCCTGGCCAGTGCAAAGAAATTACCGCCTCCCTTTCTTCCTCAACATTTAAAAGTTCCTCAAAATATTCTCTCCATCTACCTAATACCTCCCTCTCCCCATCTACTAACTCCCCTACTCTGTTTTTAACTGACAAATCCATACTTTCCCTAGGCTTTCTTAACTTGTTTAACTCACTCCAAAATTTTTTCTTATTTTCATTAAAATTTCTTGACAGTGCCTCTCCCACTCTTTCATCTGCTCTCCTTTGCACTCTCTCACTCACTCTCTTCACCTTTCTTTTACTCTCCATATACTCTGCTCTTCTTATAACACTTCTGCTTCGTAAAAACCTCTCATAAGCTACCTTTTTCTCTTTTATCACACCCTTTACTTCATCATTCCACCAATCACTACCTCTTTTCCTCCTGCCCCCACCCTCCTATAACCACAAACTTCTGCCCCACATTCTAATACTGCATTTTTAAAGCTATTCCAACCCTCTTCAACCCCCCCCCCCCACTACTCATCTTTGCACTAGCCCACCTTTCTGCCAATAGTCGCTTATATCTCGCCCGAACTTCCTCCTCCCTTAGCTTATACATTTTCACCTCCCTCTTACTTGTTGTTGCCACTTTCCTCTTTTCCCATCTACCTCTTACTCTGTAGCTACAACTAAATAATGATCCGATATATCAGTTGCCCCTCTATAAACATGTACATCCTGGAGCCTACCTATCAACCTTTTATCCACCAATACATAATCTAACAAACTACTTTCATTACGTGCTACATCATACCTTGTATATTTATTTATCTTCTTTTTCATAAAATATGTATTACTTATTACCAAATTTCTTTCTACACATAGCTCAATTAAAGGCTCCCCATTTACATTTACCCCTGGCATCCGAAATTTACCTACTACTCCCTCTATAACATTTTTACCCGCTTTAGCATTGAAATCTCCAACCACCATTACTCTCACACTTGATTCAAAACTCCCCACGCATTCACTCAACATTTCCCAGAATCTCTCTCTCTTCTCTACACTTCTCTCTTCTCCAGGTGCATACATGCTTACTATAACCCACTTTTTACATCCAATCTTTATTTTACTCCACATAATCCTTGAATTTATACATTTATAGTCCCTCTTTTCCTGCCATAGCTTATCCTTCAACATTATTGCTACTCCTTCTTTAGCTCTAACTCTATTTGAAACCCCTGACCTAATCCCATTTATTCCTCTCCATTGAAACTCTCCCAACCCCTTCAGCTTTGTTTCACTTAAAGCCAGGACATCCAGCTTCTTCTCATTCATAACATCCACAATCATCTCTTTCTTATCATTTGCACAACATCCACGCACATTCAGACTTCCCACTTTGACAATTTTCTTCTTCTTATTCTTCTTAGTAATCCTTACAGGAAAAGGGGTTACTAGCCCATTGTTCCCGGCATTTTAGTTGACTTTTACAACACGCATGGCTTACGGAGGAAAGATTCTTATTCCACTTCCCCATGGATATAAAAGGAAAAGTAATAAGACCAAGAACTATTAAGATAAAATCAAAGAAAACTCAGATGAGTGTGTATAAATAAACGTGTACATGTATGTGTAGTGTGACCTAAGTGTAAGTAGAAGTAGCAAGACATGCCTGTAATCTTGCATATTTATGAGACAGACAAAAGACACCAGCAATCCTACCATCATGTAAAACAATTACAGGCTTTCGTTTTACACTCACTTGGCAGGACGGTAGTACCTCCCTGGGTGGTTGCTATCTACCACCCTACTACCTATTATACTTATTATTATTATTATTATATAAATAATTTGTAATTTTTATTCACAAAAAATATAAGATTTACTGTTATTCCTTATTGCAATAATTGTATAAATAATGTCAACCCATTTACGACTGCATATTGGAATGGACAGTGACGTCATTTGTTTTACTCTGAAACAGTCAAGCAATGGACCATTATTCCTAGGTTGAGTTCAATTTCAAGGCGCTTTTCGTCGTGAAAGCAATCAAAATCATATCTATTTCTGTAATATTTCTTCCATTCTATCAAATGACACCAGAAAAACGAGAATATAGCCATAAAAACCATTCGAAATTACCGCAAAGGGGTGGCTAATTGCAAGTCCTTTTCCAGGGTTACTTCCCTTCTTCTTTTAATGCCACTAGGACCAGCTTGAGAGTCACTGGACCTCTGTCGCCGTTCCTTTAAGATTTGTCTAAAATGGGCCATAACATTGTCATTGTAATAGTCACCAGCACAGCTTGCAATAGTTGTGTTAGGGTGATTTTCATCCATAAAGGTTTGCAGTTCAACCCATTTTGCACACATTTTCTTAATTTTTGAAGTAGGCACAATGGAGTCCACAAGTGGCATAGGCTTCTCAGGGTTAGCCCCAAACTCTTCAAAATCTTTCTTAATTTCCATACTAATTCTCACCCTTTTTACCACAGGGTTGGCACTGGAAGCTTTCTTGGGGCCCATGGTGACTTATTTTGCAGAAACAAGCACCAAAAACAGTGATAATATGGATAATATGGAATGTACCGAATGTATCCTTAGATGCGCGCACACTGGCTGGCTTGTAAACACTGACACACACGGGGCAGTTCAGGCCACAATTGGACACATCTCATACGAATCGTATCGAATGTCAAGACGAAATTTTTGCATTAAAATGCATCGAATGTCGGATTTATCGAATGTCGATGCCATCAAATGTCGGGGGTCCACTGTATATGGAATAAGTAGTAAGTTACTAAATGCTGTAAAGGGTTTTTATGAGGATATCAAGGCTCAGGTTAGGGTGTGTAGGAGAGAGGGAGATTACTTCCCGGTAAAAGAATGTGTAATGTCACCATAGTTATTTAATATATTTATAGATGGGGATGTGAAAGAAGTAAATGCTAGGGTGTTGGGGAGAAGGGTGGGATTAAATTATGGCGAATCAAGTACAAAGTGGGAGTTGTGACAGTTACTTTTTGCTGATGATACTGTGCTTATGGGAGAGTCTGAAGAAAAGTTGCAAAGGTTAGTGGACGAGTTTGGGAGGGTGTTTAAGGGTAGAAAGTTGAAAGTGAACATAGATAAGAGTACGGTGATGAGGGTATCAAATGAGTTAAAGAAAATTGGATATCATATTGGAGAGAGGGAGTATGGAAGAAGTGAATGTTTTCAGATATTTGGGAGTTGACATGTCAGCAGATGGATTTATGAAGGATGAGGTTAACCATACATTTGTTGAAGGAAGAAAGGTGAGCGGTGCATTGAGGTATATATGGAGGCAAAAAATGTTATCTATGTAGGCAAAGAAGGGAATGTATGAAAGTATAGTGGTACCAACACTCTTATATGGGTGTGAAGCTTGGGTTGTAAATGCTGGAGCAAGGAGGCAGTTGGAGGCAGTGAAGATGTCCTGTCTAAGGGCAATGTGTGGTGTAAATATAATGCAGAGAATTCAGAGTGTGAAATTTAGAAGAAGGTGTGGAGTTAATAAAAGTATTAGTCAGAGGGCTGAAGAGAGGTTGTTTAGGTGATTTGGTCATTTAGAGAGAATGGATCAAGGTAGAATAACATGGAGAGCATATAAATCTGTAGGGGAAGGAAGGCAGGGTAGGGGCCGTCCTCCAAAAGGTTGGAGGGAGGGGGTAAAGGAGGTTTTGTGGGCGAGGGGCTTGGACTTCCAGCAAGCATGCGTGATCATTTTAGATAGGAGTGAATGGAGACGAATGATTTTTGTGACCTGACAAGCTATTGGAGTGTGAGCAGCATAATATTTAGTGAAGGGATTCAGGTAAACCAGTTATTTTTATATAACCGGACTTGAGTACTGGAAATGGGAAATACAATGCCTGCACTTTAAAGGAGGGGTTTGGGATGTTGGCAGTTTGGTGGGATATGTTATATATCTTTATATATGCTTCTAGGTAGTAGGTTGGTAGACAGCAACCACCCAGGGAAGTACTACCGTCCTGCCAGATGACTGTGAAACAGAAACCTGTAACTGTTTTTGCATGATGGTAGGATTGCTGGTGTCTTTTTCTGTTTCATAAACACGCTAGATAACAGGAATATCTTGCTACTCCTACTTACACTTTGGTCACTTCACAGACACGCACATGCATATATATATACATACATCTAGGTTTTTCTCCTTTTTCTAAATAGCTCTTGTTCTTCTTTATTTCTTCTATTGTCCATGGGAAAGTGGAAAAGAATCTTTCCTCCGTAAGCCATGCGTTTCGTATGAGGCGACTAAAATGCCGGGAGCAATGGGCTAGTAACCCCTTCTCCTGTAGACATTTACTAAAGAGAAGAAGAAAAACTTTATAAAACTGGGATGCTTGAATGTGCGTGGATGTAGTGCGGATGACAAGAAACAGACGATTGCTGTTGTTATGAATGAAAAGAAGTTGGATGTCCTGGCCCTAAGCGAAACAAAGCTAAAGGGGGTAAGGGAGTTTCGGTGGGGGGAAATAAATGAGATTAAACCTGGAGTATCTGAGAGAGTTAGAGCAAAGGAAGGGGTAGCAGTAATGTTGAAGGATCAGTTATGGAAGGAGAAAAGAGAATATGAATGTGTAAATTCAAGAATTATGTGGATTAAAGTAAAGGTTGGATGCAAAAAGTGGGTCATAATAAGCATGTATGCACCTGGAGAAGAGAGGAATGTAGAGGAGAGAGAGAGATTTTGGGAGATGTTAAGTGAATGTATAGGAGCCTTTGAACCAAGTGAGAGATTAATTGTGGTAGGGGACCTGAATGCTAAAGTAGGAGAAACTTTTAGAGAGGGTGTGGTAGGTAAGTTTGGGGTGCCAGGTGTAAATGAAAATGGGAGCCCTTTGATTGAACTTTGTATAGAAAGGGGTTTAGTTATAGGTAATACATATTTTAAGAAAAAGAGGATAAATAAGTAACAAGATATGATGTAGGGCGAAATGACAGTAGTTTGTTGGATTATGTATTGGTAGATAAAAGACTGTTGATAGACTTCAGGATGTACATGTTTATAGAGGGGCCACAGATATATCAGATCACTTTCTAGTTGTAGCTACACTGAGAGTAAAAGGTAGATGGGATACAAGGAGAATAGAAGCATCAGGAAAGAGAGAGGTGAAGGTTTATAAACTAAAAGAGGAGGCAGTTAGGGTAAGATATAAACAGCTATTGGAGGATAGATGGGCTAATGAGGGCATAGGCAATGGGGTCGAAGAGGTATGGGGTAGGTTTAAAAATGTAGTGTTGGAGTGTTCAGCAGAAGTTTGTGGTTACAGGAAGGTGGGTGCGGGAGGGAAGAGGAGCGATTGGTGGAATGATGATGTAAAGAGAGTAGTAAGGGAGAAAAAGTTAGCATATGAGAAGTTTTTACAAAGTAGAAGTGATGCAAGGAGGGAAGAGTATATGGAGAAAAAGAGAGAGGTTTAAGAGAGTGGTGAAGCCATGTAAAAAGAGAGCAAATGAGAGAGTGGGTGAGATGTTATCAACAAATTTTGTTGAAAATAAGAAAAAGTTTTGGAGTGAGATTAACAAGTTAAGGAAGCCTAGAGAACAAATGGATTTGTCAGTTAAAAATAGGAGAGGAGAGTTATTAAATGGAGAGTTAGAGGTATTGGGAAGATGGAGGGAATATTTTGAGGAATTGTTAAATGTTGATGAAGATAGGGAAGCTGTGATTTCATGTATAGGGCAAGGAGGAATAACATCTTGTAGGAGTGAGGAAGAGCCAGTTGTGAGTGTGGGGAAAGTTCGTAAGGCAGTAGGTAAAATGAAAGGGGGTAAGGCAGCCAGGATTGATGGGATGAAGATAGAAATGTTAAAAGCAGGTGGGGATATAGTTTTGGAGTGGTTGGTGCAATTATTTAATAAATAACAAAAAAAGGCACAATACCGTGACTGGAACGATACACAAATAACCCGCACATAAAAGAGAGAAGCTTACGACGACGTTTCGGTCCGACTTGGATCATTGACAAAGTCTTTTATGTGCCAATTATTTAATAAAAGTATGGAAGAAGGTATGGTACCTAGGGATTGGCAGAGAGCATGCATAGTTCCTTTGTATAAAGGCAAAGGGGACAAAAGAGAGTGCAAAAATTATAGGGGGATAAGTTTGTTGAGTATACCTGGTAAAGTGTATGGTAGAGTTATTATTGAAAGAATTAAGAGTAAGACGGAGAATAGGATAGCAGATGAACAAGGAGGCTTTAGGAAAGGTAGGGGGTGTGTGGACCAGGTGTTTAAACACATAAGTGAGCAGTATTTAGATAAGGCTAAAGAGTAAAGAGGTCTTTGTGGCATTTATGGATTTGGAAAAGGCGTATGACAGGGTGGATGGGGGGGGCAAATGTGGCAGATGTTGCAGGTGTATGGTGTAGGAGGTAGGTTACTGAAAACAGTGAAGAGTTTTTACGAGGATAGTGAGGCTCAAGTTAGAGTATGTAGGAAAGAGGGAAATTATTTCCCAGTAAAAGTAGGCCTTAGACAAGGATATGTGATGTCACCGTGGTTGTTTAATATATTTATAGATGGGGTTGTAAGAGAAGTAAATGCGAGGGTCTTGGCAAGAGGCTGGATTTAAAAAGATAAAGAATCGCACATAAGTGGGAGTTGTCACAGTTGCTCTTTGCTGATGAAAACTGTGCTCTTGGGAGTTTCTGAAGAGGAAGTTGCAGAGATTGGTGGATAAAATTTGGACTTGAGTCCTGGAAAGGGGAAAAGTACAATGCCTGCACTTAAAGGAGGGGTTTGGGATTTTTGGCAGTTTGGAGGGATATGTTGTGTATCTTTTTTGTGTATGCTTCTAAACTGTTGTATTCTGAGCCCCTCTGCAAAAACAGTGATAATGTGCGAGTGTGGTGAAAGTGTTGAATGATGGATGAAAGTATTTTCTTTTTGGGGATTTTCTTTCTTTTTTGGGTCTCCTGCCTCGGTGGGAGATGGCTGACCTTGTTGGAAAAAAAAAATGCAAAAGAAAAAATTAAAAGTGAATACAGGAAAGAGTAAGGGTTTTGAGGGTAACAAAAAGATTAGGTGATGAAAGATTGGATATCAGATTGGAGGGAGAGAGTATGGAGGAGGTGAATGTATTCAGATATTTGGGAGTGGACGTGTAGCGGATGGGTCTATGAAAGATGAGGTGAATCCCTAGAATTGATGAGGGGAAAAGGGTGAGTGGTGCACTTAGGGTCTGTGGAGACAAAGAACTTTGTCCTTGGAGGCAAAGAGGGGAATGTATGAGAGTATAGTTTTACAACGCTCTTATATGGGTGGGGAAGGGATGGGTGATGAATGTTGCAGCGAGGAGAAGGCTGGGGGCAGTGGAGATGTCATGTCTGAGGCAATGTGTGGTGTGAATATAATGCAGAGAATTCGTAGTTTGGAAGTTAGGAGGAGGTGCAGGACATGTAGAGAGAATGGAGCGAAACAGAATGACTTCAAGAGCGTATCAGTCTGTAGTGGAAGGAAGGCGGGGTAGGGTGGGCTAGGAAAGGTTGGAGGGAGGGGGTAAAGGAGGTTTTGTGTGCGAGGGGCTTGGACTTCCAGCAGGCATGCGTGAGTGTGTTTGATAGGAGTGAATGGAGACAAATGGTTTTTAATACTTGACGTGCTGTTGGAGTGTGAGCAAAGTAACATTTATGAAGGGGTTCAGGGAAACCGGCAGGCCGGACTTGAGTCCTGGAGATGGGAAGTACAGTGCCTGCACTCTGAAGGAGGGGTGTTAATGTTGCAATTTAAAAACTGTACTGTAATGCACCCTTCTGGCAAGACAGTGATGGAGTGAATGATGGTGAAAGTTTTTCTTTTTCGGGCCACCCTGCCTTGGTGGGAATCGGCCAGTGTGATAATAAAAAAAAAAAAAAAATATGCTTCTAAACTGTTGTATCTGGGTGCCTCTGTAAAAACAGTGATTATGTATGAGTGAGGTGAAACTGTTGGATGATGATGAAATTATTTTCTTTTTGGGGATTTTCTACCTTTTTGGGTCTCCTGCCTCAGTGGGAGATGGCCTACTTGTTAAAAAAAAAAAATTGTTTGATTGTGAATGTGGCAGTGAAAAGAAGTCTGGAAACAGTGTAGCTGTCATATTTGAGATAAGTGTGTGGTATGAATAAGCAGTGAATGTAGAGTGTAGGAATTACCATACAGTAAGGTGTTATGAGAGATATATTTCAGAGAAAGGATTTTTAAGATAATTTGGTCATTTAGAAAGGATGAAGTTGAATAGGTTGACCAAAATTGTGCATAAATCCAGGGTGAGTGGAAGGAGGTTAGGGAACATTGCAGTAAACGTTAGAGAGACGGTTTATGAGATTTTACGTGGATGGGGTTTGACTATCCAATAGGCATGTATGTGCGTGTTAGATGGTAGAGAGTGAAGACAAGTGGGTATTTGGATTTAACATTCTGGCAAATTGTGAGCAAGGTATCATTTATGAAGGGGTTAAGGGGGAAACCAGAAAGGTGGACTTGAGTTCTGGAGGTGGTAAGTACAGTGCCTGCACTAAAGGATGAGTGAGAATGTTAGGATTTGATGGATCATTAGAATATTGATGTCTTCTCATTCCATTTAACTAAACTGAAAAGAAACAAATTACAAAAGTTTTCATGGTGTACAGTATCATTGTAACTTAAGAACCACAGTGAAGAAAATAATTAGTAGGAATGCATTGCCAACCTGGTCTTCAGGACAGCTATTTCTTACAAATTGTTAGTGCAGCTAGTTTTATATAAATTGTTACTACAGCCAGTTTTATATGAATTGTTATTACAGCCAGTTTCATACAAATTGTTAGTACAGCCACTTTAATATGAATTGTTAGTACAGCCAGTTTCATACAGATTGATAGTACAGCCAGTTTCATACAAATTGTTAGTACAGCCAGTTTCATACAGATTGATAGTACAGCCAGTTTCATACAAATTGTTAGTACAGCCAGTTTCATACAGATTGATAGTACAGCCAGTTTCATACAAATTGTTAGTACAGCCAGTTTCATACAGATTGATAGTACAGCCAGTTTCATACAAATTGTTAGTACAGCCAGTTTCATACAGATTGATAGTACAGCCAGTTTCATACAAATTGTTAGTACAGCCAGTTTTATACAAATTATTAGTACAGCCAGTTTCATACAAATTGTTAGTAGAGCCAGTTTCATACAGATTGTTAGTACAGCCAGTTTTATACAAATTGTTAGTACAGCCAGTTTCATACAGATTGTTAGTACAGCCAGTTTCATACAAATTGTTAGTACAGCCAGTTTCATACAAATTGTTAGTACAGCCAGTTTCGTATGACTTGCATTTCATATATTTCTGCATGGCATTTGTTTCACTATTTGTTCTTCTCAGTTATTTTAGGTTTGCTTAGGTTAACATGCTCTACCCTGTATTTCGATATAATTATGTGACATTAAAAGAAAAAAAGAAAAAGAATGGGTGACTTACATCTGGCAGCACTAGGTTTATGAGATTTTTGGGTATGTATTTTCTCACACTAAAAAATTTGGAGACCTTACAGTCCACATCAAGACTATCCTCAAAAAAATATTTCCCTCCCAACCTTTTTTTATTATTATTTATTATTATTATTATTATTATTATTATTATTATTATTATTTATTACCATGTGAACTTTGATATTTTAGCTCAGTTTGAATATTCCCTAGTAATTATCTTCATAAAAAAATAACAGTTATGGATGTAACATTGTAATGCAGCCAGGGTACTTAGCAAGGTAAACATAATTTTTCAACTATTTTACAGGTAGTAACAAAGTTTATTAAGAAGAGTAAAGTATATCAAGACAGTTGGGTTAATGATCCCCTTTTACATCGAAGAGTGCCTCTTGAAGTTGCACTTCTTATGACCTTAGACCATCCCAACATTGTAAGTAGCTTTAATGTTTTGTTATGTAAGATTTATGCTTTATATTAGACCCATGGAGGAAACTACCCACATCATGAGCAGTGTATTAGATACTTGTGATCGTGATTTATGGTTCGAGCTGTTAATTTTGAATGTGAAGGTAGCAAAATGTTGAAAAACTTTTAAATGATGAAGGCATTAAGAAATGTGGAAAAATTAAGGATTTAACATGGATGCCATAGAAAAATGAATGAAAGTTAGTGGTATTAAACCTCAATAGCACTTGAGCTCTTCTTGAGACATTATTTGCATTCTGCAACCAGATGGAGTCTGTTAGGTACTGCTCCCTGTGTAGCACACAAAGCACTTCACTCATTTTAAAGCCTTGATCTACAACTATCTACTCTCAGCAAGTCATTCTTTGGAATATAGTAAAAATTGTTTTGCTTCAGATTTTATCCAATAAAGAAGTTCAGATAGATAATTAACCCTTTCAGGGTCCAGAGGCCAAATTTCAAAGTGCACACCAGGGTCCAAGAATTTTCAAAAACAAATTTTGTTATTTTTTCTTATGAAATGGTAGAGAATATTTTTCTGAAGGTAATAAAACAAAAAGTACGAAATTTGATGGAAAATTGACGAAATTATGCTCTCGCGAATTTTGATGTCAGCGATATTTACGAATCGGCGATTTTGCCGACTTTGACTTCTATTTTAGGCCAATTACATACATTATTCCAGTCGACCAAATTCTTAGCTATTTCACTAGTATTACTTCTATTCTATCGATGGAGCACAAGAAATCGCCAAGTCACCTGTTTCAACTACAAAATAAAGTGATCGGAAATTGGTAATTTGGCCAATTTAACACAAAGTTCAAAATATTGCAATTTCAAAATAGGGTCCAGAATAAACAATGTAGGTATTCCTGGCACAAAACTAACATTTCCTCTGTTCATTAGTTACGTTTTGAGGCTTTACAAATGAATTCCATTTTTATTTTTTATTCACATAATGAATTTTTATTCAAGCCAAAAATAGAAGATTTACTGTTATGCAATATTGTAATAATTGTATAAATATCATCACCACATTTGTGAATGTATATTAGACCCACCAGCTGGCGTGTATTAGACGTGTGAGGTCATTTGTTTACTCTTGAACATCGGCAAAAATTTAACATTTCTGTTACTTTGAGCTCAGTTTCAAGCCATTTCCAGTGCTAAAATCAATCAAAATCATATCCATTTCTGTAATATGTCTTCCAGACTATCAAATTAGACCAAGAAATCGCAAATACAACTATAAAAAACATACGAGAAAACACTGCAAAATCGCTGTTTTAATCGAAAATCATGGTCTCGTTTTTTTCTCTCAGAAGAATTACGTTTTCTCTAGTCACACACCAGTTACTTAACTAGAAAAATATTCCTTTCATATGTCTTCACTCTATCTATAGCTATTCATGACCCTTGTTGGTTTAGCGCTTCTTTGAGTGTAATTATAATAATAATAGGTAGTAGGTTGGTAGACAGCAACCACAGAGGGAGGTACTGCATTCCTGCCAGATGACTGTGAAACAGAAACCTTAACTGTTTTATGTGATGATAGGATTGCTGGTGTCTTTTTTCTGTCACATTAACACACTGGATAACAGGTATATCTTGCCACTTCTGCTTACACTTAGGTCACACTACACAGACATGCACATACATATATATACATACACACATCTTGACAGCAACCGCCCAGGGAGGTACTACCGTCCTGCCAAGTGAGTGTAAAACGAAAGCCTGTAATTGTTTTACATGATGGTAGGATTGCTGGTGTTTTTTTTTTTTTTGTTTTTTTTTTTTGTCTCATAAACATGCAAGATTTCAGGTACGTCTTGCTACTTCTACCTGCACTTAGGTCACACTACACATACATGTACATGTTTATGTATGACACAGTTACTTTTTGCTGATGATACTGTGCTTATGGGAGATTCTAAAGAAAAATTGCAAAGGTTAGTGGATGAGTTTGAGAATGTGTGTAAAGGTAGAAAGTTGAAAGTGAACATAGAAAAGAGTAAGGTGATGAGGGTATCAAATGATTTAGATAAAGAAAAATTGGATATCAAATTGGGGAGGAGGAGTATGGAAGAAGTGAATGTTTTCAGATACTTGGGAGTTGATGTGTCGGCGGATGGGCTTATGAAGGATGAGGTTAATCATAGAATTGATGAGGGAAAAAAAGGTGAGTGGTGCGTTGAGGTATATGTGGAGTCAAAAAACGTTATCTATGGAGGCAAGGAAGGGAATGTATGAAAGTATAGTAGTACCAACACTCTTATATGGATGTGAAGCTTGGGTGGTAAATGCAGCAGCGAGGAGACGGTTGGAGGCAGTGGAGATGTCCTGTCTAAGGGCAATGTGTGGTGTAAATATTATGCAGAAAATTCGGAGTGTGGAAATTAGGAGAAGGTGTGGAGTTAATAAAAGCATTAGTCAGAGGGCAGAAGAGGGGTTGTTGAGGTGGTTTGGTCATTTAGAGAGAATGGATCAAAGTAGAATGACATGGAAAGCATATAAATCTGTAGGGGAAGGAAGGAGGGGTAGGGGTCGTCCTCGAAAGGGTTGGAAAGAGGGGGTAAAGGAGGTTTTGTGGGCGAGGGGCTTGGACTTCCAGCAAGCGTGCATGAGCGTGTTAGATAGGAGTGAATGGAGATGAATGATACTTGGGACCTGAGCAGGGTAATATTTAGTGAAGGGATTCAGGGAAACCGGTTATTTTCATATAGTCGGACTTGAGTCCTGGAAATGGGAAGTACAATGCCTGCACTTTAAAGGAGGGGTTTGGAGGGATATGTTGTGTATCTTTATACGTATATGCTTCTAAACTGTTGTATTCTGAGCACCTCTGCAAAAGCAGTGATAATGTGTGAGTGTGGTGAAAGTGTTGAATGATGATGAAAGTATTTTCTTTCTTTTTTGGGTCACCCTGCCCCGGTGGGAGACGGCCGACTTGTTGAAAAAAAAAAAAAAAGTTATAGTTCTTATTGCTTTCCCTTTTATATCCATGCGTGTTGTAAAAGTCATCTAAAATGCCGGGAACAATGGGATAGTAGCTCCTTTTCCTGTATAGCCTACTAAAAAGAAAAAGAAGAAAACTGTCAAAGTGGAATATTTGAATGTGCATGGATGTTGTGCAAATGATAAGTAAGAGATGATTTGTGAAACAAAGCTGAAAGGAGTTGGACAATGGGCTAGTAACCCCTTTTCCTGTAAAAATTACTAAAAAGAATAAAAAGAAGAAAATTGTCAAAGTGGGAAGTTTGAATGTGCGTGGATGTTGTGCGAATGATAAGAAAGAGATGATTGTGGATGTTATGAATGATAAGAAGCTGGATATCCTGGCTTTAAGTGAAACAAAGCTGAAGGGGGTGGGTGAGTTTCAGTGGAGAGGAATAAATGGGATTAGGTCAGGGGTTTCAAATACAGTTAGAGCTAAAGAAGGAGTAGCAATAATGTTGAAGGATAAGTTATGGCAGGAAAAGAGGGAATATAAATGTATTAATTCAAAGATTATATGGAGTAAAATAAGGGATGGATGTGAAAAGTGGGTTATAGTAAGTGTTTATGTACCTGGAGAAGAGAGAAGTGTAGAGGAGAGAGAGAGAGATTTTGTGAAATGTTGAGTGAGTGCATGGGGAGTTTTGAACCAAGCGTGAGAGTACTTGTGGTTTGGAATTTCAATGCTAAAGAGAGTAAAAATGTTGTGGAGGGAGTAGTAGGTAAATTTGGGGTGCCAGGGGTAAATGAAAATGAGGAGCCTTTAATTGAGCTATGTGTAGAAAGAGGTTTCGTAATAAGTAATACATATTTTATGAAAAAGAGGATAAATAAATATACAAGGTATGATGTAGCACATAATGAAAGTAGTTTGTTAGATTGTGTATTGGTGGATAAAAGGTTGATGGGTAGGCGTCAAGATGTACATGTTTATAGAGGGGCAACTGATATCTTGGATCATTATTTAGTTGTAGCTACAGTTAGAGTAAGAGGTAGATGGGACAAATGAAAATGGCAACAACAAATAAGAGGTGAAAGTGTATAAACTAAGGGAGGAGGAAGTTAGGGTAAGATATAAGCAACTATTGGCAGAAAGGTGGGCTAGTGCAAGTATGAGTAGTGGGGGGTTGAAGAGGGTTGGAATAGTTTTAAAAATGAAGTATTAGAATGTGGGGCAGAAGTTTGTGGTTATAGAAGGGTGGGTGCAGGAGGAAAGAGGAGTGATTGGTGGAATGATGAAGTAAAGGGTGTGATAAAAGAGAAAAAGGTACCTTATGAGAGGTTTTTACAAAGCAGAAATGTTATAAGAAGAGCAGAGTATATGGAGAGTAAAAGAAAGGTGAAGAGAGTGGTCAGAGAGTACAAAAGGAGAGCAAATGATAGTGGGAGAGGCACTGTCAAGAAATTTTGCAGAAAATAAGAAAAAAATTTGGAGTGAGATAAACAAGTTAAGAAAGCCTAGGGAACAAATGGATTTGTCAGTTAACCCTTTCAGGGTCGAGAAGCCCTCTCTTAACCCTTTCAGGGTTTTGGCCGTACTAGTATGGCTTACGCCCCAGGGTTTTTGACGTACTAGTACGCCTAAATTCTAGCGCCCTCAAATCTAGTGAGAGAAAGCTGGTAGGCCTACTTATGAAAGAATGGGTCTATGTGGTCAGTGTGCGCAGTACAAAAAAAATCCTGCAGCACACAATGTGTAATGAGAAAAAAAAAACTTTAACCGTTTTTTTGGATTAAAACAGCGACTTTGCATTGTATTTTCATATGGTATTTATTGCTGTATTCTAGTTTTCCTGGTCTCATTTTATAGAATGGAAGACATATTACAGAAATTGAGATGATTTTGACTGGTTTTACAATGAAAAGTACGTTGAAATTGAGCTCAAAGTAACAGAAATGTTCGATTTTTACCAAAGTTCAAAAGTAAACAAATCATGCCAAGCGTCCAATACACTTCAACTGGTGAGTCTGATATTCTTTCACAAGTGCACTGATATTATCTATACCATTTCTACACTAATGCAGTAGTCTGCATAACAGTAAATCTTCTATTTTTTGTAAGAATAAAAATTCAAAGTGGAAAGCCAAAGAAATATAAGATGGGCCTGGGGATGTGACTAATGAACAGAGAACTTGTTATTTTAGTGCCAGGAATGTCTTGTTTATTCTGGACCCTATTTGGAAATTGGCATCTTTGGAAATTTGTGTGAAATTGGCAAAATTGCTAAATTCTGACCATTGTATTGGATAGTTGGAATTGGTAAATGGGTGGTTTCTTGTACTCATTTGATAGAAAAAATGGAGTTGTAGCGAAATAGTTATGATTTTTGTCAATTAGTACACTGGAATTGGCCGGTTCAAAGTGGGCAAAATTGCTGATGTGTAAACATCGTCAAGACTGCAAACTTTGTGAGAGCATAATTCCGTAAGTTTTCCATCAAATTTTGTACTTTTGGTGTCATTATGATCGGGAGAAGATTCTCTATCTTTTCATATATTTTTTTTTTTTTTTAATTTGGGGGCCCCTGAGAACAAGTCTCTGAGAGGGTCTGTGGACCCTGAAAGAGTTAAACTTGTTCTCAGGGTCGGAAAAAAAAAATTTCTTATGAAAAGACAGAGAATCTTTTCCCGATCATAATGACACCAAAAGTATGAAATTTGATGAAAGACTTACGAAATTTGTGAAGTTAGCGGTCTCGACGATGTTTACGCATCGGCGATTTCGCCCACTTTGAGCCCTATTTGCCGCCAATTCCAGTGTACTAGTCGACAAAAATCATAACTATGTGGATGTAGCGAGGTTGATAAGAATGAGATGATTGCTAATGTTATGAATGAAAAGAAGTTGGATGTCCTGGCCCTAAGCGAAACAAAGCTAAAGGGAGTAGGCGAGTTTCGGTAGGGAGAAATAAATGGGATTAAGTCAGGACTATCTGAGAGAGTTAGAGCTAAGAAAGGGGTAGCAATAATGTTGAATGATCAGTTATGGAAGGAGAAGAGGGAATATAAATGTGTAAATTCAAGGATTAAGTGGATTAAAATAAGGGTCAGATGCAAAAAGTGGGTCATAATGAACCTTTATGAACCTGGAGATGGGAGATGTTTAGAGGAAAGAGAGAGATTTTGGGAGATGTTAAGCAAATGTATAGAAACCTTTGAACCAAGTGAGAAAGAGTTCGTGGTAGGGGACCTAAATGCTAAAGTAGGAAAAACATTTAGAGAGGATGTGGTAGGTAAGTTTGGGATGCCAGGTGTAAATGATAATGGGAGCCCTTTGATTGAACTTCGTATAGAAAGGGGATTAGTTATAGGTAATACATATTTTAAGAAAAAGATGATAAATAAGTATACATATGATGTAGGACATAATGAAAATAGTTTGTTGGACTACGTATTGGTAGATAAAAGACTGTTGAGTAGACTTAAGGATGTACTTGTTTATAGAGGGGCCACAGATATATCAGATCACATTTTAGTTGCAGCTACTGTGAGAGTAAAAGGTAGATGGGATACAAGGAAAATAGATGCAGCATGTAAGAGAGAGGTGAAGGTGTATAAAGTTAGGGTAAGATATATACAACCTAGGTAGTAGGTTGGTAGACAGCAACCACCCAGGGAGGTACTACTGTCCTGCCAAGTGAGTGTAAAACGGAAGCCTGTAATTGTTTTACACGATGGTAGGATTGCTGGTGTCTTTTTTTTCTGTCTCATACACATGCAAGATTTCAGGTACGTCTTGCTACTTCTGCTTACACTTGGGTCACACCATACATACATGTACAAGCATATATATATATATATATATATATACACACACCCCTCAGAGTTTTCTTCTATTTTCTTTCTAGTTCTTGTTCTTGTTTATTTCCTCTTACCTCCATGGGGAAGTGGAACAGAATTCCTCCATAAGCCATGCGTGTTGTAAGAGGCGACTAAAATGCCAGGCACAAGGGACTAGTAACCCCTTCTCCTGTTTATATTACTAAATGTAAAAGGAGAAACTTCCGTTTTTCCTTTTGGGCCACCTCGCCTCGGTGGGATACGGCCGGTGTGTTGAAAGAAAGAAAGAAGATATATACAACTATTGGATGGTAGATGAACTAGTGAGAGTATAGGCAATGGGGTCGAAGATGTATGGGGTAGGTTTAAGAATGTAGTGTTAGAGTGTTCAGCAGAAGTTTGTGGTTACAGGAAAGTGGGTGCAGAATGATGTAAAGAGAGTAGTAATGGAGAAAAAGTTATCATATGAGAGGTTTTTACAAAGTAGAAGTGATGCAAGGAGGGAAGAGTATATGGAGAGAAAAAGAGTGGTGAAGCAATGTAAAAAGAGAGCAAATGAGAGAATGGGTGAGATGTTATCAAATTGTGTTGAAAATAAGAAAAAGTTTTGGAATGAGATTAATAAGTTGAGGAAGCCTAGGGAACAAATGGATTTGACAGTTAAAAATAGGAGAGGAGAGTTATTAAATGAAGAGTTAGAGGTATTGGGAAGATGGAGGGAATATTTTGAAGAATTGTTAAATCTTGATGAAGATAGAGAAAAGCTGTGATTTCATGTATAGCACAAGAAGGGATAACATCTTGTAGGAGTGAGGAAGAGCCAGTTGTGAGTGTTGGAGAAGTTCATGAGGCAGTGGGTAGAATGAAAGGGGGTAAGGCAGCCGGGATTGATAGGATAAAGATAGAAATGTTAAAAGCAGGTGGGGATATAGTTTTGGAGTGGTTGGTGCTATTATTTAATAAATGTATGGAAGAGGGTAAGGTACCTAGGGATTGGCAGAGAGCGTGCATAGTTCCTTTGTATAAAGGCAAAGGGAACAAAAGAGAGTGCAAAAATTATAGGGGAATAAGTCTTTTGAGTATACCTGGTAAAGTGTATTGTAGAGTTACTATTGAAAGAATTAAAAGTAAGATGGAGAATAGGATAGCAGATGAACAAGGAGGCTTTAGGAAAGGTGGGGGGTGTGTAGACCAAGTGTTTACAGTGAAACATATAGGTGAACAGTATTTAGATAAGGCTAAAGCCTTATCTAAATACTGTTCACCTATATGTTTTTGTGGCATTTATGGATTTGGAAAAGGTGTATGACAGGGTGGGTAGGGGGGCAGTGTGGCAGATGTTGCAGGTGTATGGTATAGGAGGTAGGTTACTGAAAGCAGTGAAGAGTTTTTATGAGGATATTGAGGCTCAGGGTAGAGTATGTACGAGAGAGGGAGATTATTTCCCAATAAAAGTAGGCCTTAGACAAGGGGGTGTGATGTCACTGTGGTTGCTCAATATATTTATAGATGGGGTTGTAAGAGAAGTAAATGCAAGGGTCTTGGCAAGAGGTGTGGAGTTAAAAGATAAAGAATCAAACACAAAGTGGGAATTGTCACAGTTGCTCTTTGCTGATGACACTGTGCTTTTGGGAGATTCTGAAGAGAAGTTGCAGAGGTTGGTGGATGAATTTGGTAGGGTATGTAAAAGAAGAAAATTAAAAGTGAATATAGGAAAGAATAAGGTGATGAGGATAACAAAAAGATTAGGTGACGAATGATTGGGTATCAGATTGGAGGGAGAGAGTATGGAGGAGGTGAATGTAGTCAGATATTTAGGAGTGGATGTGTCAGCAGATGGGTCTATGAAGGATGAGGTAAATCATAGAATTGGTGAGGGAAAGAGGGTGAGTGGTGCACTTAGGAGTATGTGGAGACAAAGAACTTTGTGGAAGCAGAGAGGGGAATGTATGAGAGTAGTTATGCCAACACTCTGATATGGGTGTGAAGCATGGGTGATGAATGTTACAATGAGGAGAAGGCTGGAGGCAGTGGAGATGTCATGTCTGAGGGCAATGTGTGGTGTGAATATAATGCAGAGAATTCGTAGTTTGGAAATTAGGAGTAGGTGTGAGATTACCAAAACTGGTATCCAGAGGGCTTAGGAGGGGTTGTTGAGGTGGTTCGGACGTGCAGAGAGAATGAAACAAAACAAAGATTTCGAGTGTATAAATCTGTAGTGGAGGGAAGGCGGGGTAGAGGTCGGCCTAGGAAAGGTTGGAGGGAGGGGGTAAAGGAGGTTTTGTGTGTGAGCGGTTTGGACTTCCAGCAAGCATGCGTGAGCGTATTTGATAGGAGTGAATGGAGACAAATGTTTTTAAATACGTGACGTGTTGTTGGAGTGTGAGCAAAGCAACATTTATGAAGAGATTCAGGGAAACCGGCAGGCCGGACCTGAGTCCTGGAGATGGGAAGTACAGTGTCTGCACTCTGGAGGAGGGGTGTTAATGTTGCAGTTTTATAACTAATGTAAAGCACCCCTCTAGCAAGACAGTGATGGAGTGAATGATGACGAAAGTTTTTTTTTTCGGGCCACCCTGCCTTGGTGGGAATTGGCCAATGTGTTAATAAAAAAATAATAATAATTTGTAATAATAATAATAACTTGTCAGAGCATCATTCCTGCTAAAAATGATGTTACACAAGAATGGAAATGTTGGTCTTTATTTATTCTTCTGTACCACTGTGGAGACAGCTTGTACACAATGTAAGGTGTTTGTATGAACGTGTATCAACCATAACCAGACACATTTGTTTACATAGTAGTGTGCGGCTCTGTCTTCTTACTGGTTCTCTCTCTCTTGTTTATTCGTTTTTATCTCGCTTACTCACCTCTCACCCTACATTGACTACAAATATTTTAAGATAAGTAATGAGTCCTAGGTAGTAGGTTGGTAGACAGCAACTGCCCTGGGAAGTACTACCATCCTACCAAGTGAGTGTAAAACGAAAGCCTGTAATTGTTTTACATGATGGTAGGATTGCTGGTGTCCTTTTTTCTGTTTTATAAACATGCAAGATTTCAGGTATGTCTTGCTACTTCTACTTACACTTAGGTCACACTACACATACATGTACATGCATATATATACATACCCCTCTGGGTTTTCTTCTATTTTCTTTCTAGTTCCTGTTCTTGTCTATTTCCTTTTATCTCCATGGGGAAGTGGAACAGAATTCTTCCTCCGTAAGCCATGCGTGTTGTAAGAGGCAACTAAAATGCCGGGAGCAATGGGCTAGTAACCCCTTTTCCTGTATATATTACTAAATTTTTCCTTTTGGGCCACCCACCTCAGTGGGATACGGCTGGTGCATTGAAAGAAAGAAAGAAGTAATGAGTGTACTGTATATGCGCTTTAAATGTGGGGTGGCCAGGCGGGCTACCATACCTCCCACACAACTTACTACAAATAAATACTTTCACCTCTCACCCTACATTAAGACCATTAAGACTACAAATATTTTAAGGTAAATAATGAGTGTACTGTATATGCATTTTGTCACTCTAGGACACTTTAAACATCGCAGTATAGTATGTGTGGGTGGGGTGACCTGGAGGGCTACCGTACCTACCACACTTGACTTC
This sequence comes from Cherax quadricarinatus, assembly GCF_026875155.1. Lineage (NCBI taxonomy): Eukaryota > Metazoa > Arthropoda > Malacostraca > Decapoda > Parastacidae > Cherax > Cherax quadricarinatus. The sequence goes on from NC_069406.1 coordinate 38,040,754, forward strand.
TTATAGTAAATACTACTCACCTTTTGCCCTATATAAAGACTATAAATATTTTGAGGTAAATAATGAGTGTACTGTGTATATTACTTTTTATTATTTTTAAATGCCTAGTTCTATTGCTAACTTAATATATGTTAGTGTAAACCTGTTATCTGGAATTTATATGCATTCATAAGTACAGGTCTCCCTCAATATTAACGAGGGTTAGGGGATCAAGAGCTTCGTGAATGTTGAAAAACCGTGAATGTTTGGTGCCCCAATATATTGTAGGGAAATATAATGCAATACTGCTTCCTTAACTTGTTGAACCATGAACAATCATAAAATACATGAAAACGTCGTAAATTGTACTAAATTGTACTAAATAACATGTATGCTATTAAATACCACAGACTCCACCACTGCCTCCGCCAATGCCTCCACCACTTCCTCAACCACTGCGAGTCCCTACTACCCTTCCTCTGACCCCCGCAACTGGCAGCCAGCCCTCCCACCACTCAGTGTGGTGAGTGTTTTGTTTGTTCATTATTTGCTATTAAACTACAGTATAAATAATGTAAACCCATTCATGACTGCATATTGGAATGGCTATTCGGACAGGTATTGGACGGTGACATCATGTGTTTACTCTTGAACACAGCAAAGAATCAAACATTTCTGCTACTGCTAATAATAACAATAGTAATAATAATAATAATACTATATAATTGAAGAAGGAAATTGTACAAAAATATGAGGGAGTGGTTGAAACATCGTCAGTGTGGCTTTGTTTATGCTGGAGTGAGCATTAGTCTCCCTGCTCTTCCAAACATTTCACAATAATTCAGCAGTTGAGGCAGTGGTATTTAATAACATATATGTTATAAATAATAATAGTACATATTATTAATAACATGTATTATTATTATTAATAACATGTATGTTATTAAATACCACTGCCTCAATAGCTGCCTCAACAGCTGCCTCAACCACTGCCTCAATCGCTGCCTCAACAGCTGCCTCACCCACTGCCTCAATCGCTACCTCAACAGCTGCCTCACCCACTGCCTCAATCACTGCCTCAACAGCTGCCTCACCCACTGCCTCAACAGCTGTCTCACCCACTGCCTCAATCGCTGCCTCAACAGCTGCCTCAACCACTGCCTCAATCGCTGCCTCAACCACTGCCTCAGCCACTGCCTCAATCGCTGCCTCAACCACTGCCTCAATCGCTGCCTCAACCACTGCCTCAACAGCTGCCTCAATCGCTGCCTCAACCACTCCAGTCGCACTCAATCTACAAGCACCAAACACAATGAATTATTGTGAAATGTTTGGAAGAGCACGGAGACTAATGCTCACTCCAGCATAAACAAAGCCACACTGACGATGTGTCAACCACTCCCTTGTATTTTTGTACAACTTCCTTCTTCAATTATATCGTATTTATTATTATTATTATTATTATTATTATTATTATTATTATTATTATTATTATTATTACTATTGTTATTATTAGCAGTAGCAGAAATATTTGATTCTTTGCTGTGTTCAAGAGTAAACACATGATGTCACCGTCTAATACCTGTCCGAATAGCCATTCCAATATGCAGTCATGAATGGGTTTACATTATTTATACTGTAGTTTAATAGCAAATAATGAACAAACAAAACACTCACCACGCTGAGTGGTGGGAGGGCTGGCTGCCAGTTGCGGGGGTCGGTGGGAGGGTAGTAGGGACTCGCAGGTGGCGGGAAACTTGAATATGATTTGGCGGCTGGGAACTTGGTGGCTGGGAATTTGGCGGTTGGGAATTCGCGAATGTGTGAAGCCCCCAAAAGCTGAAAACGTGAATGTTGAGGGAGACTTGTATAGAAAATGGCGTTCTGCATTCCAGCAATATCTGCTTTGCAGCGGCAGCCTGGAACCTAACCTACCATAAAAGTGGGGCCCTACTGTATGTCTAACTTTGAGGTATTACCTGGAGTTTACCTGGAGAGAGTTCTGGGGGTCAACGCCCCCGCGGCCCGGTCTGTGACCAGGCCTCCTGGTGGATCAGAGCCTGATCAACCAGGCTGTTGCTGCTGGCTGCATGCAAACCAACGTACGAGCCACAGCCCGGCTGGTCAGGTATTGCAAATGATGGTGATATGTTCCTTTCATTTGAATTTCATGGGAAGATTAGTAAATTTCTTACTAATTATTTTTCTAATATCACTTATGATTGTAAAGTGTTCCATTGTTGGAGTGCCAGTTTTATAAAAAATCTTGTACATAGATAAAAGTGTATAGAAAATGTGATGTTTGGATCATCCTCAAATAGGAGTGCAGTGTAGTAGTGCTTTAGGTGTAATTTGTTAAATTATGTTGCAGGTTTCTGTGCTTGATATGTTTGAAAATGATGACTATTTCCAACTTGTAATGGAGAAATGGGGTGCAGGTATGGACCTGTTTGAATTTATCGACCGTAATCCAATTCTTGAAGAACCTCTTGCAGCTCATATCTTCAGACAGGTATGTAACATAGCCTCTCTCTTCACTCTTCCTTGCTGGAAGGTAAGACCAACATTCACTTGGTTGCCTTCTTCCTATAAGTGTACTGCCATCACAGTTAGATCACCTTCATGATTGCAGTATCCCAACCCCTCCTTCAGAGTGCAGGCATTGCATCTCCTATTTCCAGACTCACTCATGGCTAACTGCTTATCCTGAATCCCTTCATAAAAGCCACCTTACTCATACTCAACAACACATCCATTAAAAACCTCATGTTTCCATTCATTCCTGTATAACACATTTGCACAAATCTGCTGGATGTTAAAGTCTCTTGTACCCCTTCCCTCCAGCCATTGCTGGGACAACCTCTCTTCCTCCTACCTTCCACCCCAAATTTATACATCCACTTTATCAACCTATCTCTCTCTCCATCCTCTCCACATACCCAAATCACTTCAACTCCTTCCTATTACTCTGAATTATATCCATGGCCACCCTACTTTGTCTATTAATTTCTGTTTTCCAGATTCTCTACATGATATTCACACTACACATTGCTCTCAGGCATGGAATTCCCCTAATAATGGCAATCAAGTCTCCGTCCCTGACTTTCGCTTGGCTGATTTCATAGGACTGAAAAATTACTTAGGTGGGCTGAACTGGAATGACCTGACTAAGGGTCAGGTAGGTGGTGATGGTTGCCGATATGATGCTTTCCAGGGCATAGTTCTAGCTGCTCAGTCAAATTATGTTCCAAATAGGGAAATCAGATCAAACAAAAATGATCCTAAATGGATGAACAATAGATTAAAATATCTGATTGGTCAAAAGAGAGGCATATATAGGCAAATCAAAAGAGGAGAGGGGCAATTAAGAAATCGATATATTCAGTTAAAGAGAGAAATAAAAAAGGGAATTAGAAAAGCAAAAAGAGATTATGAGGTTAAAGTTGCAAGAGAATTGAAGACTAACCCAAAAGGATTCTTTCAGGTATACAGAAGTAAGATCAGGGACAGATAGGCCCACTCAAAAGTTCCTCGGGTCAGCTCACTGACAGTGATAAGGAAATGTGTAGAATTTTTTAACACATACTTCCTCTCAGTTTTTACACAGGAGATACCAGCGATATTCCAGTAATGATAAATTATGTAGAACAGGACGATAATAAACTGTGCACGATTAGGGTCACAAGTGACATGGTCCTTAGGCAAATAGATAAATTAAAACCTAACAAATCCCCAGGCCCTGATGAACTGTATGCAAGGGTTCTAAAGGAATGTAAAGAGAGCTTAGCACACCTTTGGCTAATCTTTTCAACATATCACTACAAACTGGCATGGTGCCAGATAAGTGGAAAATGGCAAATGTGATACCTATTTTCAAAACAGGTGACAGGTCCTTAGCTTCGAACTATAGACCAATAAGCCTAACCTCCATAGTGGGAAAATTTATGGAATCAATAATTGCCGAGGCAGTTCGTAGCCACCTTGAAAAGCATAAATTAATCAATGAATCTCAGCATGGTTTTACAAAGGGGCGTTCCTGCCTTACGAATTTATTAACTTTTTTCACTAAGGTATTTGAGGAGGTAGATCATGGTAATGAATATGATATTGTGTATATGGACTTCAGTAAGGCCTTTGACAGGGTCCCACATCAGAGACTATTGAGGAAAATTAAAGCACATGGAATAGGAGGAGAAATTTTTTCCTGGATAGAGGCATGGTTGACAAATAGGCAGCAGAGAGTTTGCATAAATGGGGAGAAATCAGAGTGGGGAAGCGTTACGAGCGGTGTTCCACAGGGGTCAGTGTTGGGCCCCCTGCTGTTCACAATCTACATAAACGACATAGATGAGGGCATAAAGAGCGACATCGGCAAGTTTGCCGATGACACCAAAATAGGCCGTCGAATTCATTCTGACGAGGACATTCGAGCACTCCAGGAAGATTTGAATAGACTGATGCAGTGGTCGGAGAAGTGGCAGATGCAGTTTAATATAGACAAATGCAAAGTTCTAAATGTTGGACAGGACAATAACCATGCCACATATAAACTAAATAATGTAGATCTTAATATTACGGATTGCGAAAAAGATTTAGGAGTTCTGGTTAGCAGTAATCTGAAACCAAGACAACAGTGCATAAGTGTTCGCAATAAAGCTAATAGAATCCTTGGCTTCATATCAAGAAGCATAAATAATAGGAGTCCTCAGGTTGTTCTTCAACTCTATACATCCTTGGTTAGGCCTCATTTAGATTATGCTGCACAGTTTTGGTCACTGTATTACAGGATGGATATAAATTCTCTGGAAAATGTACAAAGGAGGATGACAAAGTTGATCCCATGTATCAGAAACCTTCCCTATGATGATAGACTAAGGGTCCTGAATCTGCACTCTCTAGAAAGACGTAGAATTAGGGGGGATATGATTGAGGTGTATAAATGGAAGACAGGAATAAATAAAGGGGATGTAAATAGTGTGCTGAAAATATCTAGCCTAGACAGGACTCGCAGCAATGGTTTTAAGTTGGAAAAATTCAGATTCAGGAAGGATATAGGAAAGTACTGGTTTGGTAATAGAGTTGTGGATGAGTGGAACAAACTCCCGAGTACAGTTATAGAGGCCAGAACGTTGTGTAGCTTTAAAAATAGGTTGGATAAATACATGAGTGGATGTGGGTGGGTGTGAGTTGGACCTGATAGCTTGTGCTACCAGGTCGGTTGCCGTGTTCCTCCCTTAAGTCAATGTGACCTGACCTGACTAGGTTGGGTGCATTGGCTTAAGCCGGTAGGAGACTTGGACCTGCCTCGCATGGGCCAGTAGGCCTTCTGCAGTGTTCCTTCGTTCTTATGTTCTTATGACATCTCTGTGTGTATATATGCATACATATGTAGCTCAGTTTGGAAAGGTTGGGCTCCAGGTCCTCTTTTAACTTCAAATTGTCGGATATATTGTAGGTCTTTCATACTTTATTTAATTTTAAATATGTACGTGGATTGAGCCTCTTGGTACTTATCTCGTTCCAGGTACCATTAGCTCTTGCATCCTAACCACTGACTAGGCATCTTGGTTGATAACCTTACCAGTTAGACTATTGATGCTTGCAATTTAGAATTCAGCAGCCACCAAACAACTGCCATACCAGTTGCCTCTGACGAATTGTTCATTACATAACTGCCAGCCCATTAGACAATTCCTAGTATATAATGCACTAATATATGCATAAATTATTTAAATCCAGCTGTTTCTCTTACCTTAACAGATTGTCTCCGCTCTAACCTATCTTCACTCACTAAACATCATCCATAGAGACGTGAAAGATGAGAATGTGATACTGAATAATAAGTTCCACGTCAAACTCATCGACTTCGGTTCATCGGCTTTTACCAAACCTGGCAAGATGTTTTCTCAGTTTGCTGGAACTGTGGAGTATTGTAGTCCAGAGGTGCTTAAAGGAAACAAGTAAGTTTGTGTGAGATTTAAGAAGTGCAGATAATGAAGAACTCAATTGTCATATCTGAGTGCTTTTGCAAAGACAGTGTTTATGTATGAGTGATGGTAAGTGTTGGGGTTTTTCTTTATTTTTGGGTCACCCTGCCTTGGTGAGAAACGGCCAGTGTGTTAAAAAAAGTTAGTAATAAACGAGTTCTAGCTGCATTATATAGTTAATATGCATTTTGTGTTTTTGCTAAATCAAGGAACACAAAGTTTTCACTTATATTTAATGAAATTTGTTAATCTTATAAATGAAAGTCCTGTGAAACATAAAAATATATTGGCTGTATTACACCAGCCATAGCTCGTTCATCTTTTCCTGTGTGTGGAATCTTGTTATCTTGTTTTCATTGCTTCCCTTAGTCATTTAACTCTTTCAGGGTCGAGACCCCTGATCTGAAACTTGCTCTCGGGGTCAGAGAATTAAAATAAAAAAAATTCTTACAAAATGATAGAGAATCTTTTTTCCAGAGGTAATGAAACCAAAGGTACAAAATTGGATGAAAAACTTAACAGAATTATGCTCTTGTAAAGTTAGCAGTCTTGGCATATTAATATTTACACATCAGTAATTTTGTGTTCTTTGAGCCCTATTTTCAGCCAATTCCAGTGTTCCAGTTGACCAAACTCAGAGCTATTTTGCTAGTATTCCTTCTGTTCTATTAATTGAGTACAAGAAACTGTCCATTTACCTTTTTCAACTATCTAATAAAGTGATCAGAAATTGGTAATTTGGCCAGTTTCACACAAAATTTGAAAATTGCCAATTTAAAAATATGGTCAAGAATAAACAATGTAGACATTTATGGCACTTAAAAAACATTTCCTCTGTTCACTGGTTATGTCCCCAGGCCCTCTTATATTACACTTGCTTTCCATTTTGAATTTTTAATCGCACAAAATATAGAAAATTTACTGTTATACAGATTACTGCATTATTGTAATAATTGTATCTATAATGTCATTGCATTCCTAAATGCATAATAGACTGGCCAGTTGGACAGGTATTAAGTGAGTGACATCATTTGTGTACTCTGGAATATCAGCAAAAATCAAACATATCTGCCCCTTTTAGCTCAATTTCAAGGTACTTTCAGTCTAGAAACCAATCAAAATCGTCTCTATTTCTGTAATATATCTTCCATTCTATCAAATGAGACCAAGAAACTGAAAATACAACAATAAAAACATACGAGAATACACTGCAAAGTCGCCGTTTCAAACCAAAAAAATAGTCGCCGTTTTTTTTCCCTATTACGCACTGCTTGCTGCAGGATTTTTCTTATATGGTGCACACTTACTGCACAGACCTATTCCCTCATATCTATGCCCAAATTTACCACTCGGCTTATTTGAGTGAGCTGAGATCATGGCATAGGACTAAGGGACCAGCCTTGGCATCAAAATCGTAGTACTACAGGACCGACCCCATGAAAGTTTATCATGTTTGTTCCATGTATTGCTTATGATTAATTCAGAGAAAGTGCTTCTATGCCACTGAAGGAATCTTTATCCTCAGGGCTGGACTTATTCTTATCCTTCCTTGGATTGAACCTGAATGCCTTCCATTCCCCAGGTGTTTTATGAATATTATGGGTTTTGCACATTCCCATGATCAAAATAAAATTATGACTAAGTACTGTACAGCTTAGATAATTGTACTTAATTTTTTAAACCCAAGCCTCTGTTAACACTGTATTTCAAGCTTTTTGATTAGATTCATACCAACCTAATTTTTTCTTTTAATGTTCATGTGTCTGACTATATCTGTCACTTTTTTTAAATTTTATGAAGTGTCATAATGCTTTTGCCATCAGCTGTATATTATTGTGCTATTAATGTAAGAATGTTTTACTTTTATGTTAAATTTCATAGATCATACTAAGCACATAGAAAATCCTACAACATTCTGCACTATAGTACACCTACCATCGGACTTACGACCTGCTCGACTTGCGACCACTCGACTTATGACCGCGTTTTTTATGCCAAATTTCTGGGAAATAAACCACTATTTGTGTTGTACACAGTGTTTATCCTAAACCTTACAGTATAAAATACAGTACTAACAGCATAAAAAGTAAAGTAAAACATGAAATACCAAAATAAAACAATAAAATAAAGTCATTACAAAAATGTTTTGTTGATATTCAGTTGTAAAGTTTGACTAACGACCAGTTTCTCGGAACCGAATTTGGTCGTAAGTCGGATGGTAGATGTATATGATTAAATTATAAGAATGCCACCAGTCTCATCTGTATTTGCACCTATAGGATGCCTCTTTAAGAAAATTATTATACCTTGCACTGAGTTCAAGATAAATAGCAGTGAAATAATTCTTAACCAGACATTGTGATGGCCTCTTCTAATTTTTAAGATAATTTTTTTCTTACAGGTACAGTGGATACGAGTTAGAAATTTGGTCTCTTGGTGTGACTCTCTATACTTTAATGTATGGAGAAAACCCCTTTTACGATGTTGATGAAACTATCAAAGGTGACATAACCTTCCCCATTGTGCATTCCGAAGGTAAGTCATCTAAAGTTTTTCATTACTAACTTTACATATCTTCTGTAAGACATGTTTTACTAATTCAACAAGTTTAAAGAAAAAGAAAGCAGTTGTATGACATGCTGATCCAGTTTGATGGGCAAATAATTAATTCACAAAAAAAATGTGAGTAATTTTTTAGGAATTTGGAGAAGTGGTTAAATGAGGGATTTCTTATTGAGCCCATTATATTCTTTTTATTTTGGGTTGGAATATATATACAACATGATGAAATTTGAGGTTGGGTAATGGTACATTTTTGGATGTATTAATGTAGAATACTCTTAGTGATATTGGCTTATGTTTTACCTTAGAGGAGGAAGAACATTCTATAGTCTGGTTGTTTGCTATTTAAAGTACAATATTTAAGTTCGTAAGTTCATTTACCTATTGTTTCTTTGCCATCAGCTCTGTGTTCTCTACTTACGGGGATGCTTCAGAAAGATGCCAAAGCTCGTATGACCTTGGAGGAAGTGGAATCGCATCCATGGACCCAACTTGAATGTAATTTAGAAGAATATAAATTCGATGAGGTCATCAGATGTTGTGAGTATCTCAGGTGGCTATATAGAAATTTGCAGTAAAGTTGCCTAGAAGAAATTTCATACAATAGCAACAGTGTAAAAAAAAATGGTGTCCTACATTATATAGAATATAGGCTTGTGTGAGCATGTTAGATAGGTGTGCATGGAGACAAGTGGTTTTTAATGGATGTGCTGTTGGAGTATGTGCAAGGTAAAATTTATGAAAGGATTCATGGAAGGACAGTGGCCACACTCTGGAAAGTGGGTGAGGATGTTGTAGTTGGAGGGTAATCTGGTTGTAATGTCAGCAGGCCTCTGGAAAGATGGTAAATTAGTAAATGTTGGTGAATGTTTGTATTTTCTTCTTTAGGGCCACCTTGCCTTGGCAAATGGCCATTGAGTTAAAAAAAATAGTTTTAATTGACTTACTGTATATGTACATGTGATTGACAGTGATTAGAAAGAGAAGGTATGAGTGCAGAAGCTGGTGACCATTTAAGAAGAGACATTTGATTCTTAATTGCCAGTTGGTTATTGATTTTATGTATCACTAACAGTATACTACTTCAACAGCATATGATGAATGCCATCCCAGGAAATATATCACTGAGTACAGTGAAAATGATACTTCAATATCTACTGCTTCCAGTAGTTTCATCTATGAGAATACCAGACGGTCACTATCTGCCGTGCCACAGGGTAGCATGAATGATAATGATGTTGTGTAAGTATTGTTGTATGACATGCATGTTAAAAGAAATTTTTTTGCCAACTGAACAGGTGAATAGGAATGTTGCAGTTAGGAGGGGTATTTGAATTGTGATATTATCTTCTTTCAACAAACCGGCCGTATCCCACTGAAGCAGGATGGCCCAAAAAGAAAAATGAAACTTTCTCTTTTTAACTTTAGTAATGTACAGTGGACCCCCGCATAACGATTACCTCCGAATGCGACCAATTATGTAAGTGTATTTATGTAAGTGCGTTTGTACTTGTATGTTTGGGGGTCTGAAATGGACTAATCTACTTCACAATATTCCTTATGGGAATAAATTCGGTCAGTACTGGCACCTGAACATACTTATGGAATGAAAAAATATCGTTAACCGGGGGTCCACTGTATACAGGAGAAGGGGTTACTAGCCTGGTGCTCCTGGCACGTTAGTTGCCTCCTGCAACACACATGGCTTACGGAGGAAGAATTCTGTTCCACTTCCCCATGGAGATAAGAGGAAATAAGCAGAACAAGAACTAGTAAGAAAATAGAAGAAAACCCAGAGGGGTGTGTATATACAGTGGAACCTCCACTTACGAGTGCATCCATGTGTGAGTTTTTCCAATTATGAGCAGTCGATTAGTCACTTTTTTTTTTTTTTTTTTTTTTTTTTTTTTTTTTTTTTTTTTTTCTTCTATACACGAGCAAAATTTCCATAAACGAGCAGGTCTCAAGGGAGGTTCCTTGACGCTGGTGAGGGGCTCTTACTCTTGATCTAGGGAATTGGATCTCATTTGTTTATTGGACTATCTTATTGAAACTTGGGTAATGTATGATGGAAAGATGCTTCTTAACGTACACCAAAAATGAAAGAAATCAGACCATAAATAATGGAGTTCACTTCTCAGCAATTAGCCTTCCATTAGCAGTATTTTCATATGGTTTTTATGGTTGTATTCTTTTTTTTTTCTCTCATTTGATAGAATGGAAGATATATTACAGAAATAGATATGATTTTGATTGGTTTCACAACAAAAAGTACCCTGAAATTGAGCTCAAAGTAGAAGAAATGTTTGATTCTTTGGCAATGTTAAGAGTAAAGAAATGACTTCACTGTCCATTCCAATATGCAGTCGTGAATGGGTTGACATTATTTATACAATTATTACAGTGCAGTAGTCTGCATAGTAGTAAATCTATTTTTTGTGTGAATAAAAATTATAAATTATTTATATTGTAATAATAATAATGCAGCAGCGAGGAGACGGTTGGAGGCAGTGGAGATGTCCTGTCTAAGGGCAATGTGTGGTGTAAATATTATGCAGAAAATTCGGAGTGTGGAAATTAGGAAAAGGTGTGGAGTTAATAAAAGTATTAGTCAGAGGGCAGAAGAGGGGTTGTTGAGGTGGTTTGGTCATTTAGAGAGAATGAATCAAAGTAGAATGACATGGAAAGCATATAAATCTATAGGGGAAGGAAGGAGGGGTAGGGGTCGTCCTCGAAAGGGTTGGAGAGAGGGGGTAAAGGAGGTTTTGTGGGCGAGGGGCTTCGACTTCCAGCAAGCGTGCGTGAGCGTGTTAGATAGGAGTGAATGGAGATGAATGGTACTTGGGACCTGACGATCTGTTGGAGTGTGAGCAGGGTAATATTTAGTGAAGGGATTCAGGGAAACCGGTTATTTTCATATAGTCAGACTTGAGTCCTGGAAATGGGAAGCACAATGCCTGCACTTTAAAGGAGGGGTTTGGGATATTGGCAGTTTGGAGGGATATGTTGTGTATCTCTATACGTATATGCTTCTAAACTGTTGTATTCTGAGCACCTCTGCAAAAACAGTGATAATGTGTGAGTGTGGTGAAAGTGTTGAATGATGATGAAAGTATTTTCTTTTTTGGGTCACCCTGCCTCGGTGGGAGACTGCCAACTTGTTGAAAAAAAAAATAATAATACACATAATAATAATAGTATAATATAATAATATTAATATAATACATATAATAATAATACATGTATAATAATAATGTACTATATAATAATAATTATAATAATAGATGGCTTCAAAAGGTGGTCACTAGATGGCAGTGTTTACCACAACAAAGCGGGAGCGGTTCTGGCCGCCTTCACCAGTTACATAATGACATATTTTATTCATTCTAGAGTATATATCAGGTTTCTATGTTATTTATAATGTTTATTATGTCATATTAGATAAATTGTGATAGATAAATAATCCATATAAATGATATTAGCGAAATTATTCAAGGAGTATTTTGTCCAGTCTCCAGACAAACTCTCGCCCACCGACGATACCACTACATGAATGACATATTTTATCTATATTGTTTATTATGTCATATTAGATGAATTGTGATAGATAAATAAGCCATTGAATTGATATTAGGGGAAATTATTGAAGTACAGAATTCCACCGGAACGGACTAATTACATTTCAATTAATTTAAATGTGGAAAATTGACTCTGCAAACAAGCAAATCCAGATGCGAGCAAGGTCACAGAACGGATTAAACTCGTGAGTGGAGGTTCCACTGTATATGCTTGTATGTATATTCATATATAGTGTGACCTAAGTTTAAGTAGAAGTAGCAAGACGTACCTGAACTCTTGCATGTTTATGAGACAGAAAAAGACACCAGCAATCCTACCATCATGTAAAACAATTACAGGCTTACGTTTTACACTCATTTGGCAGGACGGTAGTACCTCCCTGGGTAGTTGTTGTCTACCATCCTACTACCTAGGTTGTGATGTTATATATGTAAATAAATGGTTTCTTATTTTTTATTAATTTAACCTCAGTGGTCATCTCCCATAAAGGTAGAGTAACCCAGAGAAGAAAACACTTCCTTCCAGAAGTATGCTGACTTCACAGTCAGCTCTTCTGGAAGTATGCTGACATCCCCATGTCTCCAGATTACAGGCACTATGTTGATCTGAGTAACTGTCTAAATTTTCAATCATTACCATGAAGCATCTTGTCACTTTACTTCTTTCTTTGACATTGTGATTGTTTTTGCTGTTCCTTCTAGTATCCTATATTACTGATAAGTATGGAAGTTCAGATTTACTGGTGTCACTTTAAATCTTTTTTTTTTTTTTAACATGTCGACCATTTCCCACCAAGGCAGGGTGACCCAAAAAGAAAGAAAAAAAAACTTTCATCATTCAACACTTTCACCATCACTCATACATAATCACTGTCTTTGCAGTGGCACTCAGATATGATAGTTTAGATGTCCCTTCAAACTGCCAGTCCTAAACCCCTCCTTTAGTGCAGGCATTGTACTTCCCATTTCCAGAAATCAAGTCCAGCTAACCGGTTTCCTTGAATCCCTTCACAAAATATTACCCTGTTCACACTTCAACAGCTTGTCAGGTCCCAAAAAACCATTTGTCTCCATTCTCTCCTATCTAACACGCTCACACACACATGCTGGAAGTCCGAGCCCCTCGCCCACAAAACCTTTACCCCCCTCCCTCCAACATTTTCGGGGGGGGGGGGGACACGCACACTCACACATACATACATACATACATTCTGCTTTGTTCCATTCTCGCTAAATGACCAAACCACCTCAACAGCCCCTCTTCAGCCCTCTGACTAATACTTTTAGTAGCTCCACACCTCTTAATTTCCCCAATACGAATTATCTGTATAAATATATTCAACATTATTTACTTTCAATTTGCTTTTACCTTTCAATAAGTGTGTTCCCTCCTCACTTATCAACAATATGAAATGTTCAAAAGTAATTAGCTTAAAGATTAAAGCATTGGCAGCAATGTCTTTCTGTGCATTTTCTTCTGCCTCTTCATGAGTCATCTGACTCTTAGTCATGTTTCTTCTTTTGTTCTCCTGATCATTCCCTCATTAAATCCTGCTCTTTCTGCATCCATCCATATCCCTCCTATTCAGCCCTCATTCCCTGTTCCCCCCCCTTTCCTTTTCCTCCTCTTCTTCCAATTAAAAACAGCTTTATATATTATATTTGCATGTATGTGTTGACTCTTACAGAAGTAAGCAAAGATCAGCCACCTCCCTGTGTTTTTTCCGGTTAACACCAGAGCCTTCAGAGGAGGAGGCGTCAATTTATGAAATTTCAGAGTCAGCTGGAGCATCAAGAACCTCCAGCTCACAATCAACGTCCTCTATGAGGTACAGATTCTTGTTGTGTAGATTTTTTTTTTTTTTTTTTTTTTTTTTTTTTTTTTTTTTTTAACAAGTCGGTCGTCTCCCACCGAGGCAGGGTTACCCAAAAAAAAAGAAAGAAAATCCCCCAAAAGAAAATACTTTCATCATCATTCAACACTTTCACCACACTCACACATTATCACTGCTTTTGCAGAGGTGCTCAGGATACAACAGCTTAGAAGCATATACGTATAAAGATACACAACATATCCCTCCAAACTGCCAATATCCCAAACCCCTCCTTTAAAGTGCAGGCATTGTACTTCCCATTTCCAGGACTCAAGTCCGACTATATGAAAATAACCGGTTTCCCTGAATCCCTTCACTAAATATTACCCTGCTCACACTCCAACAGATCGTCAGGTCCCAAGTATCATTCGTCTCCATTCACTCCTATCTAACACGCTCGTGCACGCTTGCTGGAAGTCCAAGCCCCTCGCCCACAAAACCTCCTTTACCCCCTCTTTCCAACCCTTTCGAGGACGACCCCTACCCCTCTTTCCTTCCCCTATAGATTTATATGCTTTCCATGTCATTCTACTTTGATCCATTCTCTCTAAACGACCAAACCACCTCAACAACCCCTCTTCTGCCCTCTGACTAATGCTTTTATTAACTCCACACCTTCTCCTAATTTCCACACTCCGAATTTTCTGCATAATATTTACACCACACATTGCCCTTAGACAGGACATCTCCACTGCCTCCAACCGTCTCCTCGCTGCTGCATTTACCACCCAAGCTTCACATCCATATAAGAGTGTTGATATTACTATACTTTCATACATTCCCTTCTTTGCCTCCATAGATAATGTTTTTTGACTCCATATATAACTCAATGCACCACTCACCTTTTTTCCCTCATCAATTCTATGATTAACCTCATCCTTCATACATCCATCCGCCGACACGTCAACTCCCAAGTATCTGAAAACATTCACTTCTTCCATACTCCTCCCCAATTTGATATCCAATTTTTCTTTATCTAAATCATTTGATACCCTTATCACCTTACTCTTTTCTATGTTCACTTTCAACTTTCTTCCTTTACACACATTCTCAAACTCATCCACTAACCTTTGCAATTTTTCTTTAGAATCTCCCATAAGCACAGTATCATCAGCAAAAAGTAACTGTCAGTTCCCATTTTGAATTTGATTCCCCATAATTTAATCCCACCCCTCTCCCAAACACCCTAGCATTTACTTCTTTTACAACCCCATCTATAAATATATTAAACAACCATGGTGACATTACACATCCCTGTCTAAGACCTACTTTTACCGGGAAATATTCTCCCTCTCTTCTACATACCCTAACCTGAGCCTCACTATCCTCATAAAAGCTCTTTACAGCATTTAGTAACTTACCACCTATTCCATATACTTGCAACATCTGCCACATTGCTCCTCTATCCACTCTATCATATGCCTTTTCTAAATCCATAAATGCAATAAAAACTTCCCTACCTTTATCTAAATACTGTTCACATATATGCTTCAATGTAAACACTTGATCTACACATCCCCTACCCACTCTGAAGCCTCCTTGCTCATCCGCAATTCTACATTCCGTCTTACCTCTAATTCTTTCAATTATAACCCTACCGTATACTTTTCCTGGTATACTCAGTAAACTTATTCCTCTATAATTTTTACAATCTCTTTTGTCCCCTTTCCCTTTATATAAAGGGACTATACATGCTCTCTGCCAATCCCTAGGTACCTTCCCCTCTTTCATACATTTATTAAACAAAAGTACCAACCACTCCAACACTATATCCCCCCCTGCTTTTAACATTTCTGTCATGATCCCATCAATTCCAGGTGCTTTACCCCCTTTCATTCTACGTAATACCTCACGTACCTCCACCACACTTACATTCTGCTCTTCTTCACTCCTAAAAGATGATATACCTCCCTGGCCAGTGCATGAAATTACCACCTCCCTTTCTTCCTCAACATTTAAAAGTTCCTCAAAATATTCTCTCCATCTACCTAATACCTCCCTCTCCCCATCTACTAACTCCCCTACTCTGTTTTTAACTGACAAATCCATACTTTCCCTAGGCTTTCTTAACTTGTTTAACTCACTCCAAAAATTTTTCTTATTTTCATTAAAATTTCTTGACAGTGCCTCTCCCACTCTTTCATCTGCTCTCCTTTTGCACTCTCTCACCACTCTCTTCACCTTTCTTTTACTCTCCATATACTCTGCTCTTTTTATAACACTTCTACTTTGTAAAAACCTCTCGTAAGCTACCTTTTTCTCTTTTATCACACCCTTTACTTCTTCATTCCACCAATCACTCGTCTTTCCTCCTGCCCCCACCCTCCTATGACCACAAACTTCTGCCCCACATTCTAATACTGCATTTTTAAAACTATTCCAACCCTCTTCAACCCCCTCACTACTCATCTTTGCACTAGCCCACCTTTCTGCCAATAGTCACTTATATCTTATATCTTGCAGGAGCTATTAACAGATAGATTAACCAGATATTGTGTATATGAGACAAAGTGAAAATTTAAAAAATTTTTAGTACAAAAAGTTAAACAAGTTTAATTTGCTCTAACCATCTCTTCTTCTTTCAACAAGCTGGCCATATCCCACCGAGGCAGGGTGGCCCAAAAGGGAAAACGAAAGTTTCTCCTTTTAAATTTAGGAGAAGAGGTTACTAGCCCCTTGCTCCTGGCATTTTAATCAGCTCTTTCAACACGCATGGCTTATGGAGGAAGAATTCTAACAGTCTCTTACCTCATATATTTTAGTTATACAGTGGAACTTCGGTTGTCGACTGCATTACTAGTCAAACAAATTAGTCTTTAAACGAGAAATTCAAGAAAAAATGTCCTGGTTTTTGTACATTCTCTTGGTTGTTGACTGACAACACGAATGACTTGGGTCATGTGCTCAGAGCAGGTCATTTCTAACTTCAAGAAGCTCTACACCAAAGCACTTTTTTGAAAGGTACTTTGAAATAAGTTTGGATATAAATTTAACCCTCAGGGAGTTCTAGAAGGACCATTTCAATATCCTCACAAAGCCTGGAGGAATGTGTCTTCCAAGACCATGCAGTCAGCATGAAAGAAATTGTGGCCTGACTTTGTGGCAGCCTGGGATTTTGAAGGCTGTGAAGATGAGCCTCAGCCGATAGAGGATATTGTGAAAGAAGGAACACTGCAGTAGGCCTGTTGGCCCCTACTAGGCAGGTCCTTAACAATTCCAACAGACTAACAGAATAAATGCTACCCAAGCAATAAGCTTTGATACTTCTATTTACTCATGTACAAGTCCCCTCTCGCTCATGTATTTATCCAACCTAAATTTGAAACTACCCAAGGTTTTAGCTTCGATAACCTTATTAGGCAGACCATTCCACTCATCGACTATCCTATTTCCAAACCAGTACTTTCCTATATCCTTTCTAAATCTAAACTTTTTTGAAAGGTACCTTGAAATCTTCTTCTTTCAGCAAATTGGCTGTATCCCACTGAAGCAGGGTGGCCCAAAAGGAAAAACAAAAGTTTCTCTTTTTAACTTTAGTAATGTATACAGGAGAAGGGGTTACTAGCCCCTTGCTCCCAGCATTTTAGTCACCTCTTACAACATGCATGGCTCTGGAGGAAGAATTCTAATAGTCTCTTACCTTGTGTATTTTAGTTATACAGTGGAACCTCAGTTGTCGACTGCATTACTTGTCAAACTAACTTGTTTTCAAATGAGGAATTCGAGAAAAAATGTCTTGGGTTTCATACATTCTCTTGGCTGTCGACTGACAATGCTAATGGCTTGGGTCACATGCTCACAGCAGGTCATTTCTAACTTCAAGAAACTCTTCACCAAAGCACTTTTTTGAAAGGTGCTTTGAAATAACTTCAGAAATAAATTTAACCCTTAGGGAATTCTGGAAGGGCTTTTCAATATCCTCACATTCAGCATGAAAGAAATTATGGCCTGACTGTGGCAGCTGGGGATTTTGAAGGCTTTGAAGAAGAGCCTGAGCCGATAGAGGATATTATGTCCCTGGGAAAGACCTTGGGTCTAAAGGTGACTGAAGATGATGTGGAGGAGTTGGTGGTGAAGCATAGAACTTGTAGACCTTAAGTAGGAGCAGCAACAGATTGCAGTGGAGGAACTGTCATCAGAGGAAGAGGAGGGAAGTGATGATGTGCCTATTGCACTTGTCAAGGAAATGTGTGCTGAATGGCATGAAGTGCAGTAATTTGCTGAAAAATACCATCCAGACAAAGCAGTGACCATCCGTCTCTCTAACATGTTCAATGACAGTGTAATGTCTCAATTTAGACAAGTGTTATAAATGGAAACTGAAATAAACCTCACTGGACAGGTTTTTAGACAAAGAACCATTGAGCCAGAACAAGGTGTTAATGGTGAAAAGAGACGAAGAAGAGAAACAATGCCAGAAGGACAGTTGCCTGACATATTAATACAAAGTGACTCTCCTTCCAAGTAGTAACATACCCCTCCTCTCCACCTCCTGCTTCTAGTATGGCATTAGATCTCCTTTGATAGGTAAGAGACAGTTAAATTTTCATTTACTGTACAGTATTTCAATTAAAGTTTCTTTTAGTATTCATTTTTTACAGTTTTATCTAGTATTTAGTACATTTTTAATAAATTATAATATCATCATTTGCGATCTGGAACGGATTAATTCTATTAACATTATTCTTTATGGGAAAAATTGCCTTGGTTGACATCTGGAACGAATTAAATTTGACAGCTGAGGTTCCACTGTATATTTCTGTAAAAACTAATGTTTAGAAAGTTCAGTTAAAACCCATGCTGCATTCTTTGGAAGAATATTCACTAACTACAAGAACACAGAGGTAGGCAACTGAATTAATTATGCAACTTAAATACTGAATACTCATGTTTAAAGCTGTTTTTATTTTTCGCAGAAGCACAATAACAGTCGACTCCTCTTCATTTTCGTGTTGCTCACCATCTTCAGAGTCAACTGAAAGTAGTGACTCTTCTACCCAGTTAAAATCTACACCATCAAATACCTCAGGTATAGATTTCATTGTCCTGTCATTTATAATGCTTAGTACCCTAATTGATGACTGAGAATACATATGGTTTCCTCTTATAATTACATATACTGCAAGTGTAGTCGACTTAAATTTACATGTTAATTTCTTAGTAAACAGAATTAGAAGTAAATTTTTTTCACATCTTTTAGTTAGCAATGCCAGTTTCATATATGTAAATATGATTGTAAGGTATTGATAACATTTTGTTAGCAAAGGTATTTATTTAGTCAAATTCTGAAGTTTACTAATGATAGTTTTTTTCTTAAATTATCTAAGTTGTTGATAATGTCTTGGGGTCCTAATATTTAGTACAGTAACATATGGCAAAATTAGTAATGCTTTCCTGACACCTCCAAAAAAGTTAAACAGTTAATTTTTTTTAATACTGTAATTCATCAAAATATGAATGTCTCATACCTGTCACTGTTGTTTGTTGATCTGTAAATGTGTGGAAGGCACTATCATGCACCATCACAACCACAATCCCCTACCACCACCACCATCTGTCATCAACATCACTAAAAATAAGCCACATTTCCTTATCAGATTTTAGCAAACATATTGATGCCTATATCAAATATACATACTAAAGATGAATGTATTTGAGGCCAATGTGTGATGTGAATATTATGCAGAGAATTTGGTCCAGTGATTAGAAGATGTGGGGTGAGAAAAAAGTATATGTCAGATGCTGATTTGAACATCTAGAGAGAATGAGCAAAAGAGTGACTGGGAGGGTGTATAAGTCCTGGGTGAAAGGAGGGAGGGGATAAACAAGGTTTTGAGTGCTAGGATCTTGAACATCCAATAGGCTTGTGTAAACACATTAGATGGGAGTAGGTGGAGGCAAGTGACATACTTTTGGAGGGTGGGCAAGGTAACATTTATGAGGCAATTCAAGGAAACTTGAGTCCTGGAAGTGGGAAGTACAGTGCCTACATTTTCACCTATATGTACTTGCCTGGTGCTGCATACTCCAAGATGGGCCTGACATGTTTTATAAAGCACCCAGAATAATTCTTTGTTGAGATTCCTGAGGAGTACTCAGATTTTCCAGTTGAGCATTAGCTGCATAGGTTATTTGGTTAATCTTAAGCCTCTGGTGATATGCTAGGCATTGTTCTTACTCCCATGTCCTTCTCAAGTCTGTACTCCATGTCTGGTCTTCTGGCCCCCTTCCCCATCTTTTTAACTTTGCATTTGCTGGAGTAGGAATGTTGCAGTTTGGAAGACCAATTGAACTGTGATGGCATCATGCTTCTGGTGTGAAAGGTCAATACTGAATGAAGTATGATGTCCCTATAAACCCTAAACAGAAACTTTCTGGGCTGCACTGCAGTCAAGATTGTACCTTTACTACACAACTTTTCCATTTAATAACATTTACACACTTTACTGTCAATCACTAATGTAATCAAATACAGTCTGATTAGGTTAAACACACAGGAATGTATAATTATGGATAACTAGCCTTCCTGCACCTCCTTCCCTCTTATTTTTTAAACTATATGGTGCCATCAACTGGTTACTTTCACATGGAATTAGGAATTGGCCACATTTCAGTCACAACCTATTGAGAATATCCTTTCTACTGGCATGTTAATTGGCATGGTTAGGTTAAGATGCTAAGTCAGTTTTCATGCAAAATATTCTGATTTGTTTGACCACTGGCTATGTAACACAAAATTTCCATCATAATAGTCCTAAATCTTATTATTTCTTCAGAAAGTGGCTAACATATTTAATTAATGTTGTTTTGTACTACAGTGAATTTTCCACATATTAATGGAACTTGACCATTATGTATATTTTGTAATTATAGGGAAACATTGAATTCTCAGTTCTTAGTTGCCATGCCTGTGTATAGCTGCAGTATTTCATATAGCCAACCACCCTGCTAGTCACCTTTGAATTATTCTTGAAACCTTTTGTGACAAGGTATTAAATGCAAGTTACACAGTTTCACAGATATGCCTTCAGAATCAGATGGCATAGGTTAGGTACATTTAGAAGTACATTAGTATTTTTACTGTGCAATGTTGCAAAAAACAATACCAGTTTCATTGTAGCAATTAGACTCACCTTTTTCCATATTTTTGCATTTACAATTAGTATAGATTTTTAACAATAAAGTTTTGAACCATAAATAAAATGCCTAGTTACTAAGCTTTCTAAATCTCTGTCACACAAAAAATTATAAAAATTAACCAGAGGGTGACCTTTTTCCCTTTCCTTTATGTAGTGTAAACTTATGTTTTGTCCTGGGTAAGATTTAGAAAGTTTCAAGTCAGTAGCATCTAAGACCAGGATATTTAATCACCAAATGAGTTTGTTTGTACTCAAGTAAACTCATAAATTTGTTTGCATTTTTAGTTTATTATACATTCTAAAGTAACATTTAGGGCATCTTCAATGCTCACACTTATTTGGTGATTAAAATGTCTCTCAGACTTTGCAAAAACCTGCCAATGAACCCTTTGCTTTCCCATATGTAGGAGATCTGTAGCAGAGTCAGCGTGCCAGTCTAGAGAGGTATGTATTTTGCACATTATGCTGCAGCACATGTTTGGGTTCACATTATACAACACTTTTGTTTGCCTAGGTTAATGAATAACTAATACTTCTAAAAGTTAAAAAATTTAGTCTTTTCATATGTTCAGTATAGCCTATGATTGTATTTAATATAGAAATGAAATGCTAAACATTTTCATTCATAATGTGACTTTATTCTCCAGTAGTGAATGGTATTTCTTTTTTAAACATACTGTATCCAAAAATGCTGTTTGGAAATCATAGTTGATTATAAAGTATTTGTTAAATCTTGTTAGTTTTTATAATCTATTTTTACATATACTATAACTGAATAGTAAAAAAATCTTCCTTTTATTATTTTTTTTTTTTTTTTTTTATTTTTTGTGGCTTACTGTTTGCACAAGCTTTTCCTGTGAGAACCAGACATGTTGCTGCCATGATGTGCTATAAACTTGTTGTTTTGGAATATAGCATTAATGTGCTTTGACGTTTAGTTGTCTATGAGTGGTCTTTGAACCCACTGAAATCAGCTTTACTGTACATCTAGCACATTTATTGATGTTATTTTTGAAGAACTGTATGCAAAAATATTTAACAACTCTCTGAAGGTTATTAATTATAGCAATGGGAAACAATGGTAATGGTATTTCTTAATGAAATACAAATATTCTTTTTGAGCCTTTTATTCTTGTGTTAAAAAGAGCTTGCCTAATTATTTTTTCATATGGTGTTGTGCAAGACACATTAGAGCACAGTAGGGCCCCCACTTATACGGCAGGTTAGGTTCTAGGCTACCGCTGGAAAGCAGAATGCCACTTGTTTCCACTTATGAAGGTCAAATAATAAGTTTACTCTAACACATTAAGTTAGCAATAGAACTAAGCATTAAAAGACAATAAAAAAGTAAAATACACACTCATTACTTACCTCACAATATTGGTAGTCTTAATGTAGAGTGAGAAGTTAGTAGTGTTTATTGTAAGTCATGTGTGGTAGATATGGTAGCTCACCTGGCCAACCCACCCACACGTAATATACTACGACATTTAAAGCACCCTAGAGCGATAAAATGCATATAGGGTACATTCATTAATTCTTCTTTCTTTCAACACACAGGCCATATCCCACCAAGGCAGGGTGGCCCAAAAGCAAAAACGAAAGCTTCTCCTTTTACATTTAGCAATATATACAGGAGAAGGGGTTACTAGCCCCTTGCTCCCGGCATTTTAGTCGCCTCGTACAACACGCATGGCTTACGGAGGAAGAATTCTGTTCCACTTCCCCATGGAGAGAACAGGAAATAAACAAGAACAAGAACTAGTAAGAAAATAGAAGAAAACGCAGAGGGGTGTGTACATATATATATATATATATGCTTGTACATGTATGTGTAGTGTGACCTAAGTGTAAGAAGAAATAGCTAGACGTACCTGAAATCTTGCATGTTTACAAGACAGAAAAATGGACACCAGCAATCCTACCATCATGTAAAACAATTACAGGCTTTCATTTTACACTCGCTTGGCAGGACGGTAGTACCTCCCTGGGCTGTTGCTGTCTACCAACCTACTACCTATAACATTCATTAATTACCTTAAAATATTTGTAGTCTTAATGGTCTCAATATAGGGTGCAAGGTGAATAGTATTTGTAGTAAGTCAAATGTGGTAGGTATGGTAGCCCATCTTTTCAACCCACCTGCACATAATGTATTAGGCATTTAAAGTGCCCTAGAGCAATAAAATGCATATACAATACACTCGTTACTTTTTTTCTTTTTTAACACATCGGCCACCTCCCACCAAGGCAGGATGACCCAAACAGAAAGAAAAAACTTATTCATCACTCATACATAATCACTCTCTTCGCAGAAGCACTCAGATACGATAGTTTAGAAACTTAAGTTTTATAGTTTCCTATTTCCTTAGAAATATTTTTCATACCATACCATGGGTGGGATTTGAACCTGTGGTCAGAGAGTCTCAAAACTCCAGACCGACTCTCTGACCGCAGGTTCAAATCCCGCCCGTGGTATGGTTTGTTTGCAATCGTGTCATTACGATTTCGTGAGTAATATTTTTCATGCTTTACATTGTAGTTGTCATTGCTTATTGATCTGGAAATGCTTGGAGAGGGTTAATGTGAGTCTACTAAAACATTAAAAACTTCAGTTTTTCTTTTAGGTCACCCTGCCTTAGTGGGATACGATCGATTTGTTGAAAAAAAAAAAACGCAATACCTTTTGCTAAAAGGGTTATGTAAACAGTGTTCCTTACCTTAAATTCTGGTTTATGGTACTTTTTGATCTTGACATATACGGAAAGATGCAAAATTGATTGATAAACAGTAAGTATGATATGGGATGCATCTACAAAGTAACTGGTAGCATGGGCAGTTGTTTGCACTAGACTTTATGATGTGTTTGAAAGGTAATTTTTCCCTCTCAATTTGGACTGGTGCAATTTTTCATTAGCATTTTATTGAAAATACACTAATTGGATATGCATTTATTAAGTTTCTACTGCATTTTAGTGTATGTAAAACAAGGAAATTGAAAGTAACTATAGGAGGGCCCACTTTACAGCACTTTGCTAATTCAAACATTTCAAATTATGTATACCCAAAAATTCATTTATACATCTGATTCACTGTTACGGCATCCATATGCCACTGTTTGTTTACATCATCCGTGAGCTCAGCATCTCTCACGATTATGTCTGGAAACTTTCCAAAGTTTCGAATGTTTTAAGGTTATTGCATATTTTATATGTACAGTAGGATCCCTGTATCCACAGGTCGCGTACCCACAGTTTCAGTTATCCATGGTTTACCATGGCATGAAAATAATTCTTAATTTTGCTTAATAATGGCCTCAAAGTGCAAAAGTGGTAGTAGTGAAAGTGCTGCAGAGCCTAAGAGAAGCATGAAGTGCTTCTCATCAGTGAAAATATGATAATTCTCCACTTGTTGTGCATAATTTATCAATTAAACTTTATAATAGGGTTTTCTATTATTCGCAGTTTCGGTATCTGTGGCAGGTCCTCGAATTTCATCCCCTACAGATACTGGGGTCCTACTGTACTCTTATAATTGTACTTACATATACCTGTACCTAAATAAACTTAAACACTGTGCTGGCATGAAGGTACATTAAAATGACTAAGAGTGCCTCACTAGTGTTGAAGATGCAATAAGCATAATAATACTACTATGTACTAATAATAATAATAATCACACTTGGGTGCTTTGAATGTCGTATATTACGTTATTATAGATACAGTGGTACCTCGCATTTTGAACAATTCCCAACTCGAACAGTTATGTAAGTGTATTTTTGTAAGTGCTTTTGTAAGTGTATTTTTGTGGGTCTGAAACGGCCTAATCTAATTTATATTAATCCTTATGGGAACAAATTTGTTCGGTAACAGCACTCGAACAGCCTTCTGGAACGAATTATGGCTGAAGTTCGGGGTACCACTGTATTTTCATTAATCTGTCAATGCCATTTTTACAAAATTATATAAGAAATACATTACATATATAAACAAAATGTATACATACAATCATAGTAGAAAAAATAACAATTGTGAGGTGTGATAGCCAGGCAAGCATAAAGGAGTGTATGACAAAAATTACTATAACACATTTTCTCTAGTACAGGTTGGTTATCACTAATTCGGCATCATCGGGACCTGTAGGGGTGCCAAATTATTGATTTTACCAGTTAGAATACACTTAACCCAACAGCAATATTTACACATTGACGATTTCACCCACTTTACGCCCTATTTTTGGCCCATTCCACTGTTCCAGTCTACCAAACTCACAACTATTTCACTAGTATTCCTTCTACTCTGTTGATTGAGTACAAGAAACTGCGGGGCTTTCCTGTATAAAAAAAAACAAGGTGATGAGAGCAACAAAAAAATCTAGGCAATGAAAAATTGGATGTTAGACTGGAGGGAAGGCGTATGGAGGAAGTATTGTATTCAGATACAGTGGTCCCCCAACCTATGATATTAATCCGTTACTGAGAGCCCATTGTAAGACGAAATGATCGTAGGTTGAATTAATTTCCCCATAAAAAATAATGGAAATCAAATTAATCCGTGCAAGACACCCAAAAGTATGAAAAAAAATTTTGCCACATGAAATATACATTTTCCTACACACAAAAAGGATACATGCACAAGTAGAGTAGTACATGCACAATATATATTGTGCATTTACTACTCTACTAAATGAAGAATAAATGACACCTTTATTGAAGATGCAGCAATGACTGATGAGACACTGTGTCCTGGGAGTGCCTTTTCCTCCTGAGTACTGTAGGTCCTGTTTGGCATTTTCTTCCATAACAGGCCTTATCACACTGTGTATGCCACTACGATTCTTAAATCTTAAACCAACCTTTGCTGGCCTTAAATTCACCAATATGAGCACTAGTTTCAGGCATTTTTCCTGTTCACCTGGGTGTTAGTCGACTGGTGTGAGTTGCATCCTGGGAGACAAGATTAAGGACCCCAATGGAAATAAGTTACAGTCCTCGATGACACACTGACTTTTTTGGGTTATCCTGGGTGGCTAACCCTCTGGGTTAATTGTTTCTCGGTATTCTTGATAAGCCACACCAACAATGGTGCTACAGCAGCAGCAGCTGACAGTGCTACAGCAGCAGCAGCAGCAGCAGCTACCATGGTACGATAGTATTTCGATAATATTTCTCACCCTTTTTACCTCAGGGTTGGCACTAGAAGCTTTCTTTGGGCTTATGGTGGCTTATTTAGCAGTTAGAAGCACTAAAAACACTGGAATAATACAAAATATTCCGAATGTATGTGTGGGAGCGACCGCTCTGGCTTGTAAACATTGGCACACTAACTGAAGGCAGGCCAGCTGAGGCACACTCAGGCAGACAGACATGTGGATGCGTACCAGACGAATGCTGTAGGTTGCGTTTTTCAACGTATGTTGGGGTAAAATTTTTACACTGAAAAGCATCGTAGGTCGGTTTTAACGTAGGTTGGGGACATTGTACGTTGGGGGTCCACTGTATTTGGAAATGGACATGGCGATAGATTGCCCTGTGAAAGACAAGGTAAACAATAGCAGAGAAGATGGGAAGGAAGTGAATGATGTGTTGAGACATCTGTGGAATGTAAAGTTTATCTAGAGACAAACAGGAAAATGCACCAGAATATAGTGGTGCCAACACTTATACGTTGGTGTGAGGCTTGGCTTTAAATGTTACTGCAAGGAGGAGGATGGAGGCAGTAGAGATGTCATGTTTGAGATCAGTGTGCAGTGCAAATATTATGCAGAGAATTCGGAGTGTTGAAATTTCAGAATGGAGTGGGTTACCAAGAGCATAATTCAGAGGGCTGGGGAGGGGTTGTTGAGGTGGTTTGGCTATTTAGAAAGGATGGAACAGAATTGGATGACTGAAAGGTTATATAAATCTGCATTGGGGGGGAGGGGGTTAAGAAAGTTTTGAGTGTTAAGGGAATGAAAATCTAACAAGCTTGTGCAAGCATGTTAAATTGGAGTGACTAGAGACTAGTGGTTTTTATAGCTTGACATGCTGTTGGAGTGTGAGCAAAGTAACATGAATTGATTCAGGAAAATCAGTAGCTTAACTTGAGTCCTGGAGGTGGAAAGTAAAGTGCCTGCACACTGAAGGATAGGTGAGGGTTTTTCAGTTCAGAGGGCTATCTAATCCACGATGCCAGCAGCACACTTCTGAACTTTGAAAGCACAGGTGAGTCATAGGGATGTCAGGAAGTATTTCATGTCTCAGAGTTGTCAGTAAGTGTAATCTCAATGAGGAAGTGGTGGAGACAGGCTCCATACATAGTTCTACAGGTAGGCACAATAACACCCATGTGGCTAGGAAGGAGTGAATCTTGCGAGCAGAAAGTTGAGTGGTGGGGCTAGGAGCTGAGACTCAACACCTGCAACTACAAATAAGAAAACATATCAGTTGAGTGAATGATGGTGAATAGTTATTATGTTATTAGGTCAGCCTACCTCAGTGAGAGATGGCTGGTATGTTAAAAAAAAAGTCTTAATGTGTAAACTGATAATTTTACTTAAAAAAAGTATTGGCAACAAAAGTAAGTGAAGATCAAAAAATATTACTCAAGGAAATTGGTATACATATAACTTGTACTTCAAACACAGACTCAGCCCTTTGAAAATAGCTTGAAATTAAGCTCAAAGTAGCAGAAATGTTTGATTTTTGCCAATGTGTAAGAGTAAACAAATCACATCACGCATCCAATACACATCAACTGGTGGGTCTAATATGTGTTCACAAATGCACTGATATTATTTGTATAATTATTACAGTATTTCATAACAGTAAAACTTTTATTTTTTGGTGTGAATAAAAAATCTAAATAGAATTCATGTGTAAAGCCTGGAAACAATTAATAAAACAAAGAAAATGTTATTTTATTTCCAGGAATGCCTGCTCTGTTTAATCTGGACCCTATTTTGAAATTTGTGAAATTGACCAAATTGCCAATTTCTGATCACTTTATTGAGTAGTTGAAATAGTTGATTGGGCAGTTTCTTGTCCTCATTTGATAAAATGGAAGGCTTGAATAAAATAATTGGCCTAAAATAGGACTCAAAATGGGCAAAATTGCTGATGCAGAAAAATTCACGATAGCGTAATTTTGTCAATTTTCCATCCAGTTTTGTACTTTTTGTTTTATTACCTTTAGAAAAAAGATTCTCTACCATTTCATAAGAAAAAATGACAAAAAAATTTTGCACCCTGTAGACAAGTTTCAGATCAGGAGTCTGGACCCTGAAAGGGTTAAAGGAAAATTTTGATCAAATAACTGTGCTCATCTTTTTTGTTAATGCGTGTATTTCAAAAAAAATTTTGTGTGAAATAACCATGACTGGCAGTACTAGTAGTATTCTCGGAGAAGTAAGTGCATTTGGCAACACTGGCAATATGCTGTAATTGCCACTGTATTCCAGTAACATACTCTATTTTTTCACAACCCCTGAGTTCTGCACTTACAGTTTGGTTTAGTAACCTACTGTTTGATAACCATGGCTCGGCTCCTGGGTCCATAAGTCACAGATGGTATTATAGCATTATTAGTCAGCCAGGTTCCTGGAACCACAAGGTCACGTTAGGTGTTACAGTTGAACCCACAAATTTATGATTGTTACCCTGTTTCCAGGGGTCTCATGAATTTAGAATCCATGAATATAATTTTTCTTTTTCACTCAACATGTCGGCTGTCTCCCACCAAGGCATGGTGACCCCACAAAAGAAACACACCATCATTCAACACTTTCAGAATCATTCACACATAGTCAATGTCTTTGCAGAAGCACTCAGATAAGACAATTCAGATGTCACTCCAGACAGCAAATATCCTAAATCCCTCCTTTAAAGTGCAGGCATTGTACTTTCCACCTCCAGGACTCAAGTCTGGCTAATCCATTTTCCTGAATCCCTTCACAAAATATTAGCTTGCTCACATATACCCACTACTTGTCCAAGCCCCTTACACACACACAACCTCTCGTACCCCCCTCCCTCCATCATTTCCTAGTATGACCCCTACCTCCCCTCCCCTCCACTATAGATTTATGTACCCTTCAAGTCATCCTAGTTTGCTCTCTCCTCTCAATGAACAAACCATCTCAACAACCCATCCTCAGCCCTCTGAATATTACTTTTAGTAGCTCCACACCTCCTCCTAATTTCCACACTACAAATTTTCTGTATAATATTTATACCACACATTGCCTTTAGACATTACATATCCAATGCCTCCAGCCTCTTTGCTGCAACATTTACAACCCATGCTCCACACCCATTTAAGAATGTTGGTACCATTATACTCTCATACATTCCCTTCTTTGCTTCCATGGATAATGTTCTTTGTCTCCAGAGATATTTCAGTGCACCACCCACCCTCTTTCCTTCAATTCTGTGGTTTACCTCGTCCTTCAAGTCTACTCCCAAATATCTGAACATATTCAGTTCTTCCACACTCCCTCCCTCCAATGTAATATCCAATTTTTCTTTACTTAACTCATTTGATACCCTCATAACCTTCCTCTTATCTATGTTCACTCTCAACTTTCTTCCTTTACACATCCTCCCGAACTTGTCCACTAACCTTTGCAACGTCTCTTTAGAATCTCCCAAAAGCACAGTATCATCAGCAAAAAGCAACTGTCAACTCCCATTTTGTATTTGATTCCCCATGATTTAATCCCACCCTTCTCCCAATGCCCTAGCATTTACTTATACAACCTCATCTACCAATATATTAAACAACCATGGTGACATTAGACATCCCTGTCTAAGGCCTTCTTTTATTGGAATGTAATCTTCCTCTCCTACACACCCTAAGCTGAGCTTCACTATTTTCATAAAAAAAAACCTTTACAGCATTTAGTAACTTACTACCTATTCCATATACAGGTACGCCATCACAAATCCAACAAACAATTATTCGGTTCCTTCAGTTATTCGGCACTAATTTTGGCTAGCATAATTCAAATTTCCAGGGTCGCCACACCAACCTGCTGGTACTGTTTGGTGGCGCTACTTGCTGCATAAGTCATTCCAATTTCTTTTTCTCCGTTTATTGTTTTAACCTGCTTACTTTTAGCCCTAGCCATGGTTCCAATGAATAAAAGAAATGCTTCTCATTATGTGAAGCACCTACACAGTACATTATCCATTAAAGATAAGGTGGCTTTGAAGCCACTGTCGGTTGCTATGAACTCAGTCTCATGAAGCAGGAGAACATGTTTTATTGTTACGCTAATATCAACGCTACAGCTTATTTGCCTATCACAATTGATCTAATATGACATAAGAAACAATATAAATAACATAAAACATGTTAAATACTCCAGAATGAATAATATTTGGCATAACACCGAGCAGTTCGATGGAGGTATGAAGAGGATATGGTATACAAATACCATTCTCCTATCCCTGTCTTGGTGGCTTATATTAGAGAAAACGGAGTGTAGCACAGGGCTAACTGTGATATACACTTGTACTGCACCATAAACCTGAAAGAGAAAAGTTATTTTCTCTATATAGATTATCACACATAGCAGCATATGTGTAGGAAACCTAGGATAACCCAAAAAAGATCAATGTGGCTTATTTTTAGTACCTGGCTTGGGTTAGCCATATATGATTTTTGGTAAATATTCGATTCCCAGCCAGGGTAGAAACATTAGGCATGTTTCTTTACACCTGTTGTCTATGTTTACCCATCAGTAAATTGGTACCTGGGTGTTAGCTGACTAGTGTGGGTGTTATCCTGGGACAGTGACGTAATTTTCTTGAAATACTCTGCATAACAAGCGGCTTTCTATACAGTAGTATGTCACTGATGTCAGCTAGACCTGTATACCTTGTACATGTACGTGTAGTAAATAAAGATATTATTATTATTATTATTATTATTAATAATAAGTTGCAGAGATTGGTGGATGAATTTGTTAGGGTGTGCAAAAGAAGAAAATTAAAAGTGAATACAGGAAAGAGTAAGGTTATGAGGATAACAAAAAGATTAGGTGATGAAAGATTGGATATCAGATTGGAGCGAGAGAGTATGGAGGAGGTGAATGTATTCAGATATTTGGGAGTGGACGTGTCAGCGGATGGGTCTATGAAAGATGAGGTGAATCATAGAATTGTTGAGGGGAAAAGGGTGAGTGGTGCACTTAGGAGTCTGTGGAGACAAAGAACTTTGTCCTTGGAGGCAAAGAGAGGAATGTATGAGAGTATAGTTTTACCAACGCTCTTATATGGGTGTGAGGCATGGGTGATAAATGTTGCAGCGAGGAGAAGGCTGGAGGCAGTGGAGATGTCATGTCTGAGGGCAATGTGTGGTGTGAATATAATGCAGAGAATTTGTAGTTTGGAAGTTAGGAGGAGGTGCGGGATTACCAAAACTGTTGTCCAGAGGGCTGAGGAAGGGTTGAGGTGGTTCGGACATGTAGAGAGAATGGAGCGAAACAGAGTGACTTCAAGAGTGTATTAGTCTGTAGTGGAAGGAAGGCAGGGTAGGGGTCGGCCTAGGAAAGGTTGGAGGGAGGGGGTAAAGGAGGTTTTGTGTGCGAGGGGCTTGGATTTCCAGCAGGCATGCGTGAGCGTGTTTGATAGGAGTGAATGGAGACAAATGGTTTTTAATACTTAACGTGCTGTTGGAGTGTGAGCAAAGTAACATTTATGAAGGGGTTCAGGGAAACTGGCAGGCCGGACTTGAGTCCTGGAGATGGGAAGTACAGTGCCTGCACTCTGAAGGAGGGGTGTTAATGTTGCAGTTTAAAAACTAGTGTAAAGCACCCTTCTGGCAAGACAGTGATGGAGTGAATGATGGTGAAAGTTTTTCTTTTTCGGGCCACCCTGCCTTGGTGGGAATCGGCCAGTGTGATAATAAAAATAATAATAATAATAATAATAATATTATTATTACGTATTATTATATTTTCTCAGTTGTTTGTTGGGTTATCTTATTCAAACTTGGGCAGTATGATGGAAAGATACTTCTTCACGTACACCAAAAATGAAAGAAATCAGACCATAAATAGCGGAGTTCACTTCTCAGCCATTAGCGGCCCCTTAGCAGTATATTTTTGTATGGTTGTTATGGTTATATTCTCATTTTTTTCGGTCTCATTTGATAGAATGAAAGATATATTACAGAAATAGATATGATTTTGATTGGTTTCATGACTAAATGTACCTTGAAATTGCGCTCACAGTAGCGGAAATGTTCTATTCTTTAGCGGAGCTCAAGAGTTAACAAATGATGTTACCGTCCAATACCTGTCTGCCTGCCAGTCTAAATTCCAGTACGGAGTCAAGAATGGCTTGACATTATTTATACAATTATTATAATAATGCAGCAGTCTGCATAACAGTAAATCTTCTATTTTTTGTGAATAAAAATTCCAAATGAAAAGCAAGAGTAATATAAGAGGGGCCTGGAGCCATGACTAATGAACAGAGAAAATGTTATTTTAGTGCCAGGAATGTCTACATTATTTATTCTGGGTCCTATTTTGAAATTGGCATCTGTTGAAATTTGTGTGAAATCGGCCAAATTGTCAATTTCTGACCACTTTATTGGGTAGTTGAAATAAGTGAATGGGCGGTTTCTTGTACTCAGTTGACAGACTAGAAGTAAATAAGTTTGTTCAGGTATACACAAATACAGTTACATAGATTATCATACATATCAGTGTATGTATAGAGAACCTAGGATAACCCAGAAAAGTCAGACAAAGTGACTTATTTCTAGTACCTGGCTTGGGCTTGCCATATATGATTTTTGGTAAATATTTTTTTTTCTCGGTTGTTTGTTGGGCTATCTCCTTGAAACTTGGGCATTTATGATGGAAAGATGCTTCTTAACGTAAAACAAAAATAAAAAAGATGGACGATAAATAAGGGAGTTAACTTCTCAGCCATTAGCCGCCTCTTTGCAGTATATGTTCGTATGGTTTTTATGGTTGTATTCTCATTTTTTTTGGACTCATTTGATAGAATGGAAGATATATTACAGAAATAGACATGATTTTGATTGCTTTCATGACGAAAAGTACCTTGAAATTGAGCTCAAAGTAGCAGAAATGTTTGATTTTTGCCGATGTTCAATGAACTGTGTAAGTCAAGTTGGTTAATTTTATTAAGTGTATTCTAACCTAACCACTCTGTAATTCGGCAAACTCAGTAATCCGGCACACTACAGGTCCCAATGATGCCGGATTTGTGATGGTGGACCTGTACTTTCAACATCTGCCACATTGCTTCCTTATCCACCCATATGCCTTTTCTAAATCCTTTTGCCCATAATAAATTTTGCCTTAGATCTGGACTCATTTTTTGTTTCACAGGAGTTGCCTCTTTAAATACTTCTCTAATCTGGTAAATACTGAATAACCAAAAACAAGAGAAGTTTTTGTGCTGGGAAAACTTTTGATCACAGTCACCAATAATTTGCACTTCAACAGAAAATTTTAGATGCCTTTTAGATCTGTCCTGAACCTTTATCAAGTCACAGCTGAGCAGGGAAAACTAGAAGATAGTCGTGGAAGAGAGGGTGGGAATGAAGTACTCTATCCTCTTCAAGGGGGGCTCCTTGTTGTGGTGAAGAGGCTCTTGGTCTGAGGAATTAGACCTGTCGGTCTCCTTCTTCAGACCGAACCTAATTACCCCCCAATCCCCCCTTCCCTATCCCATCCTCCCCTTTTTCCTTTCCTCCTCCTCCTCCCCACCCCTCCCTTTTGCCCTTCCTCTTTTTCGCCTTTGGGATTTCTCCCACAGGCGCGCTAGTTCCTAGGTAGGGGAAAGGATACCGGGGTCCATCCCATTCCATTGAGGTTCTTGGCGGTGGCGTAGTTTACCGTGGAATCTGGATCGCCTGGGGATGTCCCGATCCCTCTCCGGTATCCCAGAGTTTAGCTTTGGGTGTCTTTCGGACAACGGGTGTATCTCTGGAAGCCACCTTTCGGATTCTGGGGGTGGTGGCCGAAGGAGGTATGCTTTGTGGTGGATATCCGGCCGCCCTCTCTTTTGTCCACCGAGGTAGCTCAGCAGATGTGAGGTTGCTATCCCGGATTGCTGGTTTACTGGCATGAAGGGTAGAGTATGGCACGGGTTCCATGCTGCATCTGCGCTAGTAGCGGTGCTGAGGTCCTCTTGGGCGCGGAGGGAGATTTCCGGCCCTTTCATTCCTCCTGGGAACTATTCCTC
Organism: Cherax quadricarinatus; assembly: GCF_026875155.1. Lineage (NCBI taxonomy): Eukaryota > Metazoa > Arthropoda > Malacostraca > Decapoda > Parastacidae > Cherax > Cherax quadricarinatus. Next base: position 38,075,080 of record NC_069406.1, read on the forward strand.
CCCGCTCCCCCCTTTTTTTCTTTTTTCTTTTTTTTTATTTTCTTTTCTTTCTTTTTTTTCTTAAAAACAAAAAGCAAAGGAGTAACCTAACCATGGAGAACCCAATCCATGAACCCACTAACCCCGGGCCCCTTCTTGATACCGCACCCCATTCTGACCCTGCCTTGTTTTTAGACCACTCTTCGGACACTCCTGATGCCCCTGTACCTCTTGCTGGTGCTGTTTCCTCACCCGCTTCAGGTACCGGGGCTTCGACTGACTCCTTCGATTTGTCTGACCTCTGCTCTCCTTTGACTATGCTTCCGGCCTCTCCCTCTATGGTACGGCAATTTTCGAATCGCCAGCCCGTTTCACGACGGACCAACTCTGGTCCTACTCCTAAAAGCCAACGTCAATCTCCTAATGATGTTCCTTCGTTACCTTCCCATTCTACTCGGAAAAGACCGACACATCATGCACTCCCTCTCCACGCTAAGTTTCGGACCACACATTGGACTAAATTCTTTACTTTAAGACCGACTTCTTCTGCCTATCTTTCTGACCATAGTATTGGCAAAGCGCTCCTGCTTCATGTTGGTAGAGATATTTCATTTCATGCTCTCAAGAGCGGTACACGCATCGTCACTGTCCAGAATGCTACCCAAGCTCATGATCTTTCTCTCCTTTTGCATATCGATACTACTCCTATCACTATTGAAAAACATCATTCTCTCAATTCTTGTAGTGGTACTGTCATTCTGCCCTATACCATAGTCCAACAGAATTTCCAGTCATGTGGCAATGACATTCTTGAACAGCTGGAACTCCAGAATCTCCCAATCCTCAAAGTCAACACTTACGTCCTTCCTCCCGTGGGCGGAGACGTTACCCTTGCAATGTGGCTCGATTAATTTTCGACAGCCGAGAACTCCCATCCTCTGTTTATGTCGCGGGACATAGGTTACAAGTTCGAAAGGTGATCCCTACACTGCAACAGTGTAGAAATTGCTGGCGTTTTGGTCACCCAGCGAAATATTGCATATCTATAGCCGAATGCCCAGTCTGTTGTGCCAACAACCATTCTAATATATCTTGCAGTCAACCTCCATCTTGCCTTAATTGTAATGAAGCTCACCCTTCGTACTCTCGCCGTTGCCAGGTCTACTTAAATGAGCGTGAAATCCGTTGCCTCAAAGGGGCAGAAGGTCTCCCTTATGCTATGGCAGTTACTCATCTCCGCCTCCAAGGAAGTCTACCCTGTGTTTCTTATTCTCGTGTTTCAAAACATCCCCCCACTTCTGGGGTCCCATCTTCTGCAGCCTCCCATAGCCACTCCGGCATCTAATCCTTTTGCTGTCCTTGGCTCTGACGTCCCGACTACAACTCAGTCTGTTCTCACATCTTCGCGTCCTTCCTCACAAGCCCCAGTATCGACAAGACCTCGTATGACACCTTATACGAATCGCCCCTCTACTTCTCAGAAGTCCAAAAAATCCACATTGCTCAAATCTTCTTTGCCCCTTCCTTCCTTCTTCCACCTCCACACTTTACCTTTCCAGTCTCTGTGCCTAGTTCTTCCCCTCTCTCTGGCTCTATTACAAGTATGGAGGTTCACCCTCCTCCTCGTACTATGCCTTCCACCCCTGTTCCCTCCCAAGTTTCTCCCTCTTCTGCCGCCTCCCAGGTTTCTGCCTCTTCTGCCCCCCCCCCCCCCCACCACTTCATCTCCAGTCCCCTACACTCTTTCGTCCCCCTCTACTTTGGTACAGTCCATTACTGTCCCAATCTTTACTCGCCCTCCTCCTTCTACCTCCAATATGGTCTCCCATGCATCTTTGAATTCAGAAACACTTGAAGCCATTTCAGAATATATTGCAGAGACTAAACCTTCAATGGACACTGATTCACCTCCTGTTCCTTTTCTTCCCTCTCCTCCATCTTCACAACTTCATTCTTCGCAACGCTCCGTTCCTTCGCTGCTTGAACGTCTTCCAATGCCACCACACGCTGACTTTTCTAACCCCTCTAGTCCATAGGTGCCCTTCCCTACGGATTCCTGGTATTTTCTTCATTGCCAATTATGGCCTATTTACAGTGGAATATCCGCGGCCTCAGGGGTTATCGGGGTGAACTTCAGATGTTGCTTTCCAGATTTTCCCCTGTTGGTGCTTGCTTACAAGAACCAAAATTACACTCAGCTGTTTTCCAACCTATCTCAGGTTATAATTTATTGTATTCTTCAGATCCTTTCTCAGATGGGACCTTTAATGAAAGTGCCCTTCTTCTACGCAATGATATTCCGTACTGTCAACTATTTGTCCACACCTCGCTGCATTACACTGCAGCCCGTATCCACTTAAATAAGGGGTTTACAATATTTTTCTTTTATCTCTCCCCTTCTCGAGCATTTCTACCCCATTTTTTGCCTTTCTAGTTTCACCCTTCCCACCACCATTTTCGTTATTTGGTGATTTTAACGCCCCCCATTTCCTCGGGGGGGGGGTCCATTGTGACTCGCGTGGCACCCATTGGGGGCTTTTTCACCCCTCACCCCCCCCCTGTTTTTTACGGGTACCCCACCCATTTTGTCCCGTACTCAACTCACTTGCATTGATTACGTCTGCTCTTCCCCCACGCACAGACTTACCGGGTCTATTCTCCCGGACTTACATGACGCCTTTTCCAATCATTCTTCTTTTTCATATTCCCACCTTTCGTCCCTCGTGGTAATTTGACCGGGGAAAATTTGGGGATTTTACTCCAACTCATGTTTTTAGTGGGGTTTCCTTCTTCACCCCCATTGATGACTCCTACCCTTTCTCGAGTCAGTTTATACCCGTTTCTCATTCTTCCCCCAAACCTCGGGAGGCATTCCAGAAGTGCGTCCCTGGTGGCCCCCTGCTTGTCCGTGCAGTATTTTTTTGAAACGCGCTGCAGGGGGCGGGTCCGAACAATAAAACCAATGAGAGACTTCTTGTTTTTTAAGCAGAAGCGGCGTCCTCGCCTTCATTCGTGATGCTAAACCACTGGTGGCGAGACTATTTTTCCACCATCACCTCTTCCCTATGAGTGAAAATCTGGAAAAAAGTGGGGAAAATTGAGTGGAAAATCTCCCGCCCCGGGCTTGTTCTACGGGTCCCCGGTATTGATGTACAAACCCCCTTTTGACGTTGCCGCTAAAAATTGGCCCGTCTGGTCCGTTTTTCCGGGGGCTCCCCCTTGCCCCTCGTTTCTTCCCTCAAAGTCTCCAGAAAGTTAGTACCCCTTGGACTTTTTTTTCTCTCAGAGAAGAACATTTAAAAAATGTGCCTTTTCACTTCAGGGACGGGGGAAACACTCCACTTCCCGATCATCAGCAGTGGACCTACGAATTCTTTTTTCGAATTACAGCATTTACATCGGTCAGCCCTTTATCCTCTTACACCTCTTCAATCTTTTTGGGCACAAGGATTCTTCCAAGCTGGGAAATCTCCATTGTTCTCCCCTTTTCCCCAAGCCGGGGCTACAGGACATGATGCCTCCCACATGTCCCATCGCCTTACTAGTGCAGTTGCAAAGTGATGGAACGCTGGTAAATCGAGTTTAATGTGGTATTTAAGACACACAAAAGCTCTCCGCAGTCAAATGGCTTTCGTAAGGGCCGTTCTACTAGACCCCCTTACACGCTTAGATACAAGTTCGAAGCCTTTGCGAATAATCACTCAGTTTTGCCATATTTTTTACCTTGAAAAGGCATATGACACAACCGGGGGGTATAAAAAATTTTGGCCCAACCCCAAACCCCTTTAAAAGGCCTTCGGGGCCCCATCTACCATCCTTTTTTTAAGGGAATTTTTTAAAATGACAGACATTTCCCGTTTTTCCGAGTAAATAATGTGTTTTCCCCCCGGACTTGCCAAGCTGAAGGTGCCCCCTCAGGGATGTTTCTGGGGCACAACTTTTTTTCTCCTAGCTAAAAAATGTTTTGGCCTCGTTCTTCCACCCAAAAATTTGGTCATCACTCATTTGAGGATTTCGCAAATTGTTTGGGTGCAGGCGCTGACGTAAATCTCTTTGCATTTTCTCTCCGCATGCGGTCGCCCGGGTTTTTCCCCACTTGGGCCACCATGAAAGGTTTTTAAATTTTTCCATTTCCCAAAAAACTCCCCAAAAATTACTTTCACAGACGCTCTGTCATCTGATCCCCTTTTTGAAACTCTGTGGCCCCCGGTATCCCCCGAAGTAAATACATTCAGGTTTCTGGGCCTTCTTTTTGACCGTGGGTTTTTTCCGGGGAAACCCTCACATTACCTCCTGAAGGAAACCCTTGCCCAAAACCCGGCTAAACCTTTTTAAACCCCTTTTCAGGGTCCGTCCCTAGATCTAGGGCTGGACGGTGGGTCCAAACCTTTGATCTACCCCAAAAATTCCCTAGCCCCGTAAATTTACGGGGAAAGCGCTCATGGGCCCCTAATATGAGAGAATGGGTCTGCCCCCGGGTTGTGCGCCGTAAAAAAAAAATCTGGGGCCCCGGGCATAAAATTGGGGGAACCCCGGGCCCTCAGTCCCCCTTGTTAAACCATGCTCGTCGAAAGGTCACCCTCTAAACCCCCCTAAAAATTGGGACTTCCTCTTCCTGTCTGATTTCCCTGACACTGAGGGAAAAGGGGAAAAATGAAGATATTCTACGGTTTTTGATCAGTTATGACCGAAAATAATGCCCCGGATATCGAAAATAGTGCAAAAAAACCCCGACAAATCCTCACCTTCTCCCTCTGGTGTGGGGGGCACTCGTGACTCACGGCCCGGGGGTTCCAAAACGAAGAAAAAAACTAATATTTTCCCGGGGCCCGGGCCCCTCTGACTTCAGTAATGCCCGTTTGAAAATGACGTGGATTGTGTTTTTTTTGCGCTCGACGATAAATTCAAGTAGTGAAAGGGGAGGAAACAAATTCACCCGTGAAGCGTCGGTAGGGTTCGCCGCCGCATGCGCTGGGTGGGTGTCCCCTATGCGGGTCCCCGGGGGAAACGGAGTTCCCCCCGGAAAGTCATTCCGGGGGACATCCCGTGGCCCCCCCCCGTTTTAGGTAGTGATAGTGGGGATGATGTGGCTCCCAACTTGGCATGGATGGGCCACCGAAAAATCAGTGGGGGTGTTAGTGGGGCTGGTGGTGGTAGTGGCACGCCATGCCCGGGCTCGCTTTTGCCCGCGGGAAACCCCCGCTGCTGACTCGTAGTTCAAGGACAAAAACGGAGCGCACCACCCGCCCGCCACAAACCCCCCGTACAACCCGGCCCTATGATTTTCCTTTTCCCCCAGCAAACCCTATCTGGGGGTTGGGAGGGAAAATCCCCAATTTTTGTTCCCACCCTCACCACCCTTTTTGACCCCCGCAAAATGGGGAAATTTAAACCTTCCCCCGCCCCCTTTGGGAAACCCCGGCCCCAAAGAACTGGAATTCTTTTAATTATTCTTTTTAAACCCCCATTGATGGAAATTTAAATTTTCAGGGAAAATAATAAATATTTCTTTTCACCATGGCAAATAAAATCTTTTCACCACATCAAAAACTACACAGGGGGAAAAAAGACGGGCTGTTGCAGGGAAAAGTAATTTGCTTTTTTCAAAAAATATGCTTAAAGCCTCACGTTTTATAAGCAAAATATAAAAGCATACGGTCCAACCCGATCGGCCCAATTTTTTACCCCAAAAATTTTTGGGAAAAAATACCAGTGAACAGGGTTTTTTTACTGTTAAAGTATGTTTACTTCCTGAAAAAAACCCGGCCTGGGCGAAGTGAACCGGTTATAAAAAATTTGAAAAGTTTTCATGTATCCAAAAAAAAGTTCAGGATATATTTTTTCCATTAAAAAATCTTTTAATTGACGAGTCCTTTTATTTTTTTTCAAAGGTTTTGAATTTTCATTTAACCCTTATATTTCCAGCAAGGGGGAAAACCCCTTTGGTTTTAAAAAAGTTTGTACCTGTGATTGTGACAGTGGCCCCGGTGTTGGATATTGTTGTATACAAAGGGGAGTAAAACATTGAAAGAAAACCCAAAATTTTAAATTTGGGGAATCAGGGGGACCCCTTGTGAAAAAACATTTTTTTGGGGGGGGGGCCACCCTTTATCGGGGAAGGGGGGGGGTTTAATTATATACGAAACTGGTACACAAGTCCATTACTCATGAAATTTATGCGATTTAACAAGGGCAAATGGGTGTGGCACAGTGCTTTAATCGTAAAAATATGCCCAGGCTCAACGCCGGTGTTCGTGGGTTGGGAGGGCGGCAGGTGTTTTCTGCCCAAAGAAAATCCTGGGATTAAAGGTGGGATGACAAAACGAGAGTTCCCCGGGTTTAAAACCATTCACCGTAAAGAAAAGCAAAAAACAGTGGCAAAGGTTTAAACGAGTGACTAATAAAAGAAAACGAAAACCTTTACAGTGATTTGATTATACACAAAACATGCGCTTTTGGTTGACAGTGGGGACATGGCCCGATTGGTTTTTTTTTGACTGTGTTTTGTAAAAAGTTCAATTGTACATGAAACTTTTCTTCCAACCCTGGACATTTAAAAGCTGAATGCAAATAATATGAACCAAAAAAAGAAGGGAACAGAAACCCCCGTTTGGTGAATTTTGTTTGTCCTGTTTTCCGAAACTCATAAAAGAAGTACCCGGTAACAACACCTGCAAAAACAACTTTGGCCTCCCAATTATACAATATACCCCAAGCGTTTGAGAAGGAAAAGGGATCATTTCATAATTTAACCCTTTCCCTTTAAAATCAAAAGGAAAATTGCTCAGAAAAAGAGCATTGTCTGGCACAAAAAAAAACGAAAGGCAACAAAGACCCAAAACACTCGGTTTTTGTGTGAGGAATTTTAAGGTTTCCTCTGTTTCATGGTGCCCTTTTTTCAAGGGTTTTCCCCAAACTCCACAGTTCTAAAAACCCCCCCCCCAGTGATTGGGAAATATGTAAATATAGATAGAAAATTTTGTAAATTTTACAATATTTGTGCATGTTTTTTGTAATAAACAACAGTGGAAAAAAATAATTAAAGATAAAAACAGTGCGGTTATTGTGTTCAATACAGTGAGTTTATAAATATAAAATTTTATAAAGTATTTTCTCTCAGCCCCCAAAATTTTGTTTGGAATAGAAAAAAATTGGAAAAGAAAAGAAAAAAAAAACAAAACAAACAAAAAAAAATAATACGCGTAAGTGGGGAAAAAGTCGAGGGTTTTTGCCACCCCATTTATTTTTTCAAAAATTCTTGGGGACGTATCTCGGTAAGTATGATCAGATTTAATTTTTTTTTTTTTTTATTTCCTTCACAAAAAATTTCTCTTTAATTCTGTAAAAAAAAAAAATTTTTTTTTTTTCAAAAATTTTTTGGACCCCGGGGGCGTGACTTCAGTTTTGGCCTTTGGGCCCTAAAAAGGGTTTAAAAAAAACCCTTCTCATTCTTTTCCCGGGGAAACGATGGCGAACTTCTTGGCCTTTCGCCAAACCCTTCGCCCCTTTCCCTTTTATTTGAAAACCGATTATTTGGGGACCGATTTTATCAGCGGCCTTTTCCTGCTACCTTCTAAACCTAACCCCCCTCCACACCCAAGGTTTTCTTAAACCTTGGTGCTTTTCGCTCTTTCCCTGTTGAAGCCTCTATGCAGAACAAAAAGCCATCCTTGTCTGATTTGCCCTGATGCCCCTTGCCCTTTGTACTCTGTACGCTCTCACGGGGGCTCCCCAATCGCCCCTTTTAAATGGTCACCCCCATATTTTAAAAGAATTCTTTTTTTGTTTGCCCCCCCTGTTTGCTCCGTCCCTTTCCTCTTCGTTACATTCGCTCTTGTCTTCCCTTTAGTTCCCACCTTTATATGTTCATGTAGCATCTCACTTTTCCCTACCCCTTGGGAAGTTCCAGCTGTTTGGGGTCTGTTCTTTCTCACTCCCTTGCTCGAAAGCCCAACTGCCTATGGTGGCTTCCCGCTCTCTTTTTCTTGAATCATTTTCACTCTCATTCTAAATGCCATCGCTGTGTACACAGATGGCTCTAAGTCTTCAGACGGCGTCGGATTCGCAGCATTGTTCCGGACAGCGTCGTGCGGGGCATTTACTATCTTCGGTTAGCATTTTTACTGCTGAATTGTATGCCATTCTTGCAGCACCTTATTCGTATCGCATCTATGCCTGTGTCATCATTTTGGTAGTCTCAGACTCCCTTAGTGCTTTTCAGGCTATCGAAAATTTTGATACATCTCACCCCTAGTTCTCGTATCCAACTTTGGCTACGCCGTATCTCTACCAAGCATAAAGATATTGTTTTTGTTGGGTCCCTGGTCATATCAACGTACAGGGCAAGAACAGGCAGACACTGCTGCGCGGTCAGCAGTACGTGACCTACCAATTTCCTATAGAGGTGTTCCATTTCTGGACTGTTTTTGCTACAATAGCTACCCACCTTCACACCCGTTGGCAAACAACGTTGGTCAACTTGCTTGGTAACAAACTTCATTCTATTAAACCGAGCATAGGTTACTGGCCGTCTTCTTGGTCATCAGTGCCGAGGTTGGAAGACCACTCTCTCCGCCTTTGCATTGGCCACACTCATCTTACTCATGGGTATCTCATGGAGAGGCACCCTGTTCCTCTCTTTTTAGCAGTGTCAAGTTCCAGTATCGATTAGCCACATTCTGTTAGACTGCCCTCTCTATCAACGTGCACGCAAAATTTTTACCTCCAACGTCGTCTTCGTTCTACTACTCTCTCTTTACCTTTCCCTTCTTGCTGATGGACCCTCCTTTAATCCTGACTCTCTCATGACTTCTTGACAACGACTGATTTACTCCACAAACTCTGATGAGATACCTTTCGCACTCCCTCAGCCTTTCTAGCTCAGTCTCTTGTGCCCTTTACCCTTTCACCATCCACTGCCCCGCTGTTATCCATAACCTATTACTCATCCATCTCCCTTTTGCCACCTGATGCCCTCGCTTCCTTCCTGCCCTGCAGCGCTGTATAGCCCTTGTGGCTTAGCGCTTCTTTTTGATTATAATAATAATGAAGTACTGTAGTAGTACTAATAGCAGCACTAATAGTAATAACAGTAGTCATAATAGTATAAATAGTAGTAGTACCATATCAATATCGATATCCTGTTCCTCTTGCCCTCTTTAACGTTTTGGTGGATCTGATAGACAACAAGACCAGGATACAGTGCTCGAAAGTTTTATTCTTGTAGACTTCAGACACCATAGAACATAATTATGAATCCTTCAGTTTTGCCAATTCACTTGCAAAGCTAATATTACACAATAAAATGCCTCAACAGATAAAAATTGTTCCACTCTAGATATATGCCTAACCTTTCACCATGTCACTTACCTACCCTATTTCTATATCCAGTATGATGTCATATCTTTCAGGTTCTTGTATTATGGTCCAGGAAAGATCTAAATATTGTCTAGTTTCTTCACCAATTTTTTAGGGAAATTTCTCCAGCTGTGGTTTTTGTGACATTTTCTTTTCCTAGGCATTTATAGTAATATAGCACTAGGTAGGGGAATATCATAATTTGCAAGTAACATGATGATGGATGCTGCCCCATCTATGTGCTTTTGACCATGTATCATGACAGTGAGGTATCACTGTTGATTTTTGTTTCCTGATCATGCTTTGTGCTGAAAAAAAAATAAGCAAATCTCATTCTATTTTAATATTCTTATGCTTTAGTTTGAAATTTGCTTGCTTGGCACCTCATCTAGTTCACTAGCTCTCTATAATAGATATTCCAGAATCCAATACTTATTTCACCCGTGGGAATCTTCAAATTTACAAGTGCTGAAATTTTGAGTCCTAGGAAGAAAAGGAGAAACAAAAGCTTTTAAAATATATCAGGTTTTTTAAAACTCTGAATGTGCATAGCTTATTTAAAAAGCAGATTGTTAAATATTTAGAAATGTTATATACTAACCCGGTTTTAAAAAGTTGAGAAAGGAGCCAAGATAATTTCGACCTATTAAGAATCTGGATTACTTTCCCATTCAGGTACACACAGCTTATGAGCAAAACTATAGTATGTATAGTACTATGTTACTGTCTTATTGCTTCACAGATTCATTAATGAAATTTTTCTTTCTGGCAGCTACGTACTATGACAACTTGAGGAGCAGCGACAACCCTTTCTGGTCGAAGTTTTTGAAGACAGTATTATTTGTCCTCTGCTTTGGCAAAGTACTGCAGACTTGAAAACTCTGAGGATGTGGCTGATTCTGACTATGAGAATACAAAGGAGTACAGTAAGCTGGACTCTGAGGATACAGAGTGTCACAGTAATTCCAAGTCAGATTTTGAGGATACTGAGTGTCACAGCGATTCCAAGTTGGACTTTGATGATACTGAGTGCCACAGCGACTCCAAGTTGGACTTTGATGATATTGAGTGCCACAGCAGTTCTAAGTTAGACTTTGAGGATACTGAGTACCACAGCGATTCCAAGTCAGAGTGTGAGGATACCGAGTGCCACAGCGATTCCAAGTCAGATTTTGAGGATACTGAGTGCCACAGTGACTCCAAGTTGGATTTTGAGGATACTGAGTGTCACAGCAACTCCAACTCTGAAAACACAAAAGAATATGATGATTCTGATTATGAAAACATAAAGGAATTTTTAGATTCTGGTTATTTACATATTAATGAATTTATAGATTATGATCTTAAAAACACTAAGGAGGAGGTAAATTCTGACTATGAAACTGTCAAGGATGTTGGTAATAAAGGTTTTTTAAATAGGGAAAGAGTCGATGTTTATGACATGGAAAACAGAAAACCATCTGATGATCCAGATGCACAGAAATTTAAGGAATGTGGTGGAGCTGGATCTGATAACCCGAGTAAAATCTCTGAATTTAGTGGAAAATTTTCTGCTAAAAGTACTGGAGCAAACCACTTAGCAGGTATAAATAACACTGAGGATGTGAAGTCTGGTCAGTCATTGAACCACAAGAATGAAATGGATCAAACTGATTTAATATCTTGTAGACATGTGTGGAAAGAAAACACCTTGGAGTTTGAAGTGAGGTACATGAGTAATGAATTATCAAAGTATAATGAAGATGAGGAGTGGTATGATGGTAATGGTGCTGAAGAGGTAAAATTAGATTTACCTGATCCATTTGATTCATGGTGGGATGAACTTGAAATAGAGAGTCCATAATTCTGGAACAAAATTGAAGTAACCCTCAGGTATGTAGTGAGATACTATCCTCAAACATTATTTCTCATTATATGTAAGCAGCTGAATTGGTTATTCTCTTCCTTTAATTTCCAGTAGATATTTCAAAATTTTGTAGTGTTTATATCTTTTGGTATATTTCTTAGTAATCGTAAAGATTAGTCAGAAGTTTTTTCTGTTACATATAGATCTGTTGTATAGTACTTAGAAGTAGTAATTTTGTGTAAATTTTTATTTTTATTTTTAATTTTTTTATTAGGTATGTTGCAGATCACCCTGTGTCTGCATATGTGTATCCATCATGTGTTGCAATTGCAGCAGTATAAGCCAGCTAATGGCACTGAAATACTTATGTATAACTTTCATATAATCATTACTGAGCAGTTCCAGTAATCATGAAATTTAATTATTGTAAATGTTAAGAGGGGTACATATTTTTCATAGGAAGTTATTGATTAATAATTGAAAGGAAATTTTATTAAAGTTTAGAATACTGTACTTATATTAAACCTTCATTGCCTGTTATTCCTATAAAAAGAAAAGGTGCTTTTGAATGAATAGCCCTTATGTAAATAGTGGAAGACAGAGCTTAGGTGAATATATTCAGGGAATTATGCATGAGATGTAAAACTATAATCCTTAAAGACCTGTTGTTTCTTAATATGTATGTGGTATTCACAACATTAGCCTAAGACCAGTATACATCCTACAATGTATAACACTTAAGCTGCCGTTATATTTTGCAATATTAAATGCGTACATTCCAGGCATAGTTATTACAGATGATGAGGCAAGGCTTGACACACTTTTGTAATGCACATAATTTGCAAAATGGATATAAACAGACTGAAGTCATGATCATGTTATATATAAATGTTGTTTTGTTTATGTATGTACATTTAAGAATAAATTATTTGTTAACAGTGCCTCTCCCAGCATGGGATGTAATGAATGTCATTATCATATTATTAAAAGATCTTTGTACCATTGGCTAATACACCAATCAAGACTATCCCTTCATTGTAAAGCACACATAATAAGATACAGCATGCTATACCTACTCAAAAAATAGTAACAGAACTGGAGTTTTCAGGCTGAATTTTACACTTTTAAGTAGAAAAATTAATTGAAACTTGCTTTAGATGCATGGGAAAAAGTTGATTGGTGTGCTAATTGAAAATTAGGATTTTAATAATATTACAGTATGTCTGTGTATATCCAGCACTGTACAATGTTTCCCACTAAAGCAGTGTCTTCTCCAGTCATTCATATACAGTATTTAAATTACTCCAGACAGACATTCTTCTCACCTAAACTGACTTGACCCTTCAGGGTGATTTTTTTTTCTAATAATAAATCTTACAATTATTCCATAGTCATGGAGTTGGTATAGCTAACCCAGGTGGCCTGTGATAATTTTCAGTTGTTGGAGACTTTTCACTTTCTTTTTCCTCCAACAAATACATGTATTCATTTATACTATGGCTTCACCTTCAAGTATCAAGTGGCCAACAACACCAGGTCAGTAGAGAACAACTGTCCAAAATACACTACCATCTTATCATATAAGTTTGAAGCAGAAGCCCATTAGTTTTTTTTTACAGTGGCAGGATTGCTGGTCTTTCTTTTGTCTCATGAGCATGCAAGATGACAGTTAAATTTTACGAAGCTGTACTTACATTCATTATACACGTATACTTACTTTCTGTGTATTTATTAATAGATCTAGGTCCTGTAATGTTTGCTTTTAAATTTAGACTAGGCTGTGTGATAATGATCCATGGAACCATTAACAGGTGGTATACCACGGGAACTGATATGGGATATCCTGCTTGAATTTTGATAAAATAATCCAACAAAAATATTAACATTGTTTTTGAAAAATTTTACTTGTTGCCAATACTCAAATTACAGATTGAGCATACCTTCAGAGGGAAGAAACAAAGAATTTCTGTAACAATTTGGATTCTCAAACAGAAAAATTAAAACATGGCTATTTGAGATACCCAAAATACTACTTTCTCTTATGATGACATTTACATTTCAGTGTCAGTAAATGACTTTTCTCTCCTGGTGTTCCTGTCATATGCCTGTTATATAACAAATTACATATTCTGGAGTTGCTCTGTTAATGAACTTAATATTTTGATATTGTGAAAATGCCATATGCTAATTGAATCCATTTGATTGATCACTACACTGCTTTATTGGTTCCTTTAAGCATTAATTATATTTTAATGATTAATAAGTAAAATTTATTGCCTGAAAATTATTTTAAAATTAACATGAGAAGCAAGAAGTGTTAAAAATAGCTATTTGTTTATTATTTACTTTCACTTTAATTAAACTGCATGAGTGCCACAAATATACTGGTTGATATTCACACCATAATGCAGTATGATTTCCAGCATTGTTAATTCACTATAAGACTAATATGTAAATATCATATAGTGATTGTATTGACTGGATTCATTAGTATTTCTTGAAAATATTTTGTAAAGTACAGAAAGTTAACAGAAAATGAGAATTACACCTTATAGTTTTGGTTATAACATGAATCATCAATGCATACATGTTTAAAGAAGGCTTTGCCAGCTGTTCCAGAGTTATGGACATTTTTATTAATACCACCACAGCTGTTTCACTGCCCCGCTCATCACTAGTATTATTAAGTTCATTTTATGGTTAAGCTCATGAGATAATTGTAATTTTTATCTAGAATAGAGTAATTGTTGCTTTCTGGCAATGCTGTGGATGATAAATATTTTCAAATGTTAATGTGATGCCATAAATGAGACTCTTTATCACTACATAATATATTTTTTGAGTTTTGTAAGATTTTAATTATTTGCTATATTGCCAATGAAAAAATAATTATAATCTTGGTAGGAAAATATTTCCTTGAGTATTGTGTTGATAAGTTGTGTGGAAGTGTGTGTGGTAAGTTAAAAACTATTTCTTAGCATCCATAGCAGTTTTTTGACTATTCAGATTTTATTTTTGCCATTACGGAACAACTAAGAGTGAATGTTAGGAATGTACAACATTTACTGGCAGGACTGTGTGAAAATACAAAATATTTATTACCTGATCATTATTATTTCATTAGTTCATATCATTTAGTTGGCCCAAGCAAATTTTAAAAAAAAATGACTGATCAGTCTTTTTTTTTCTTCTTCTTCCGACAAACCGGCTGTCTCTCACCAAGGCAGGGTGATCGTTGTAAAAAGAAAAACAAAACAAAAATTCTTTTTAAATTTTGTAAATTATTTGTAATACAGTGGACCCCTGGTTTCCAGCCTTATCAGTTCCAGAACGTCGGCCAAAATCCAAAATGGATGAAAACTGAAGTAATATTTCCCATAAGAAATAATGTAAATCCAATTAATCCATTCCAGACACCCAAAAATATTAACAAAAAATACATTTTATAGAGAATAACTATAGTTTTACGTACAGAAAACAATGAGAAATATAAAGCACTAATTTTAATGGATGAATGAACATTTAAATCAGTTTCACCTTTATTGAAGACTCTTGTTGGCATATTCTTTACGAGATCCGTATGCAACTGCCTTGTCTTTTTGCAATTTATCGCCTCCACAGCACTATCTCCCGCTAACTGTTTTTTGTTGATCCACACCAACAAATTCTCAACATCTTCGTTTGTTTGCCATCACTACCACCCTCTACCACCATCACTACAACCCTCTACCACCATCACTACAACCCTCTACCACCATCACTACAACCCTCTACCACCATCACTACAACCCTCTACCACCATCACTACAACCCTCTACCACCATCACTACAACCCTCTACCACCATCACAATCACTAGCACCCTCTGGAGGGTGGTAGTGATATTTCTCAACAAAACTTTGCAACTCATTCTACGAGTTCTTTCTTGAATTCTATCGTGTTTCTCACTTTTACCACAGGGCTGGAACTCTGAACTTTCTTTGGCCCCATGGTGGCTTATTTCACAGTCGCAATTAACAAACAAGCACAAAAAACAATGGATGAATGCGCTGAGTATTGCTCACTCAAAGAGAGAGACAGGCAGACTGAGTGTGGTATGCGTGAGAAGCGATGTCCCGGGTGGGTGGACGCATCTGATACCTACAATTTCTGAGTGGATGGACGAAACCTGGGGGGGTAATTTTACTGAAAAAAGTGCTTGAAATCCAAATTGTACGATTTCCGCACCGGCCAAAAATCGGGGGTCCACTGCATTAAAATAGACAAAGGGTTTTATTTTTATGTAATTGAAAGTATTGGCCTTTCTTGTCTTACATCATATTCAACTCTTTTTGTGCTTTTGACAACTATTAATGAATCAACTATAGGCTTTTCAACCTTTTATACAGTCCTGTACCATATTAATAACAAGACAGATTCTTTCTGTTTAGATCTTGAGGCTCGTGATCATTTTCAATTGTCAATAAGGGATTCAGACAGGTAATAAGAGATGCTGAGTTTTCCACTGTGGAATGTTAGTCAGCAATGCCTTACTCGAAATATGAAGTTGACAGTACAGTAAATTGATGTGATGTGCTTATGATCTTAGTGCCCCTAGACTTAATAAAGAAATATTATTTTATTTTACTCTACTTTTAATATTAGCAACAATGGTACAAAATATGCAGAGTTGTGATAAATACCATTATACTTTGTTTATATCATTAAACTACCACTAAACTCTTGTCATTTTCTAAGCATTCCTTCTAAGTTTTAAACTGAGGCTCATCCTTCTACCAGTTTTCAAACTACTTGTTTTTAATGTTTGTAGCTCCACAAGGTTCTTGAAGCTCAATATTTCATGTTCGCTTGGTTCCCATGGGGCTCTCATATTCTGTTACTCATATGTTGGACATACTCGCAGTAAATATTAGTTCCAGTCTTGCTGACACACATATGGGGGCCAGGAGCTGTAAATCAACCCCTGCAACCACAAATAAGGGAGCACACAGACATACGCAGATGCACGCACACGCACACACTGTGTCTGTCTCTCACTCATGAGCACGTGTGCACACACACACACACACACACACACACACACACACACACATATACACACATACACATATACACACATATACACACACACACATACACACACATACACACACAGTGAAGAGGCGGGGCCAGGAGCTGTGACTCGAACCCTGCAACCACAAATAGGTAAGTACAAATAGGTGAGTACACACACACACACACACACACACACACACGCGCGCGCGCACTTTGTCTCATCGTAGCGTTAACATACTCGCCACCTCCATCAGTTGAGGCCTTCATGTATGTGTGTATATGCAATGTGAATATCTGAATTAAGAGCACAGAAGTAAACCTTTAAATTGTAGCATACCCAGAAGTAAAATTTCCTGTTTGTATGACAATATTTTGAAGAAAAAATTAGTGAGTATTTTTCTGAGTAGAATAAAACAAAAGTAACTGGATGAAAACTTACAATATTATAGTATACTAAAGTTGGCAAAAAGTGATCACACATTGGAAACTGCAGCACAAATGTACCAGCAATATTTAAATTTTTCAATTTATTGACAAAATTGTGACTTTTTTACTTTTTATTGTTTTTATTGTCTAACACTATGTGCATTAGTTTCTTATAATACTGTATGTATTAGATGTGTTCCAAAGTGTCTTAGAACTCCAAACATGGAAAAATGTATAGCCTGGCATTGCTCCACTTGGAATATATAATACAGTATAAATTGGTGCAAATGATTGTTTTCTTATTTTTTGCTGCTTTGGTTTTCTAGCACTGTGTACAAGAAATGCTTATATTACAGTTCTTTCACATCGTTTGACTTTCTTGGGTTATCCTAGATTGTAAAGTTACCGTATTTAGGGGAGAGCATTCATTTCAAATGGGTCATGTAGTGCCTGGGGAATGGGAGGCAATTATGCAGGCTCAGTCTAAAAAATAGGACATGACTAATTTCTTGTATCAAGAGCCCCCTCACCAGCATCAAGGACTATTATTGTATACAGTAGACCTCCAGTTTTTTGTAATTAATCTGTTTCAGAAGATTGGCCTAAATCTGAAATGGCGGAAAACCGAAGTAATACTTCCCATAAGAAATAATGTCAATCCAATTAATCCATTTCAGACACCCAAAAATATTAACAAAAAAAACATTTTATAGAGAATAACTTTAGTTTTACGTACAGAAAAAATGAGAAATAAATATAAATGACTAATTTTAATGATAAATGAACATTACATACTTTTATTGAAGACTCTTGTTGGTGAGTAGTATTTATTTGTAGTCCCAGAGGGACTACATCCCAGGCATATAGCTACATACACTGCAGCCTACAGCCATATTATTACCATCGACATGCCATGCTCACCGAGTTTAATCGTTTCTAACAGCTACCTTTAGATGCCATCATAAACAAAGGAAGAAGTAATGAGTAATTCGTGCTGAGAATTTTAAACAAAAGCCTTATGTATTATTAACCCTTTCAGGGTCCACAGGCCAAATTTCAAAGTGCACACCAGGGTCCAAGAATTTTCAAAAAATAATTTTGTTATTTTTTTTATGAAATGCTAGAGAATCTTTTCTAAAGGTAATAAAGCAAAAAGTATGAAATTTGATGGAAAATCGACGAAATTATGCTCTTGCGAATTTTGATGTGTCAGCGATATTTACGTATCGGCGATTTTGCCGACTTTGACTCCCATTTTAGGCCAATTACATTATTCCACTAGTATTACTTCTATTCTATCGATTGAGCACAAGAAATTGCCAAGTCAACTGTTTCAACTACAAAATAAAGTGATCGGAAATTAGTAATTTGTCCAATTTAATGCAAAGTTCAAAATATTCTAATTTCAAAATAAGGTCCAGAATAAACAATGCATGCATTCCTGGCACTAAACTAACAATTCCTCTGTTCATTAATTACGTTTTCAGGCTTTACAAATGAATTCCATTTTTTATTTTTTATTCAAATGAATTTTTATTCAAACCAAAAAATAGAAGATTTACTGTTATGCAATATTGTAATAATTGTATAAATAATATCACCACATTTGTCAATGTATATTAGACCCATCAGCTGGCGTGTATTAGACGTGTGAGGTCGTTTGTTTACTCTTGAACATCGGCAAAAATTGAACATTTCTGCTTCTTTGAGCTCATTTTCAAGCGATTTCCATTACAAAAACCAATCAAAATCTTCTCTATTTCTGTAATATATCTTCCATTCTATCAAATGATACCAAGAAATCGCAAATACTGTACAACTATAAAAAACATACGAAAAACACTGCAAAGTCGCTGTTTTAATCGAAAATTATGGTCTCAGTTTTTTCTCTCTCATGCACTGTATGCTGCAGGATTTGTTTTATGTGGTGCATACATACCACATAGATGTATTCTCTCATATCTAGGCCCAAATTTACCGCTCACAGCTTATCAGAGTGAGCTGAGCTCATGGTGTAGATATACGGTTTGGACCCGTAGATCTATGGCACGGACCCTGAAAGGGTTAAGGACGTTTACTGGGCCAACGCAGTTTCATACACATTTTCTCTGAAGCTGGATTAGAGAAAATGTAATGTTTACCCTCCACCAACCCCTCAATAGCATATAAACATTACATGTTTATATGCTATGTAACGTGTTTCTTATACAGTGGAACCTCAAATATCGAACTTTCTTCAGTCCAGAAGGCTGTTCGAGTGCCTTTACCAAATGAATTTTTTCCCATCAGGAATAATGTAAATTAGATTAGTCCATTTCAGACCCTCAAAAATACACTTATAAAAGCACTTACAAAAATACACTTGCATAATTGGTTGTGTTGGGAGCAGTTTGATTTTTGAGGTTCCACTGTAGTATAATTTTGAAGAAAATATCATAGATGGATTAATGAAAATGGCAATATTAGCCTAAAATAAGATATTTAATGTGCCCAAGAGTGATTATTTTTAAACATACATTGCATGTTTATATGCTATGTAATGTGTTTCTTACATAATTCTTAAGAAAATATCATAGATAAGACATTTAATGTGCCCAGGAGTGAGTCACGAACATATGAGCAGCCCAGGTGGACGCGTCTGGTACCATCGATTTCTGAGCCAATGTATGAAACCCGGGGGTTAATTTCGCCAAGAAAAGTGCTAGAAATCCAAATTGTACAATTTCCACACCAGCCAAAAACCGGGTGTCCACTGTATATTATTTAAAGGAAAATGCTACCTGTAATGGGTCATTTGGATCAATCCAAGGAAGAGAAGGGCCAAGTTCAGTTCTTTGGATTAAGAGTGCCTAGTTAGCATCAAACCTCCCTTGAGGGGCCAGCATCAAGGAGCCTTTCCTGAGGAAATATTCTGGGTTAAATTAATAAAATGTAATTTCTGTTTAATGCCACATGACCCTCATGGATTTAGTACTTGATTTTATTATAAGAATAATAATTTGTGTCCATAACACCTGTGTGCCTTCAAAACTACTGTAAAACATATATTTACAAGGAACTCTTATGATATTACATTTGTTTCAGAATGTAAAACTCATTGATATGTGGAAATGAGTCGCAGTGTTCGACTATACTGTTGTCCCCCCTACCATGGATACCTGAAACCCTATACAGTGGACCGCCGACATTCGATATTAATACGATCCTGAGAGCCATCGAATGTCGAAAATATCGAAAGTCGAATTAATTTTCCCCATAAGAAATAATGGAAATCAAATTAATCCGTGCAAGACACCCAAAAGGATGAAAAAAAAATTTTACCACATGAAATATTAAGTTTAATGCAATAGAATAATTACAATAACAATAGATTAATAACAATAGAATAATTGACACTTACCTTTAATGAAGATCTGGTGATGATTGATGGGAGGGGAGAGTGTGGATGGTGTTAGTGTTTAGAAGGGGAATCCCCTTCCATTAGGACTTGAGCTGGCAGCCTCACCATGCCTTACCACACTGTGTATGTCACTACGATTCTTAAATCTTTCAAACCAACCTTTGCTGGCCTTAAATTCACTCACATCACCACTAATTGCAGGCAATTTCTTTACCAAATCATCATGCACTCCGACACATGCACTCCACTTTCGTACTTTGCAGTTATCTCTTTCTTCATTTCAATAGTCATTAGCACCTTTTTTCTCGAAGGGTTGGCACTAGAAGCTTTCTTGGGGCCCATGGTTACTTATTTTGCAGAACAAGCACCAAAAACATGGATAATATGGAATGTACCGAATGTATCCTTAGATGGGCGCACACTGGCTGGCTTGTAAACACTGGCACACACGGTGCAGTTCAAGCCACACGTGGACACGAATCGTATCGAATGTCGGGTTTTCCATCGAATGTCGAGGCGAAATTTTTGCATTAAAATGCATCGAATGTCGGATTTATTGAATGTCGGGGGTCCACTGTATATACATCATTTTTCATTTACATACATACCTATGATAAAGTTTAATTGATAAATTATGCACAATAAGATGAGAATTAGAACTTTTTTACCGATGGGAAGCTCTTTATAGCTTCTCTTAGATAACAAAAAAAAAAAGGCACAATACCGTGACTGAAACGATACACAAATAACACTAACAATGCTCTGTTCTGTCACATCAGAGATCACAGCCATCCTATTGACTGGTCTTCCGCTAAAACTGTCTTCCCTACTTCCAACTCTAACAGTCGCCATCTAGTTGAATCCTCTCTAATACACAATTTTCCTTGTATGAATCTTAGTCGTGGCTTCGTCTCTGTAGATGCCTTTCTCTCCCACCACATTGTAAAATGTTCCAAACTTCAGAACACCCGTGACTTAACCTGATTCCTCATTTTTTCTTCTTCTCCCTCTTCCCCTTTCCTCTTTCCTTTTTTTGTCTTCCTTTCTTCTGTTGCGTGTTTCTGTTCCTTCATTATTTATTTCATCACTTCCCCTTCCCCCCCACCTCTGTGCACTTGCTCTCCCTCTGTGTGCACCTAGCTCCCTTGCAGTGCTCCCCTTTCTTTGTACAGTGGACCCCCGGTTAACGATATTTTTTCACTCCAGAAGTATGTTCAGGTGCCAGTACTGACCGAATTTGTTCCCATAAGGAATATTGTGAAGTAGATTAGTCCATTTCAGACCCCCAAACATACACGTACAAACGCACTTACATAATTACACTTGCATAATTGGTCGCATTCGGAGGTAATCGTTATGCGGGGGTCCACTGTATTTGAGTGGCTCCTCCTCCTCCTTAATTTACTACTACTACTACCACCACTACTACTACTACCACCACTACCACCACCACTACTACCACTACCACCACCACTACTACTACCACCACCACTGCCACCACCACTACTATCACTACCACCACCACTACTACCACTACCACCACCACTACTGCTACTACCACCACCACCACCACTACTACTACCACCACCACTACTACTACCACCACCACCACTACTACTACCACCACCACCACTACTACTACCACCACCACCACCACTACTACTACTACCACCACCACTACTACCACCACCACCACTACTACCACCACCACCACTACTACCACTACCACCACCGCTACCACCACCACTACTACCACCACCACCACCACTACTACCACCACCACTACTACTACCACCACCACTACTACCACCACCACCACTACTACCACCACCACCACTACTACCACCACCACAACTACCACCACTACTACCACCACCACCACCACTACTACCACCACCACTACTACCACCACCACCACTGCTACCACCACCACTACTACCACCACCACCACTGCTACCACCACCACTACTACTACCACCACCACCACTGCTACCACCACCACTACTACCACCACCACCACTACTACCACCACCACCACTACTACCACTACTACCACCACCACCACCACTACTACTACCACCACCACTACTACCACCACCACCACTACTACCACCACCACCACTACTACCACCACCACCACCACTACTACTACACCACCACCACCACTACTACTACCACCACCACCACCACTACTACCACCACCACCACTACTACCACCACCACTACTACTACTACCACCACCACTACTACCACCACCACTACTACTACTATACCACCACCACCACCACCACTACTACTACTACTACCACCACCACCACCACCACCACCACCACCACCACCACCACTACTACTACTACTACTACTACTACTACTACTACTACTACCACTACCACCACTACCTCTTCCTGCCTATATATAGCCGTCCTGCTACACTTCTGGTTAGTGTGACTGTGTAAATGGTCCAAGTCGGACCTAAACGTCGTCGTAAGCTCCTCTCTTCTATGTGTGGGTTATTTGTGTATAGCTTCTCTTAGGCTTTGAAGAACTGCCAGCATCACTATTTTTGCACTTTGGGACCATTAAGCAAAATTATGGGTTATTTTTGGGCCGTTGTAAACCATGGAAACCAAATCCATGGATATGGGGATTCTACTGTATTGTGTTATACTAGGTTAAATCTAAATAGTTTGCTTTTAGTCTGAATTCCACTGTTAATATAATGAGAGACTTAATAAATTTGGAATGACTAAGGCATCTTCCTGCCAGTTCCACACCTTGTTTGATTTGAAGGAAGCTGGCAAAACAACAGGTCCTGGTTTCATTACTAATGTTAGGCAACGTTATCAATAATGCACTATATGGACCCACCTGACCTTGGATTTTTTTCAAATGAGATAAAAAATTATTGACAGGTGGTGTATTTGAAGGCAAGAAAAATCTGCGTACAAGTACAGTGCAACGAATAAAATTTTGTCCCTTGCATACTAGTATGCTGAACCTAATTTAAGAGTTAAAAGGTGGTGCAGGTTCACTAAGAATATAAATCAGAGAGCTGAGGAGCGATTATTATTATTATTACATTCATTGAGGAGCACTCAACCCATATGGATCACACAGCTCCTGGGGAAATGGGACGCAATCACATTCAGTTGAAGGAAGGGGAGCACAGATTTTATTCCTGAAATCAAGAGCCCATCACTGAGAGGTGAGGAGGGGTAGTACCAATACACTAGCCCTATGGTGCTAGTGCTAATACAGAATGCTACATCATTAGTATTGTATTAGTGCTGTTGCACTAATGCTGGTACAGTAATGTTAATACATTAATGGTATTGCACCAGTGCTAATATGCTATTACACTAGTGCTAATACACTTGCACTATTACACTAATGTTAATAATAATATAATATCTTTATTTACTTGTACAAGGTATGCAGGCCTATTTGACATCAATGACAGTACTACTGTATAGAAAGCCCCTTGTTATGCAGAGCATTCAGGCAAATTACGTCAATTTTTGTCCCAGGGTGCGACCCACACCAGTAGACTAACTCCCAGGTACCCATTTTACTGATGGGTGAACATGGACAACAGGTGTAAGGATGCCTACCAGGCCAGGGGCCACTAGTACTATTACACCAATGTTAATGCTAATACACTAGCACTATTACATTAATGCTAAGACATTACCACTATTACACTAATGCTAATACAGCCTTTCCTCACTTAGTGACATTCTCATTTACCTACAACTCGGACTTATGATGGGTTCTCTGACCAAAAGGCCCCTCATGGAAGGTTCCTTGATGTTGGTGAGGGGCTCTTGATTTAGGGAATTGAATCTGTGCTCCAGTTCCCCGAATTAAGCCTGAATGCCTTCCACATCCCCCCCTGGGCGCTGTATAATCCTACGGGTTTAGCGCTTCCCCCTTGATTATAATAATAATAATAATCTGACCAAAAGGAATACCTAAATCATGTATATTAGAGCTGATTTCCTCTATTCTTTTTATTACAGTGCAGTGGACCCCCGCAAATTAGCAGTTCTGAATTTGCAGCTTCAGTAATTCACAGATTTTTCCTTAGAACCTAACTAATAATAGTTCATAGACATCCCTGCAAATTTGTGGAATTTTTTTTTTGGGGGCTTTTTCTGTGGCAGTACAGTACTGTATATTAGTTTATCTTTACATTCTTTTTTTTTTTTTTTAAAGTGATGTATGAAGCTGAGTTTAAAATTAAAGTTCTTTGTGGGCATATTTAGGGTTTAAACTATAAAACTAGTCATATACATGTATAAACATTTAAAAATATACCAGAAATGTTACAAATGGTGCAAAGTTGACATTAAAGCAATATCAAAGATGGTTGCCACAAACCCACTACCATTATAGTATGCTCCTTGTTTAGTGACAAATTCGTTTACCAATGTGGTCTTAGGAACGGAACTCCGTCATTAAGTGAAGAGAGGCTGTACACTAGTGTTATATAGGACAGTTACCAGTGATCTGAAAGACAGCAACTGTAGTCCCTATATTTAAGAAAGGAGGCATTAAACTACAGACCACTTTCTCTGACATGCATACCTTGCAAAGTAATCGGAAAAATTACCAGGGGGATAGTGGTAAAACACTTGGAGAGAAGCAGTTTCAAAAACAATAACCAGCATGGGTTTAGGGATGGCAAACCTTGTCTTACTAGTTGCAGTTGTATGACAAATCAACATATGTGCGACAAGAGAGGATTTGGTAGATTGCATATTTTCTGTAGACTTATACTATACCCAAGAAGAGATTGAGCCAAAAACTAAGGATTCAGGTGGGAATAACGGAACATATTCTGGTGAATCAAAGAATATCTTAGGGAAGCAAAGAGTGACTGTCAGAAGACAGATATCAGAATAGGGAAGAGTAACTAGCAGGAATTACTATTAGGACCAGTATTGGTGTTGGTTTATGTGAATGGCATTCCAGATGGAACTGATTCAGATATCCTGTTTGTTGAGGATAAAAACAGATGAGGACAAGGGAAGACTGAAATGATCTATCTGGACAAATTGCGATTAGTCATCTAAGTTTTTGCTTGAATTGTTTCTTTCAACATGCCAGCCCAAAAAGAAAAAAAGTTTCTCTTTTTAACTTTAGTAATGTATACAGGAGAAGGGGTTACTAGTCCCTTGCTCCTGGTATTTTAGTCGCTTCTTATGACACACATGGCTTACGGAGGAAGAATTCTGTTCCACTTCCCCAGAATGGGTAATGAAGATTGAGGAAGGAGCAAGAACAGAAATGTGGTATAGATTGGTGGAACAGGCTGCAGACTTCACTCAGAAAAAGACCAAGAGGTGAACATAGTGTCTAGTATAATGTCATTAGACTCACATCAGCTAAGTATCATTTGGCAAATCTTAGCGGTCTTCATAAACCCCAGCAAAGAGACATTCTGGAAATAAATAGTATAAAATACCGACACAATGGAAATATAAACACTTAAGCAGTATAATGTGATCCTTTATTGACAACGTTTCACCCACACACTGGGCTTTATCAAGTCACAAACAGATCTACCTGAGTGAAACATACGTGGCTATATATAGGATAGGAATGATGGGTCATGTGGAGACAGGTGCACGATGTTCTCTGCAAAGCTGACCATGAACTTTGTTTTAAAGTATCGGAAACCTACCAACCAACATGATCTTCTGCACTTCTACTTTCACCACGACACCAAAACTAAATGTGGTGTAATTATAGACTTTCCTACGTGCACTTAGAATCTGCAGCAGTGAGTTCCTTGAAAAAGAATACTCTCTTATTGAACTAGTATTTTCTAAACTTCACTATCCTCGTCACTTTATTAGAAACTGCAGACGACGGACATTAAACATCTTTAACACACCCAGAGAAGACACTGCCAAGAAGAGATACATAGTCTTCCCCACCAACTCCATTACCAAACACGTTTTCAGCATCTCGAAAACCTCATTCCAAGTATCTACTTCCACATCCACCACCATCAAGGACATTACCAGTGATAGACAAGACAAGCTTCAATCCTCTGCAGGGGTATACACAATCCCTTGTAATGACTGCAGCAAATTATATGTCGGCGACACATCCAGAGACCTCCAAACACATATTTCAGAACACCAGTACGCAGGCAGATCTGACGATCCAAGGAATGCCTGTGTTCAACACCGAAATTCACACAACCATTTGATCAAGTATAGAAACGCAAGACTTATCGCCAGAGAAGACAACACTCAATACCGAAGAATCCTGGAATCATCACTTATCTGCACATCCAACAACTTCAACCAGAACAACGGCTTCTATAACATAGCTCAGGTTTCTAGGCCTCCTCTTTGACCGTAGGTTATCCTGGAAACCTCACATTACCTCTCTGAAGACAACTTGTCACAGCCGGCTGAACCTTCTTAAAACCCTTGCTCATCTTTCATGGGGAGCTGATCGTCGAACTCTCCTTCGCCTACATTCCACCCTCATTTTATCGAAACTTGACTATGGTGTCCAGATCTATTCAGCTGCCTCTCCTGCTACTCTATCTAGCCTCAACCCTATTCATCACCAAGGATTACGTTTATGCCTTGGTGCTTTTTGCTCTTCCCCTGTTGAGAGCCTCTATGCAGAAGTGAACGTTCCAGCCTTATCCGATCCCCGTGATGCCCATTGCCTTCGCTACTATGTATGCTCTCATGATCTCCGCAATCCTTCCATTTATAGAATGGTCACCGATATTAGTAGACATTCTTTATTTGTTCGCCGCCCCTGTTTGCTCCGTCCCTTCTCTCTTCGCCTACATTCACTCTTGTCTTCTCTTCAATTTCCACCTTTCTATGTTCATGTAGCATCTCACTTTTTCCTACCCCCCTGGGAAGTTCCAGCTGTTCCAGTTGGTTCTTTCTCACTTCCATGCTCGAAAGCCCAACTGTCTACGGTAGCTTCCTGCTCTCTTTTTCTTGACCACTTCCACTCATTCTCATGCCATTGCAGTGTACACAGATGGCTCTAAGTCTTCTGACGGCGTAGGATTCGCAGCAGTGTTTCCGGACAGCGTCGTACGAGGGCATTTACTATCTTCGGCTAGTATCTTTACTGCTGAATTGTATGCCATTCTTGCAGCACTTATCCGTATTGCATCTATGCCTGTGTCATCATTTGTGGTTGTCTCAGACTCCCTTAGTGCTTTACAGGCTATACAGAAATTTGATACACCTCACCCCTTAGCCCTCTGTATCCAACTTTGGCTACGCCGCATCTCTACCAAGCATAAAGATATTGTTTTTTGTTGGGTCCCTGATCATGTTGACGTACAGGGCAATGAACAGGCAGACACTGCTGCAGGGTCAGCAGTACATGACCTACCAGTTTCATATAGAGGTGTTCCATTTACGGACTATTTTGCTGCAATAGCTACCCACCTTCACACCTGTTGGCAACAACGTTGGTCTACTCTACTCGGTAACAAACTTCAATCTATTAAACCGAGTATAGGTTACTGGCCGTCTTCTTGTCACCAGTGCCGAGGTTGGGAGACTACTCTCTCCCATCTCCGCATTGGCCATACTCGTCTTACTCATGGATATTTCATGGAGAGGCGCCCTGCTCCTCTCTGTGGGAATTATCAGGTTCCATTATCGGTCAGCCACATTCTGTTAGACTGCCCACTTTAATCAACGAGCACACAGAATTTACCTCCAACGTCGTCTTCGCTCCGCTGCTCTCTCTTTACCATCCCTTCTCGCTGATGGACCCACCTTTCATCCGGACTCTCTCTCATTGACTTTTTGACAACAACTGACTTCACAAACTCTGATGATACCTTCAGCCCTTTCTACCTCGATCTCTTGCTACCCTCTACCCTGCACTATCCCCTGCCCTGCTGTTTTCTGTAACCTACTGATCGCCCCTCCCCCCTTCTGCTGCCCAATACCCTCGCTTCCTTTCCTACCCTGCAGCGCTGTATAGCCCTTGTGGCTTAGCGCTTCTTTTTGATTATAATAATAATATAACATAGCTGAACCCCTCGGGATATCATCGCTATCCCACATAAGAATCGAGGAACACTGCAGAAGATCCACTCATGTACTTAAGAACATAAGAAAGGAAGAACACTGAAGCAGGCCTGTTGGCCCATACTAGGCAGGTCCTTTACAATTCATCCCACTAACAAAACATTTGCCCAACCCAATTTTCAATGCTACCCAGGAAATAAACTCTTATGTGCAAGTCCCACTCAAATCCAACCCCTCCCACTCATGTACTTATCCAACCTAAACTTGAAGCTACCCAAAGTCTTAGCCTCAATAACCCAACTAGGTAGACTGTTCCACTCATCAACCACCCTATTTCCAAACCAATACTTTCCTATGTCCTTTCTAAATCTAAACTTATCTAATTTAAATCCATTACTGCGGGTTCTCTCTTGGAGAGATATCCTCAAGACCTTATTAATATCCCCTTTATTAACACCTATCTTCCACTTATACACCTCGATCAGGTCTCCCCTCATTCTTCGTCTAACAAGTGAATGTAACTTACGAGTCTTCAATCTTTCTTCATAAGGAAGATTTCTAATGCTATGTATTAATTTAGTCATCCTACGCTGAATGTTTTCTAACGAATTTATGTCCATTCTGTAATATGGAGACCAGAAATGAGCTGCATAATCTAGGTGAGGCCTTACTAATGATGTATAAACTGCAGTATGACCTCTGGACTTCTGTTGCTTACACTTCTTGATATAAATCTCAATAATCTATTTGCCTTATTACATACACTTAAGCATTGCTGTCTTGGTTTAAGGTTGCTGCTTACCATAACCCCAAGTCCTTTTCGCAATCTGTATGGCTAAGTTCTACATTATTTAACTTGTAAGTGCTAGGGTTATGGACACTCCCGAGCTTCAGAACCTTGCATTTATCTACATTGAACTGCATCTGCCACTTTTCTGACCAAGAATAGAGTTTGTCTAAATCTTTCTGAAGTTCCCTAACATCTACGTTTGAATCAATTATCCTACTTATCTTTGTGTCATCGGCGAATTTGCTCATATCACTCCTAATAACTTTATCAAGATCATTGATATAAATTATAAACAACAACGGGCCCAAGACTGACCCCTGTGGAACGCCGCTTGTTACCGATCCCCACTCGGATTTAACCCCATTTATGGACACTCTCTGCTTCCTGTCTGTGAGCCATGATTCGATCCACGAGAGCACCCCTTCCCCCAATGCCATGAGCTGCCACTTTCTTTAACAGTCTTTTGTGCAGAACTCTATCAAAAGCCTTACTAAAATCTAAGTAAATAATATCAAATTCTTTATCATGGTCAACAGCCTCAAAAGCTTTACTGAAGAAAGTTAATAAATTAGTTAGACAAGACCGGCCTCTTGTGAATCCATGCTGAGTATCATTAATCAAGCTGTGCTTATCGAGATGGCTTCTTATAATCTGAGCTATAATTGACTCTAGTAATTTGCCTACAATTGAGGTCAGGCTTATTGGGCGGTAATTTGACGGTAACGACTTGTCCCCTGTTTTAAAAATAGGAATTACATTAGCCATCTTCCACATATCAGACACTACACCTGTTTGAAGAGATAAATTAAAAATGTTAGTTAATGGTTCACAGAGTTCCATTTTGCATTCCTTAAGAACCCTTGAAAAAACCTCATTAGGACCCGGTGACTTATTTTGCTTCAATCAGTCTATCTGCTTCACAACCATTTCACTAGTGACTGTGATGTTACATAATTTATCTTCTTCTGGCCCACTATAAAAATTAATTACTGGAATATTATTAGTGTCTTCCTGTGTAAAAACCGAGAGAAAATAATTATTTAAAATCGAGCACATTTCATTCTCTTTGTCAGTAAGATGCCCATAGTTATTTTTAAGGGGACCTGTCTTATCTCTGACTTTTGTTCCATATACCTGGAAAAAACTTTTTGGGTTAGTTTTAGAATCCTTAGCAACTTTAACTTCATAGTCCCTTTTAGCTTTTCTTATCCCCTTTTTAATGTCCCTCTTAATGTCAATATACTGATTCATAAGATGACCCTCACCTCTTTTGATATGCCTATGAATTCCTTTCTTATGCCCTAGTAGATATTTCAGCCTATTATTCATCCATTTTGGGTCATTTCTATTTGATCTAATTTCTTTATACGGGATGAACGTTCTTTGAGCCTCATGTATAGTGTTCAGAAAACTGTCATATTGATAGCTCTCTTCGTTACCCCAATCAACAGATGACAAATGTTCTCTAAGCCCATCGTAATCTGCTAAGCGAAAATCTGGGACTGTTACTGAGTTATCCCTACTATCATACTTCCATTCAATGCTAAATGTAATTGATTTGTGGTCGCTAGCACCCAGTTCCTCTGAAACTTCTAAATTATTAACAAGGGATTCATTGTTTGCCAGAACTAAGTCAAGCAGGTTATTACCTCTTGTAGGTTCTGTCACAAACTGCTTCAAAAAACAATCCTGAACTACTTCTAAGAAGTCGTATGATTCTAAATTCCCAGTCAAGAAATTCCAATCAATATGACTAAAGTTAAAGTCTCCTAGAATTACTATATTATCGTGCCTTGTGGCCCTAACAATTTCCTCCCATAGTAGTCTCCCCTGGTCCCTACCTAAGTTTGGGGAACGGTATATCACACCTAAAATTAATTTTTCATGCCCCTCTGAAAATTCTATCCAAACAGACTCTGTATGTGTTACTTCAGACTTAATACCCGTTTTTATGCAACAGTTCAAGCGATCTCAGACATACAATGCCACCCCACCTCCCTTCCCGACACTTCTATCTACTTGGAACAATTTAAAACCCTGAATGTGACATTCCGCAGGCATGTCCCGACTTTTTGAATTAAACCACGTCTCAGTTAAGGCAAATACACCAATGTTACCTACACTAGCAACTAGTATCAACTCGTCCATCTTATTCCTGGCACTGCGATTATTTGTGTAATATATATTTAAAGACCCTCCTCTCTCTTTACCCTTCCTGCTCCTTTCTGTTATTCCACTAAACCTATTACTGTCCTTGTCAATTAGTGCCACTGGCTTTCCAATATCCACCTCGTTTTGCCTATTACTAGTTCTCCTTCCCTGCGACTTCACTGTTTTCCTGCCAAAACCCATACCACTAACTATTCCTAGTTTAAAGACCTAACAGCTCCCTCCACTGCATTGGCCAGTGCTCCCACCCCACACCTAGATAAGTGAACCCCATCCCTGGCATACATGTCATTTCTGCCATAGAAGAGGTCCCAGTTGTCAATGAATGTCACCGCATTTTCCTTACAGTATTTGTCCAGCCAGCAATTGACACCAATTGCTCTGGACAACCATTCATTTCCAACTCCTCTCCTTGGCAAAATGCCACATATGACAGGTTTCCCACCCTTCCTCCTAATTATCTCTATTGCTGACCTATACCTGCTAATCAGGTCCTCCTACGTCTGCCAACATCGTTGCCTCCAGCAGCACTGTGACAGATAATAGGATTGCTCCCATTACCTCTCATGATGTCATCCAGACGGCTAACAATGTCCTTCATGAAAGTTAAGACACATGTGCAACATCTGGATATCTTTATTGTAGACGTTTCACCATCCAGTGGCTTTATCAATACAGATTCTAGGACATAATAGGAAGACAGTAGAACTATATACAAAAGATGAGGTAATCAGTCCCTCAGCCTTGGAGTTAGTGTTCATAGCATCGTGGTGGAGGAGAATCTGGAGCAAAGGCAAGAAGACTGGCGGTTATATAGGCGTCAGTGGATAGGGACGGGCAGCAGACGAGGGCATAGTCACTGGTAGGCGGGATTTCCCAGTGGAAGTAGGTCCTTCCCAAAGAGATGGGTTAGTTGCAGCAGCCGTGAAGGAGGTCTTGTAGATGTCCTCTGAACCAAGATTCCATGATGTTGCAGTGTCTGACAAGTTGTGCAAGAAAGGTATAAAATACCGACAATGTGAAAGTTAAGACACATGTGCAACATCTGGATATCTTTATTGTAGACGTTTCGCCATCCAGTGGCTTTATCAATACAGATTCTAGGACATATTAAGAAAACAGAAGAACTGTATACAAAAGATGAGGTAATCAGTCCCTCAACCTTGAAGGTGGTGCTTAGCGCACCGTGGTTGTAGAGATTCTGAAGCACAATCAATCAAGGACTCACAGGTAAGGACCCACGAGGGGCGAGGGGCAAGTGGAGACAGTGCGAAGAATAGACGGTGAGAGGAATGTCTTGAGTCGAAGAGAGAAGAGTCAGGACTAGACCCAACTGCTAAGCCTGGATAAACAATAACGAAGACGACATAGAAGACAGCAGGAACTCTGCGGGCGTTGACTGCAACTTGCTGGATGGAAGATTGCTGCATCTTGATGTTGATTGGAGGCTGGCAGAAGCTGGAGGCGTAGTCAAGGGAGGCTAGCTTCTTGATTGGTCAGGTGTCATTAAATTGTGAGTCAGGAGTTACTTCATTTCTTCAGTGTGGGAGGCATTCCTTATGTTGTGCAGTTGTTGGAAGGAAACGATGAGTAGTCTTGTAATCTTGGGTCGAAATGCTGGGTCGGCTTGTAACTGGTCAAGGGTCATCTTGAGTGTAGTGAAGGAGCAGTGGGATCCTTTACGATTTGTAAACTTGACTGTTCTGTCGTGTAATTTCTCGTACAAAGTGTCGACATTCATGGTGGGTTCTTGGTCAGGAGTCGTATAAAAAGTTATATCTTTCCAGTGCAGGTATTGATCTCGATGTTGGTCTTCTGTATTAATACGTCGAGTGATGACTGGAGAGGTTTTTTTTGGTGGTTGCAGCATTGAAGGTTCTTTCAATGTTGGTGTCTCCGCTAGAGAGTGTGTAGAAGACTGTGGTAGAATCGTGGCTTCTGATTGGTCCATATGAGTAGTGGTGAGTGGAGGTGAAGGAGGTACGCCGCCACGACGAGCCAATCGACGAGTAGGAGGCGATCGACGAATAGGAGGCGTAGTGCTGACTTGGATGTTATCAGATGAACTTTGATTGGAGGATTCAAAAAGGATGCGTCTTCATTGTCAATTATTAATTTCTTCAAGTCATCTGGCGCTTCAAAACTGACGATCTTCGGGATTATTTTCAAAATTTCAGCTGATGGTGGACTTGCAGGGAAGTTAAATGATGGCATGTTGTTGAGTGCAAGAAGTTCATTGATAGTCGTGTTGAAAGAGCCAGGTTTTGCAGCATTTTGCATGTGGGCAAACAGCATGCAGTAATAGAATTTGGTAGAAATATCATCAGGTGGAGGTTGGGTAGTGAGAGGTGGTGGAGACGACTGTTGAGTAGCTTGTAGAATCTTGGATGTTGTAGATTGAATCTTGGCAATTGCAGCGTATGTAGGAGAGGTTCCAGATGACTTCTTTGTTTCTTCCTTTAGTTTCTTAGAAAGGATATCCTTTCGCACTGGACACTTGGCTGCAAGAGTATGGTGATCACTCTTACAGTTGATGCAAGTGGGAGCAGCAGTGGAAGTGCAAGAACGAAAATCGTGTCCTGCAGACCCACAGGTGGAACATATCTTCTTATTCTTCACGTGGCAGTCGGCAGTAGAGTGACTGTACGAGTAACATGTCCAGCAAGGTGTTATGTACGTGAAGCGTTCAGGTTCAATCTGTCGAGGGTTGATGTAGTAGTAAGAGATGGCCAGGCCATCCGACAGTGCTCTGGTCGCCATGGTAACGTCCAGGAATGTGACCTTGAGCATTGAGGAAGCGTTTGTAATCTTCACTAAAGTGTCAATCTTGGCCCAGGTGTTGAGGTCTTCAAGTGATGTAGTAATTTCCTGGATTGTCATGTTCGTGATCAGCTTGTCAAGACGTTTCATAAACGTTTTGCAAGCATGTATGGTGACGTAGAGATGGTAAAGCCTCGGTCTTCTAAGGTCTTCGTGGCAGTAGGTGTAAGCACCTTGTCAGCTTCAGTATCATCGAGAAAAGTGACGATGAAAGCTTCCTTCAGTAACGTGATCTTGGAGAACTTTGCGTGCAGACAAGTGTTGAGAGAAGCTGCAAGCTCAAGCTTCGTGGCGTCATCGACGACAGCAGACTTGGGCTTAATTCTCACATGATGAGACATCGTGGAGATGGTAGAGGTTCCCCTCCCCAACGGGGATCGTAGGGATACTGTGCAAGTAAGGAGAGCTGCTATGACCTGCCAGGGCGAGAGTCAACAGCAGAATGTTCACGAAAGACTTAGTCGCCACCTCTGCTTTTCCTTCTCCAGTAACTCCACCACCCTGAAGCACAGGCAAGGAGACTGGCGCTTATATAGGCTGGAGTTTTGAGACTCTATGACCGCGGGTTCAATCCCGGCCGGGGGTATGGTTTGTTTGCAATCGTGTCATTACGATTTCTTGAGTCAACAACAATGTGTTTACCTTCCTTGGCGTCGTCCGTCGTCGTCGACTCACATTCGTCAGGTAGCATTACACCACTTGTGGAATTCGTCAAGGCGTTCTCGATGGTCTTCATTGGGGTTTCTAGGGATGTCTCACTCACGTCTGCCAATGCTTCCTTGGTGCTCGTTGTGGCATTCCCAGTAGAACACTCACATTCGTCAGGTAGCACCGAGAATGAGTTGGAAGTTTCCACGGTAGTCTTCCAATCTCTTTCATAAGCTACCCAAGATTTTGGACTTCTTCACTCTACTCCGAAGATTGTCACCTCCACCTGACCCCGCATTCCCATCCTATATATAGCCACGTATGTTTCACCCAGGTAGATCTGTTTGTGACGATAAAGCCCACTGCGTGGGCGAAACGTTGTCAACAAAGGATCACATACTGCTTAAGTGTTTATATTTCCAAAGAGTCATTCTGGACCCTATACAAACAAACTGTATTAGGCTCATCTTGGCTGTATGACCCTTGTAGGTTTAGCACTTAATTTTAACTGTCATAATAATAGGCCCATCTTGTAGTGTGTGACACCAGTATGTTGACTGCACCTGAAAAACCACATTAAGAAACTGGATAAATTGCAGAAGTATGCAGCAAGAACGGAAAGGCACTATACTGTGACTTGAACAATGCACAAATAACCTGCACATAGAGAAGCTTATGCCGACGTTTCGGTCTGATTTTGGACTATTTACAATTCACTAACACACAACAGTAATGGAGCTAATATATATAGGAGAGGGGGACAGAGAGGAAGAAGTGGAGTAGTGGTAGAGGTAGACAGAAAAGGGAGAGATGCGAAACAACAGTAGTACGTAGTAGTAATGGAGTAATGGCTTACGGACAAGAAAAGGAGCACTCATGACGCCCTGATCTCTCCTCTCCCTACCTCTTCTCCTTTTCTATTTTTCTGTGTCTTCCCTTCTTCTGCCTAGGTGTATTCTGACCTTCGGCGCAGCGCTGTATGACCCTAGTGGATTTAACACTTGGTTTTGATTATAATAATTTGTCCTTCAGTTCACCCCCCTCCCTCCCCCCGTGTTTTTTATTCTACCCTTGTGAGCCATTAGCTCTCTTGCAGTGCTCCTTGTCTTGTCTTTAGACTTACTCCACTTCTACTACTCCATTACCACTATTACTGCCACTACTAGTACTGCCTCGTTTCTCTCCCTTTCTATCTACCACTACTCCCCTTACTACCTCCACTACCAGTTTTAACACTACTACACTTCTTTCTTCCTCTCTCTCCCTTCCTTGCCCCATTTCCTATATATACATCTCTGATTATAATTATAATCCTATATATACACTGGCTCCCTCACTGTCGTGTTGTGACTTGTAAATGGTCCAAGTCGGACTGAAACAAGTTTCCCATGTGCGGGTTACTTGTGTAGTATGTGCTGTATAGCCCTTGTGGCTTAGCGCTTCTTTTTGATTATAATAATAATAATTGTGTAGTATGTAACAAGGCTTGTTCCTGAGCTAAGAGGCAAGAGCTACGAAAAGGCTAACAATATTGGACCCAACAACACTGGAGGGGAGGTTAAGCACAGATCACCCACAGGGATGTTTTGAAGCATTTCTTAAGACTCAGTGGTCAGGAAGTGGAATGATCATGGTGAGGAAGTGGTGAAGGCAATCATTTTACGAGGTATCACTAAACCGCCAACCATCAGCCATTACAGTTATTTTAACACACTAGACAATCCACAATATGTGGTCCGTGACTCAGTTGATAGTGGCCCGAGCACAAACATTAAAAGTTGAAACTGCTTACAAGCAGGTAGGGAAGTGTCCACGAGGCTAAGAAGGCGTGAATCTACAGAGCGGCAAGTTGAGGCGGAGCCAGGATCTGAGAATCTACCCCTGCAACTACAAATAGGTTAGTACTAATGCCATTACACTAATGCTTATACAGTAGTGCAATATCACTAGTGACATTGCACTAATCCCAATAAACTAGTGTAACTGCACTAATGCTAGTATACTATGGCTAGTGCACAAGTGCTAATACACTAATGCTAATACCCAAGTGCTAACACACTAGTCCTATTGTACTAATGCTAATACAATGGTGCTATTTCACTTCTAATGCTAATGCACTGGTGTAAATACGTTAGAGCTAATGCACTAGTGTTGATATATCAGTGCTGCTATACTAGTGTAAAATCACTAGCGGTAATACACTAGTTTGCTGATGAGGTAAAACTAATGAGAAAACCGGAAATGTGATATAAACTAGGGGGACAGGCTGCAGACTCGCTTAAAAAATGATCTAGAAGTGAGTATAGTTTCGTACAATGTCATTTGGCTCATCAGCCAAAGAACCTCTGCAGCCTAAGCTTGTGTGTAAAATTATCATGATTTTTCCTGGGATTTGTGTGTAAGAATTGATGTGGATAATGTTTATCTGAAATTGTGTAGGTGTGTAGCCTCAGTGACTTTTAAAAGATGTTCTGTGACATGAGAACTAATATTCTCTATTATTTCCTTCCCCTCAAGGAAGGTTCCTTGATGTTGGTGAGGGGCTCTTGATTTAGGGAATTGGATCTGTGCTCCAGTTCCCCGAATTAAGCCTGAATGCCTTCCACATCCCCCCCCAGGCGCTGTATAATCCTCCGGGTTTAGCGCTTCCCCTTGATTATAATAATAATAATAATAATAATAATAATAATCTATTATTTCCTTACATTCTGTAAGGAGTTGAATTAGTAAAGTGAAAATGTTGTAATTTAGAGGAAATTAATATTTCAACAATGAAAAATGTAGTACACACTTGGAAGTGTTATTAAGGTAATTTAAAAGATGCATTGGTAGAAAAAAAGTTGAGAGCAACGAAAATGGCGGAGTAATACAGATCGGAGTGGGAATTTGTGGAGAATTAATCTCATTTAATGTAAGCCGATAAAAATAGTATTGGTTAATATAGTGTCCTCTATAATAAGTGTATTTAACGTGTATCAGGAAGGGTTCAGATGAGCTGTTGCAGGAGAATCTGCATTGCCCCTCACAACTATTATCAAATATGTGATGTGCGCCTCCCAGTGTGAATTAAATCTCACTACAGGTAATGTATCTATTTTCCAATAGTAGTTTACTGATATATTATCAAGAGCTGAGAATGTAGGCATCGAAGGAGGGACAGTCATGTGACCCACTGTTGGTAAAGTCCCATGTCTCCTGTACCAGTTCTTCCCAGTTATGTAGGTGAAATGTTAATTCAGGATTGTACCTGTGAAATTCACCCACATAATTTCTCATAGCTTGTCTGGCAAACCTAAAAGTAGCCTTCAGGAATCTCAACAAAAACTCATTCCAGGCCTTTTATACAACATACGTTAGGCCCCATCTCGGAGTATGTTCCCTGAATTAAGCCTGAATACCTTCCATCCCCCCCCCCCCACAGGCGCTGTATAATCCTACGGGTTTAGCGCTTCCCCTTTGATTATAATAATCGGAGTATGTAGCACCAGTATAGAACTCTCACCTGAAAAAGTACGTTAGGATTCTGGAGAAAATGCAGAATACAGCGAGGCTTGTTCCTGAGCCATGAAAAGTGGCTAATGATATTGGATCTAACAAAATTGGAGATCAGAAGAACCAGGAGGGACATAACAAACAACCGTAGCTCGGTTGGTAGCGCACTCACCTCACACATTCCCCTCAAGGAAGGTTCCTTGATGTTGGTGAGGGGCTCTTGATTTAGGGAATTGGATCTGTGCTCCAGTTCCCCGAATTAAGCCTGAATGCCTTCCACATCTTCCCCCCAGGCGCTGTATAATCCTCCGGGTTTAGCGCTTCCCCCTTGATTATAATAATAATAATAACCTCACACATTGAGTGCTCGTGATTCGATTCCCGGTACGGGTGGAAACATTGGGCGTGTTTCCCTAGCAGCGAATGGGTACCTGAGTGTTGGCCGAATATTGTGGATCGCATCCTGAGGGAAAATTATTATTATTATAATCAAAAAGAAGCGCTAAGCCACCTGAGGGATGAGATTAACCTAAGTTGCCTGAAATGATCTGTATAACCAGGGGCTTTCCACATAGTATGTCAACTAGGTGTGTATAAGTTGTATTATGTACGTATATAAATAAATATAATTATTATTATAAAGTAGGCAGGGATAGGCTGTTTCAGAAGCGAAACATGGATACTTAGGAACACCGTTGAAGGTTAAAGGCACAGATAACCCACAGGGATGTTAGGAAGCATCTCTTCAAGCTCGGTAGTCAGGAAGTGGAATGCTGTTGGTAAGGAAGTGGTAGAGACACGCTTCATATATAGTTTTAAGAGGAGGAGGCACGATGGAGCCCACGAGGCTTTAGAGTGAATCTGGCCAGCGGTAAGTTGAGAGGCGGAGCCAGGAGCTAAGATTCAACCACATATGAGTACTAGTTAGTCACCAGTTGCCAAAGGTACTTGTCAACAGACACTTGGTTTCTTTATGTGAGTGACTGTGTGCGCTTGCTTGCTTATGTATTAATATTGCAATAGTTCTGTTGCACCAATGTTAATAAGCTAGTGTTATTGCACTAGTGGTATTACTAGTGTTATTACTATAGTGATATTACTAAAGTGTTATTGCTATAGTGATGTTACTAGTATTACTGTAGTGACATTACTAGTATTACTATAGTGCTATTATATTATTACATAAAGTGTTATTACTAGTGCTATTAATGTTATTACATACGGTACTATTACTATAGTTTTATTACATATAGTATTATTACTGTTGTGCTCTTGCTATAGTAATAGACTAAACAACCTCAGATTCGTGATCAGCGCATCAAAGTTAGCTTAAAACAACCAATTTGGTTTATGAACTGGATAAAAAGTTAAATTATGAAGACTAGTGTTATGAAACCTGTATTGATGATAGTTAACCCCAGGAGGCAGAATCATGGTGATTGGTGGTTGAACAAGAATACTAACAGCTGCACCAGTCAGGTTGTAATCTTAATCTCCTACTGGCACTAAGGCACTTTATGACCCCCATTGGGTAAACACCTTCTTTTAATATAATAATCTTACAGATTCTTAATATAAATTTATGTATAGCACTAAACCCGTGTGAGTCATTTCGTGCGAGGAGTGGCTCAATCCTCTGCACGCTACTTTGTAGCCTCACTGTTACAGCAAATCATGTTATATATAACTTCAGTTGCCAACCTGGTTGCCAGGTAACATTTATTCCTGCCAATTAAAACAAATTTTTGTGACCTTCGAATATCAGTTTAGAGTCTTTTTGTCTCAATTATTTTATCGAGTTCAAACTTGTGGACGCCAGCCAGCCAGCCACTATCACGTTATAGAGGTGACACCGAGGCAGCGCACACACCACACAACTCACAACTTAATTAAAAAAAATACCGCGGACCATTGACAGCTGTCGCTTGTTGAACGGTTTATTGGTCAATGCTGTCTCTTTCATAACTGAAGTATTGGGCCTGGACATCATTCATAGTGAGTTTAATACACTTTACTAACCCTAACCCATACAGGGAATTAGCCCTGGCTTTCGTATATACTCACCTCTGCTACTGGCTGTTTTTTTTTTTTCGAATGTATTAGGTGAGGTGATAAAATGGGTACAATAGTAGGGTAATGAAACCTATTGTTAAAAAAAAAACTGTAACCGGGAAGGGGCTGGTGCAGAGTTCACTATCCAGGGAAGCGAAATTAACCTCTGTGTTTTTTAGATCAAGCCTTATTCCATTTTATTCCTGTTTGGATCATAAATGTTTAGCGTTTCCCCCGTGACAATAATAATAATAATAATTATAAAAACATGATCGCTTTTGTTGCTACATGTTTGGATGCAAAATTACTTTTGTAGAGTCCGGGGGTATCGCCCTTGCCCCGGGTCCCAGACTAGATTTTGCGATCTGTATTTGCATGGTTTAAATTTATAAGACACTTCTTGGGATTGCTTGGCTTCTTCACTAACTAATGTAAAAATTATACTCTTCTCGGCACACCAACTTGCCATCAGATGAGAGAGCAAAGAAAAGCCAAACTTTTCCTCAGCAATAGGCAATTTTTTAAAAAAAGAAAAAACCAAAAAACGCTTACAATTTCCCCTTTTGTAGGTAAAATCCACACAAAGTTTAGGTTTTTAAAGGGGGGAAAAAGAATAGGAAAAACCCTAGAGGCTAGACGATTACTATACTTTTCCCACTACTGCGTTGTTGCATCGCTACGAAGCGACACTCTTTCCCGTCGTCATATGTATAAAACTTATCCTGTGATGGAAACATGCAGAGAACTAGCCTTTGTTTTATCGAAAAAAAAGGAGCAGCTCTGCTAATGCTCAGTTTTTTTCTAAATCAAAAAATGGTCCATACCACCCTACAGATGTCATCACCTCACCTGTTCTGCTGACCATGAGGACTAAGTATTAAAAAAAGAGTATTTTTTTTTTTGCTCACAATACCCTTCAGAAAGGGCTTAATAGCATCCGTATTTAAGGACTGATGAGGGGAAGATATATCACAGGACAGGTAAAAAAAAAGGTGGAGGATGGTTGATCAAAAGAAGTGTTACCATACATGGGGATTATTATTATTAAATTCACAAAAATGCACGAAACCTGGGTGGGTCATTTACCACACAATCTTAATGTGTGTAGAAGTTTAAAAGTTCTACCTGTCATCTTGCATGCTTATGAAATACAAAGAAAAGACCAGCACGCTTGCAGGAACATAAAATTGCTGGATGAGTGTTGAAATTTAATGGTGCTGTGGTTTTCTTGTTCAACAAATTTCAGATCTATATAATTGGGTAGCCTCTTATTCACAGTGAGCAAAAAGGCACAATATCGCGACTGGAACAATACGCATATAACCCGTACATAGGAAAGAGAAAAACTTATGACGACTTTTCGGTCCGTCTTGGACCACAAGTCACATTGACAGAAGGGAGTTCATGTAGGTTTGCCAGGACGGGCCCTGGCCTGGCCCGGGTCTTCTCTGTGTGGTGACCCGGCAGTGGCTTCCGGAGGAGTGCCCGAGTTGGTACAAGTGATGTACCGTTTACAGCCCTATGGCAGGGGCACGGTGGGTATTCATGTCAAGTGTTGTACCGTTTACAGACCTATGACAAAGGCACGGCGAGTCTTCTTCAGGTCAGGTGGAGTACCGCTTACAGCCCTATGGCAGGGGCAACCCTATGAAAAGGGCACGGTGACTTTGAACTCGGAGATGGGAGTGAGTCAGTATATATAGGCGAGGACTGGGACGGGGAAAAGAGAGGAGCAAGAAGTAGTGGTAGTGGTAAGCCTGGTAGTGGAAGAGTAGTAGTAGTTTGTAGTAGAAAGTAGGGGGAGTAGTTTATGCTACAATAATAGAAAGGGAGCGAAGTGTGACTTGTGAGTAGTCCAAGACGGATCGAACGCCGGTATAAGTTTTCCTCTCTCCCACGGGCGGGCCATTTGTGTACTGGTGGCCTGGTGGCTAACGCTCTCGCTTCACACGGCGAGGGCCTGGGTTCGATTCCCCGCCAGAGTAGCAACATTGGGCGTGTTTCTTTCCACCTGTTGCCTAAGTTCTCGATCAGTAACAATGGGTACCTGGGTGATGGTAGACTAGTGTGGGGTCGCATCCAGGAACACTGGGGGGGGGACCTAATTTGCCCGAAATGCTCAGCATAACAAGGGGTTTATTTTCTTATAAGCATATGTCATTGATGTCCAGCTATGGTCTGTATACCATGTACACGGGCCGGATTTACGCATAGGCAAACGAGGCATTTGCCTAGGGCCCCGCGCATTTGGGGGGCCCCCGGTCCAAGGGGTTCAGGGACCACATCCAAGACTGCGCACATGTCCCTACCCCTAAAAAGTTCAAAGTGTTTTGGAGAGTAAAAATTGATTTTTAAAAATTAATCCAAAACAACAAATAAATAATGGAAATTACAATAAAAAAAAAATAAATAAACCTAACCATAGATGGCAAACACTCAACACGCCTTTGTTTACATCAGAACACGTTGTTTTCCTACCCGCCTAATGGGTGAGTATGGGAGTTCCTCCCAATTTTCTGTAGTAATTAACACGTTATCTACGACTTGTACTGTGACAAATAACTGAAGTGTTGTTGATAGACATGATGTGTAAGGATAAATGTTTGTTTTTCACCTCTAAAGTTAAGGGAGGTACCTGATAAGGGTTACTGTTGACCAGTAAAGACGCATGGAACCAGTAAAGACCATTTATGGTAAAAATACTATAAAGAAAAACCTAATCAACG
Source organism: Cherax quadricarinatus (assembly GCF_026875155.1). Taxonomy (NCBI): domain Eukaryota; kingdom Metazoa; phylum Arthropoda; class Malacostraca; order Decapoda; family Parastacidae; genus Cherax; species Cherax quadricarinatus. The sequence continues at coordinate 38,117,875 of NC_069406.1, forward strand.
CAAACTGGACATCCGCTTTGTAGGTTTTAAAAAGCCCTTTGCCTGTCTTTAAAGTCTTTATCATTTCAAATAACAGATCTCAATTGATTGATGTTCTACATCCACATCCGTCGCAAATGCTAGTTTTCCAAGTTGGCGACGGAAAGAAGTGTAGAACATCTATTAATTTACTACATATTTCCCCAGAAACACATAGAGCCACAATCAGAAAAATCGTTGGTTGGTGAAACTGAAAATTGTCGCCATGCATTCCTTTAATTCTCATGTCCTTACTATGGTGGTAGGCCATATATCATGCAAAACATAATGATAGTTAGTTATGAAAATGTAATAATAAATACCATTGTTGCATTTTCCTGAACTCAGTATGATTTCTGTTTTAAGTAAATTGGAGACAAAAGGATGAATTAGTAAAATATGCGTAGCCCAAATCACTAAAACCTAATCTTGGTAAAAGTATCTGAAAATGACTTCCTTTCTGGTAATGTTGAATTTTTAGAAGCGCAGCCAGATGAAAGGGGGTTACAATGGGCCAAAATCCCCCCAATGACAAAAAAAATATTTTTTAATAATTAAAAAAAATTAATATAATTGATTATGAAAAAATTGTATTTTGCAGATTACAGACAGTGATACATCCTCATTAGGCATCATCGTGAACGTGATGTTGGACGTTCGTTATGCGAGTGGGTCACAGAAAAGAAAGAAAAAATTCAAGAAGAACAGAAAAAGAAAGATGTAGGAAGCTGCAGAAAGATCACAGACAGCTCACGAAAACAGTTTCAGATGTTGCCGTCCAGTTTGAATCTGCAGATACGTCAGATCATACAGGAAGCCCTCCCTCCATTATTTCTCAGCCAGCATCTACTTCTTTTGTGTCTCCTCTCAATGTCTCAACGGACATTTCATCCACAGGATTTGTCTTAAAAGATCCTGCCTCATGGCCAAATGTAATCCCAGATTCTCTACGTAATGCTTTCATTGCAGAAAACTTCAGTCAAACTCTGAACATTGACTTCAGGAAATCAGCAAGGATTTTTGATGATGGAAGTCGTCGTTGTTTAAAAGTCATCTGTGTTTTAAAGGAAGCTTGCAATTCAGAAACTGTGAAAAGATCTGGCTGGTATACTCTGAAAGCTCAGGAAAAGTGGTACGTTCAGCATGCAAGCCTATTTTCTCCCAAAGACCCAAATACCTTCACACAGGGGTTCACATCTGACTGGAAAAAAATCCAAGCGTTTCGAGGTATACATGAAAACAGCACCACTCACAGGAGCTGCATTTTAGCAGTGTATTTCGTGCACTAGAGAAAAAAGCTTATTGGATTCTCATTTGGAAAATCAAACTGAGAAAAGAGCGCACTTATTGGAAGAAAATAGAGTTCTAGAAAGAGGTGTTGCTGGTTGTAAGAATTTTAGCTCTAAGAGGACTTGCTTACCGTGGAGAAGAATGAGGTTTTTGGTTCGGAAAAATAATGGCAATTTCCTAGGGATCATAGAATGTTAGACAATTCGATCTCGATTCTTAGAAATCATGTGTCACGCCTTGGGAATGCAGGAAGAGGCCTGTATCTTACATTGTCATCTACTATATGCAATGATTTATTGAACTGCATCTAGAGAGATGAGGAGAGAGATAACCAATAACATCATAGCAGCTGTGAAAACTGCAAAAATACTTTGCAAGAAGTGTAGATTCAACACTACAGTCGACTCAGTGGAAAGCCTGTAGAGCGCTTTATTTAAGAATTATTCCTCTTTCAGGCCATGATGGAGAAGAAACAATGATGAATGCAGTACTGGATACTTCTGTTGAACATGGTCTACCTTTATTATGGATTGCCATGCTCCAAGAGCTTACGACAATGCAAGTAACTTGCGGGGGTAAATATAATGGATTGCAAGCTCGTATCAGCAAATCAACCACTTGTTGAATATGTGCTGCTCAGACATTCTCTTAATCTTGTTGGGTCATGTGCTGCGGAGTGTTGTGTCGTGCAGTTTCATTTTTGACTTTTACAAGGCACTCCTTTAATTTTTTCTCTGCTTCATCGCATCGGCGATGGGAGTATACTCAAGTAACCATTCATGGAGATGTCATCAATCATTATCAACAACAGGTGGGGGTCAGCGCAGCATGATGCATCACATGCTTTGAAAGACAGCTTTGCTGAAATACGTTCTGCTTTGATCCAAATAGCAGAGGATGAGACCAGACAGCACTACAAAAGGAAGTTAGCCAGCTTAGCATCAAAAATAGGAAGATTTTTGATTGGCTTACTCTGTGTGCTTTGGGGACTGTATACTGGAACGGTTAAATGCACGAACAAGTCACTTCAGAAAAAAATTGAAATGAAATGGGCTAACTTTGTGCTAACTCTGTGCAGCTTAGTGGATTTTGTAAGCTCACTTCGCAATGATGAAGCTTTTGGAAGGTTTTGAGGAGAAAGTAAACTGCTGGTGAAAGGACTACAGTTACCGGGCCTGATCATCAGCGGTCAAAGGAAGAGGAAAAACGGGGGGGGGGCAATTTTGAAGAGCCAGACAATGAAAAATGTGTTGCTACACAAGGCGAAAATGTAAAGACAGCTACATACTTCGTCATTCTGGATTCATGATTACAGAATTGGTTGAAAGAAAAGAAATGTACCGAATCTCAATGGACAAGTTTGGATTTTCTGTTCAAATTACTTACTATGCCAGATGCAGAATTGAGAGAGCTGCATTAAGTTGCAACAAAACACCTTTCAGCAGATGTTCAAGGACACATTTTGTTGAAAGAAATAGTTCATTTATCTGGGTATATGAATCAGATTAGCTACTGGAAAATGTGCGCCTCAGCTGCTTTGAACATTTAAAAAATGCAGGTATCAGAAACCTTCCCTAATGTTGACTTGTATATCGCATTTACCTAACCCTTCCAGCTACTAACTGTGAAGGGAACGTTCATTTTCTGTTTTTTTTTTCTGAAAAGAGTGGAAAAACCGCTCCGTTCATCAATGAGCCAAGACAAATTGTGTAACCCTAGCCGTGTAGACCTTGAGTCTGATCTAACAAGGAATATTGATTTTCAGATATAATTGATATTTTGCCAATATGAAATCCAGAAAAAAGTTTATTTAAGAAGTGCCTGTGAATATAAACAATTCTTTACTTTCTTGAGTTTATATGATTTGATATCTTATGAAAGATGCAATGATAACAATAATGGTCAGTGATTTATAAAGGGGAATAATAGTGCTGTAGTGGTTATGCTGAATATAATAGGTACATGATGTCACTACTTTAATAGCCTAATCTAGTAATACTATGCTGTCTTGAGTTTATTCTCTTTAAAATGCATGATTTAACAAGATAGTTATAAGGGGCTGTTGGTAAATGGTTTTGGTTGTCTTGATGTAACTTTCCCTATTAAATTTAATCTAAATAGCCAAAATGTATTTAATTAGACCTTAAACAGGCTCACACCGACCCCCTCCCTCCAACCCCAAGCTGGAAGGGGTCGCTTCACTTACCCGTAACTAAAAGGGGGCCCCCGCCAATCTGAATAGCCTAGGGCCCGGAGACTTCTTAATCCGGTCCTGAGTGCACAGTGAACCCTTCAGATCGCATATTGACCGCCATTGAACCTATCAATCGCACCAGATATTACAATATTAATAAATATTTAGAATCTAACAAAGAATTCTGACTACATAAAGTCCATGCTTAATTGTTAAAAATGGATCTGAAGATGGTAAACTAATTAATCCCATTTCCAGTCAAAAGAGTCTAGACAAATGAAATATTTTAAACGAAAATAATATAAATATGAATAAGAGATTCCGTGACGAGGACGTACCTCTGATGCATCATTTGAGAATTGACAAGTGTTTATTGCACGTTAAATATATAAATATACATACATAATATATATATATATATATATATATATATATATATAATATATATATATATATATATATATATATTATATATATTATATAATATTTTATATAAAATATATACATACATATATTTATATATATATTATATATATATATATATTATATATTATTATATATATATATATAATATATATATATATATATATATATATATATATTTTTAATATATATAAAATATATATATATATATATATATATATGTCGTGCCGAATATGTAAAACTGGTCAATTAGCAAGAACTTATTTAAAAATTATGTCCTTTCTGAAATTTTCTCTTATACGTTTAAAGATATATTTTTTTCATTAATGTTAATGTAAAATTTTTAATTTTGCACCAAAAGAATCTTAGAAAAGTTACCTAACCTTATTATAACAAGAGCAATTTATTTTAGCTAACAAAACTAAATATATTTTAAATACGTTTACAATAATTTAGTACTAAACAAACACAATCAAAATTTTTTTTTCGTTAGATTCAGAATGATTTTGGCGAAATTATTGCATGCACAAATTTCACTTGTCCTAATATGGCAAGATGAGCGTTGCTACTTAAGCCAAGATCGCAAGTTCTGCTATTTGGCACGACATATGTATAATATATAAATATATATATATTATATATATATATATATATATATAATATATATATATATATATATATATATATAATATATATATATATACATACATACATACATATATCCATACAAATTTAATTCTAGGAAAAATGTTTGAAATTTATTAATCTATTAACTTAGAATATGGTTACAATATTAATAAAAGGAATTCATTAAGTGCAGGTTTCAATTCTAGGGGCCACGAACGCAATTACTGTTGCCCCCTAGTGTTAGAGGTCACATAAACAGTTCGTGACCTTTTTTCTGAAAAGTGGGAATTTTTATGAGGCTTAATATTAAAAAGAAGCTTAACTAGTGTGTACTGTTTTTGTAATAGATCCAATGATATCTTAACAGTTAAAAAAATATTTCTAAAAGAAATTACAAATGTTGAAATGTAAATAATTAAATAATCGCTTTTTAGCATAATCACAACAAACTCGAGCAACAAATTTAATGAAAAATTAATTGTTATTTAAAAAAAAATTTCGGATTAGTTAATATTGCTTATAAAAATAATCACAAACAATGACGTAGAAAAGAATTTCTTTTACGCACAAGACAAGATTAAGAAATTTTGAAGAATGTTAACATTGCGGTTTTTCCTAATAGCAACTTCATTAGTTACATGTTTGAACGACATTTCCTGCATTAAATCACTTACAACTGAAAGAGCAGAGAAAGAGATAGAATTTGTTGTGATAATTGACAAATCGTTCTCCATCAGATCTTGTACCAAAAAAAAAAAAATTGAAAGATATATTCTAACTGCAGTATTTATACCCAAAAGATTGTGACTAACTGTTTGTGTATTTGTGCAGGTATCAGTTCCGTCGCAGATTTCTTGCCAACGTACATCATAAGAATAATAAAAACTCATCCGAGTCAACAAGGAAGCCTTGCTGGCGGAGTAGGAGTAGCCTGACTTCGCTTCCTGTTCTCATCAAGTCTGTAATTATGTAGCTCCAGTCTTTATTAATTATTTTGTGTTTATTTTTTTCTCTTAATTTAATAATCACAAGAGTTACATTCCTGTTAGAATTTTTAACTTTTATCCTTACATGGATACAATTACGTTTATAAGGTAATATTTAATCATCACCATTTCTTTAAAAGGCTTTCAACCAAGACGAGCAGCGCGATCTAATAATAGAACAGAGACTGAAGAATTTGGAATCTTGGGAACTCTGTTGTTCCTTCACCTTTGATTTAGATTTACACTCCTGCATCACAAGAACTTTGCAGTTACACTACTTCTATGTAGGTCAAAAGCCTCGCTTGAGAACTGTTTTCCTCCACCACCAGGACAGAGTTACTATTGGGCAACATATTGAGGAACTTGCCTTGTTCTTTATACTCTTTTGCCGACTTCCAGTTGACTACTACTGCCGGCAGGTAACTCGGTTACCAACACTGGTAGCAGCGCACCTTTATAATCATTGTAACCATCTGGAGGTAGACTTCACAATAGCCCACGAACACCTGTGACCTCCTTACTCTATCTCTAGCGTCCCATTACACTCCAGATATTTCTGTGCGCCTTGCCATAACATCGGCAGACTCAGAGGAACATCTTTCTTGTTCATTTATTTTTAATTTAATTTATCAATCATTGGCTTCGGTAAGGACTATTTCACATTTAATTGTTTATATTTTGAGATTTGCTTATTTCAACAAACATTTTTTATCTTATTTGTTTATAATTTATTTTTCTATGTTTTCTTTTCATAAGGAGGGGAGGGGGTTTCCTTCAAAAGCTCTTTGAGAGTTTGAAGGGCCCCTTTACACCTCAAATGTCTCAGCTATTACCTCATGGGGAGGTCATAGCTTTGTCGAAAAAAATTACTAAATCTTTTCATGAATTGTTGCAGACGCTGCTTTCCTTTTTACTCATTTCTGTTATGGGTCTGTCCATTACAGGAAAAAACTAGACTGTGTTTTTAAACTTGTTGCTAAGCTCATCATGGAAATCATTGGAAATTTCATGGGAAAAAAATTTTTTCTTGTTCGTATGTATTTCATGGTTTCTCTAAATGCAGAAAGGGGGAAATTCTATGCCAGCACCTCGACTTGTCAAAATGATTAGTGAGCCATGAGAATATGATGTAAGGCTGCCATAAGCTTTCATTCTGGTGCACAGCTGATACCAGGCTCCTGTAAAGGGTCTTTGATTTAAAACCGATATTTTGGAGAATGTCTCCTTCAATTATACATATGAAAGTTGTCCCAGAGTGGGTTGTATACAAGTGGCTTTGCTTCATCAATAACTGTTGGTGGTTGTTATTTGCTGTCACTTACACGCAGCAATGTTTTGGAATTTCAAAATATTTTTCACAACAAGCTTTGGTATTATTCTTCAAGCTGACCATCTGGTTTTTTTGATATACGTGTACAATATTGAAATTTTCTTCATATTTTTATTTCCCAAATTTTTACCATCTCTGGGGGCGTGACGCTGTGAAGAATGTGTAAACTGACTTCAAAACTCCATCAGAATTCACTGCTGCTGAGCAAGAATCTGCAGCAGCTGCTCTAATTAACTTTAGACTCTGGGCAGGACTTGAAATCCATCAATTCTACCGAACAGTTAATTTCACGAAACCTTTCCTGAACGAAAGGATGCATTCCACTCATAAGGTTAGCGTTTTCTTGTGACCTGCAGTTTGTAAGTTTTTATGTGATCGTAACCTACATTTTGCAAGGTTTTTATGTGACTGTGATCTACAGTTTGCAAGTTTTTATGTGATTCTGAACTGCATTTTGCAAGTTTTTTGTATGTCTGTGACCTGCAGTTTGTAAGTTTTCATGTGATTGTGAACTGCAGTTTGTACATTTTCATGTGATTGTGAACTGCAGTTTGTACGTTTTCATGTGAATGTGACATACAGTTTGCAAATTTTTATATGATTTTGATCTGCAGTTTGCAAGTTTTCCTCTGATCGTGTCCTGCAGTTTGCATTATCTGGATCAAAAGGCTTAAGAGTATTCATGCTGTTTAACAGGAATAAACGTAGGACATCATTCAACTACATTTCCATTTTTGATTGCCCAGAATGATGTCATGGTAAACTGATGTGCGTGATAAATATCAAGAGTTCATGCTGTATTGATTCCATAATGTCTAGCATTATTAATTTCAGATATTTTTGAGCCATTGGTTTGGATCCTAATATATTAATGAAGTCATCACATGTAGTTGAAGTAAGGAATGAGACATATCCTGGCTTTACACATCTTCGAATATGCTCTTTAAGAAATGGATCAAAGTCAGCTAGAAGGCCAGTACATTCAAGGAGTTTCCATTGTTAGGTCAGTTATGTAAGTGAGAATTACCGTGGAAGGCTAATCCTCTTTCAGCAAGAATTATAGATGAGTACTTGGGAGACGGAGGATCAAGCCTTCACCACGTCTTCCACTGAATGATCAACATGGGTTTAGTACTTAAAATTGATAATAATAATAATAATATAATATAATAATAATAATAATAATAATATAATAATAATAATAATATAATAATAATAATATATTATAATAATAATAATATAATTTGTTCTTTGAATTTCGGTTCCGTATTTGGTAATATTTTTAACTTTTTTATTTACAATTGTGAGTCAGTTCTAACGGATTTCTGGAATCGTAACATCATTTATAGAGAATCTTTAACTAAAAAAATATTTAGAGTAATAAATTAATAATTAAAATGTACAGTGCACACTAGAATTGCAATAAATATATTATTTTGGCAAGTGCTTCTATGAAGGTTTTAAAATGGCGAGACCTGAATGAATAATTAATAGAGCCTTATACACTTTATTGTTAATGGCACTTTATTCAGCTTCATATGACCTCATCCTCTTCTAAATTTGAAACATTTGGAAGAAGTGCATATTTCCAAGCTGAGCATCACTTGAAGTGGAATTACCAATGTTAAATTTAACACAGTAGGGGAGAGGAGCATGAGTTTTTAAGACAGGAAAACAAAAGAATTTAACATTTGTTTCCCAATGCTTCTAGACAGCAACTTTTTACACCAATAGATCACTGACACTGAGGACTCTACAACGAGTCTCGAATTAGCGTTCATCTACCTGGGTGATCAATGTACCTGAATCTGCTAAGAATTATAAATACTCTATTAACTCAATAAGGTTAAGGCAGATGAGGTCATTATCTACAGTAATGTGTACTTAGCGTTAAATTAGAATTTTGTCATCCAGTAATTTAGTGTGCGAATACCTCTCTAATAAAACTCTGGTTTAAGTCCTACTCTTTCGGCATGCAGCCAGATACAAATGGTTTGTAGATGCTCCATGGGCATATATCTTCCCTGAAAAATTGTAAAATGGTAGGGGGGATATGTCTGCATTTGATGGATCTTATAAGTTCAGTCCACTCTAATGGATTGAAGACAATTCTTAGTAACTCTTAATTCGGAAACAGTCGTGTTTAGTTAGCATGCGAGTGCATTATATTACACGAATGTAAAAGGAATGAGAGTAGAGAGTGAATATCTAATACGTACAATGAATTATTGAATGGCAGAACGGTCATTACTGTAGAAGACTTACTAATTTTGGTATATTCTGCTAACTGGGTTACACTCAAACGCCTGTCATCTTGCATACATTGTTCCGTCACGGCCACTGACTCGTCTGGGCCAATGAAACATGGGCTGTATACCGAATTTTACGACAGGACTTACACAGCGCAAGATTGTAGCCTAATGGTTTGCCACATAAGATTAAAGCAGTTTAAAAAAAACAGAATGATGTAAATAAAATGTGTATTACTTCTTATCTGTTGTTCCCGTTGGACACTTGCACATATACTTAGTCTGATGAAGAAAGTAGATTTTTATGTTTGAAGATTCCTATCAAAAACAAAGCAAATAATGTACAATATGATGTTCTAGTTCACACAATAGGAAAGGAAAGCAGGACGAAATTCAGCAAATGAACTCTTAAAATGTGTTTTGCGTGAAGTTCCTCGCAAGCAAAAGCTGGTTTGGTGCTAACTTTTACTGGATTTTTTTCTTAGACCTTCGGTCATGATAGTCCCTACTGACGCCTTGTTTGCGCGAGTTGTTACGTTCACGACTCTGTGTTTTTGTGAGTTTGTGCGAGTTCATGTGAGTTTGTTTGAGTTATGTTCGTGGTCATCTGAGTTTTTGAGTTTGTACGTGTTTATTCTTGAGGAGAGTTTGTCTGTGTAAAACTTTTGTATGTGTGTAGTTTATGTTTATTTATGTTTCTGTGTATTTATCATTTGTATGAGTCTGTGTTGGTTAGGTGACTGACCTTAAATCCTGTTGACTACTCTGAGGATCATTAAGGTTGCAAGTCACCTGTTAATCATCCAAACACAACCACAACACAACACAACACACACATATAACATACTATATATATATATATATATATATGTGTGTGTGTGTGTGTGTGTGTGTGTGTGTGTTGTGTGTGTGTGTGTGTGTGTGTGTGTGTGTGTGTGTGTGTGTGTGTGTGTGTGTTTGTGGCGTGTGTGTATATATATATAAAATTGTAGGGATGGTACCACCTCTAGAAACTGTCCTGGGGACCCTCATCCTCAGAGAAAAAAATAAACTTGCTTCAGGGAAAACTTAAGGTTCTCCCTGAAGCTGTTTGAGAATTTTTCTCCTACCACCCCTATATTTCAAGTATGTTTTATTTAAAGACAAAATACATTGGCCAAACATTCACAAAAATACAGCAGAAAGTAAAACAACATAGGTAACTCAGAGCTACATCTCGAACACTTCGTCCAGCTCCCCTGCGGTGGGCCGCGTGCCCAGAATGCTGCAGGCATTTCCTCTCTGGACCGCAACACTGAGTCTCTGAAAGAGGAAGCTGGTCGCCCTGTGGTCCTTGGTTTCTATGATGAGCTTTTCACCCAGCTCTTTGAGGAACTTTAGAGCACACTTGCCCATGTTCCAAGGGTCTCCGACCCTATTGGAATGAAGTTATAGCAAGGGGAAAGGTCTTCATATTTTCGGATCTTCTGGGTCTCAATGTGGCTGGCACCTCCACCCCCCTTCCACTACGGAGTATGGCAAGTAGGTGTCTGCCAGTGTGGCGACACAGGTGTAGTCCCAGGCAATCTGCTTTTCCATCCTTCCAGGGTAGCATAGTGGCTCCATCAGGACGCTTTTGACTTCCATCAGACCTCTGTACTTGGGGTTCCCGTTGAGCTGGGCAACGGGCTGTGGCGAGGCTTCTCTTTATGATGTCATTGACCTCCTCATGTCTGGCATACTTCCCTTCTGCTGTGTGACACACGAGACCATGAAGTCCGAATTGATCAGCTGTCGCCCTGCCGCAAATACACCTATGTTTGGTGAGGATGGGGGCGGCTAGGCGAAGAGTAACACCAATCCGAATTGCCTGTGGGTCGAGACGGGTGCCCAGGGAGGAATTGGGAACAGCTAGAAGGAAGTCTCCTGAGTGTGGTGCCTTCACTGCCAGGAGACGAGCTTTGTCCTTTCCTGAAGCATTGGAGAGCATTGTGATGGCGATTTTTTCCATGATCGGTTTGTTCCAGTGGGACTGTTTGTGCTTTTTGTGAGGAGCTGGTCTACTGGAGGAGTCTGTAAGGGTGTCCCACCGAATCGCTGCTTCAGTAAACCTGGGGTCTTGAGCTCCTACCACGTCTCTCAAGCGTTCTTGACTAATGCACTGGAAGCCAAACACGAAGACAGAAAAGCAGGTAAAGCAACCTGCGTTGCTTTGCGCACCCCTATACCTCCCAGTCGCACTGGGAGGGTTGTCTGATCCCATTGCTCATCCTCTAGTGACAGGTTCAGTGCCTTCTTAAAAGTTGATCTCAGGTGTGCTTCATATTTATCAAGTGTTGGGTTGTCAAAAGAGGGTGCACACCTCAGGAAGTAAGTGAGTCTTGGCATAGTAAGACACCTTGTGAGGAGATACACAGCATCATGGGCATCAAGATCACTTATTCTCCCCTCCATTCTCTTTAGGTCATTCAATTTGTCCCTGAGGACAGTGTCGATGGCCTGGTGACCCAGGGGTGCTCCCAAGAGGGTATTGTTGGACGGAGTGGTAGTTGAGACTTCCGGGAGGATTCTTCGCACAGCATTGATTATTTCCTGGTTCGCTGTGATGATTTCACACTTGGAGGTATTGAGGATGAGTCCCAAGTCTTCTCCCTGTGTTTTCACAAATTGTAGGTGAGTTTATGTGAGTTTGATTACAAGTTTATGTTTGTGTGGGTTAGTGTTTGTGTAAGTTTACGATTATGCGAGTTTATGTTTGTGCTCATTTAATTGTACTCACCTGCTTGTTGTTGCAAGGGTCGAGTCTCAGGTCTTGTTCGCGCCTCTCTGCTGGTCCATAGTAGTTGCACTTTCTCCTGGCTGACTGATCCCTATCATACCTATTCTTAGAGCCTCTATCACTTCACCGTCCGAATCGTTCCACTTTTTGACCACTCTAAGGCAAAAGAAGTATTTCCTAACATATCTGAGTATTTTGTACGCCATAATCATGTCACTTTTGGTCCTTCTGTCTTCTAGCGTCGTCAGGTTTAGTTTCTCTAGCCTCTCCTCATAGATTATACCCCTAAACTCTGAGACTAATTGCACTGCTAACCTTTGCACTCTTTCCAGCTTCTTTACGTTCTAAACCAGTTGTGGGTTGCATACTGATGCAGCGTGTTGCAAGATGGGCCTGACATACGTCTTGTATGAGGTCATGAATGTCGCCTATTGATATTCTGATTTTCCCGTCTGCGCGAGTGTGTCGTGTGTGGTGTTTTTGGTGTGTGTGTGTGGGGGTGGGGGTTTGGGGTGTGTGTTTTTG
>NC_069406.1:38130774-38146139 GCF_026875155.1 Cherax quadricarinatus
TTATATATATATATATATAAAAAATTTTATTATAAAATTTTTATTATTTATTATATATATAAATTTTATGTATGTATATATATATATTATATGTATATATATATATATATAATATTATATATATATATATATATATATATATATATTATATAATATATATATATATATATATATAATATATATATATATATATATATATATATTTTATAAAACGTGCAATAAACACTTGTCAATTCTCAAATGATGCATCAGAGGTACGTCCTCGTCACGGAATCTCTTATTCATATTTATATTATTTTCGTTTAAGATATTTCATTTGTCTAGACACTTTTGACTGGAAATGGGATTAATTAGTTTACCATCTTCAGATCCATTTTTAACAAATTAAGCATGGACTTTATGTAGTCAGAATTCTTTGTTAGATTCTAAATATTTATTAATTTTGTAATATCTGGTGCGATTGATAGGTTCAATGGAGGTCAATATGAGATCTGAAGGGTTCACTGTGCACTCAGGACCGGATTAAGAAGTCTCCGGGCCCTAGGCTATTCAGATTGGCGGGGCCCCTTTGAGTTACGGGTAAGTGAAGCGACCCCTTCCAGCTTGGGGTTGGAGGGAGGGGGTCGGTGTGAGCCTGTTTAAGGTCTAATTAAATACATTTTGGCTATTTAGATTAAATTTAATAGGGAAAGTACATCAAGACAACCAAAACCATTTACCAACAGCCATTATAACTATCTTGTTAAATCATGCATTTTAAAGAGAATAAACTCAAGACAGCATAGTTATTACTAGATTAGGCTTTTAAAAGTAGTGACATCATGTCCCTATTATATTCAGCATAACCACTACAGCACTATTATTCCCTTTATAAATCACTGACCATTATTGTTATCATTGCATCATACATAAGACTATCAAATCATATAAACTCAAGAAAGTAAAGAATTGTTTATATTCACAGGCACTTCTTAAATAAACTTTTTTCTGGATTTCATATTGGAAAAAATTATCAATTATATTCTGAAAATCAATATTTTCTTGTTAGATCAGACTCAATGGTCAACAAGGCTAGGTTACACAATTTGTCTTGGCTCTTTGTTGAACGGAGCTGGTTTTTCATTCTTTTCAAAACAAAAAATGAACGTTCTCCTTCCAGTTAGTAAGCTGGAAGTGTTAGATAAAGGCGATACACTATGTCAACATTAGGGAAGGTTTTGAGATACCTGCATTTTTTAAATGTTTCAAAGCAGCTGAGGGCGCACATTTTTCAGGTGGAGCTTTAATCTGATTCATAACCCAGAAAAATGAACTATTTCTTCACAAATGTGTCCTGAACATCTGCTGAAAGTGTTGTTTACAACTTTAATGCAGCTTCTCTCAATTCTGCATCTGGCATAGTAGTAATTTTGAACAGAAATCCAAACTTGTCATTGAGATTCTGGTAGATTTCTTTTCTTTTCACCAATTCGTAATCAGTGAATCCAGAATGACGAAGTATGTAGCTGTCTTACATTTTCTGCCTTGGTAGCAACACAATTTCATTGTCTGCCTCTTCAAAATTGCGTTTTCCTCTTCTTGACCGCTGATGATCAGCCCGGAAAACTGTATTTCTTTCACCAGCAGTTTAGCATTCTCTTCAAACATTCCAAAAGCTTCATCATTGCGAAGTGAGCTTACAAATTCCACTAACCCTGCACAGAGGTTAGCACAAGTAGCCATTTCAATTTCAATTTTCTGAAGTGTAATGTTCGTGGCATTTAACCGTTCCAGTATACAGCCCCCAAAGCACACAGAGAAAGGGGCCAATTCAAAATCTTCCATTTTGATGCAAGCTGGCTGCTTCGCTTTTGTAGTTGCTGTCTGGTCTTCATCCTCTGCTATTTGGATCAAAGCAGAACGTATTTCAGCAAAGCTGTCTTTCAAAGCTTGTGTTGCATCATGCGCGCTGACCACCTTGTTGTTGATAATGATTTAAAGACATCTCCATGAATGGTTGACTTGAGTATACTCCACCGATGCGTTTGAAGCGAGAAAAAATTAAAGAGTGCTTGTAAAAGTCCAAAAAATGAAACTGCAGCGACACAACACCGCAGCACATGACCCAACAAGATTAAGAGAATGTGCTGAGCAGGGCACATATTCAACAAGTGGGTTGATTTGCTTGATACGAGCTTGCAATCCATTATATTTACCCGACATGTTACTTGCATTGTCGTAGCTCTGGCCATGGCAATCCATAATAGAGAGCCCATGTAAAGCGAGTATCCAGTACTGCATTCATCATTGTTTCTCCATCATGGCCTGAAAGAGGAATGAATTTTATAAAGCGCTCTACAGGCTTACCACTGGAGTCGACTGGAGTGTTGAATCTACACTTATTGCAAAGTATTTTGCAGTTTTCACAGCTGCTATGATGTTATTGAGGACCTTCTTAGTCATCAGTTCAATAAATTCATTGCATATAGTAGATGACATGTAAGATACAGTGCCTCTTCCTGCATTCCCAAGGCGTGACACATGATTTGCTAAGAATGGATCGAATTGTGCTAACAGTTCTATGATCCCTAGGAAATTGCCATTGTTTTCCGAACCAAAAAACCTCATTTTCTCCACGGAAAGCAAGTCCTCTTAGAGCTAAGAATTTTACAACAGCAACAACTCTTTCTAGAACTTTTCTCCAATAAGTGCGCTCTTTTTCAGTTTGTTTTTTCCAAGTGAGAATCCAATAAGCCTTTTTCTGTGCAGGAAATACACTGGCTAAAATGCAGCTCCTGTGAGTGGTGCTGTTTTCATGTTCCTCGAAACGCTTGGATTTTTTCCAGTCATTAAACCCCCTGTGTGAAGGTATTTTCTTTGGTAGAAAATAGTTTGGGCATGCTGAACATACACTTTTCCTGAGCTTTCAGAGTATACCAGCCATGATCTTTTCACAGTTTCTGAATTGCAAGCTTCCTTTAAAACATAGATGACTTTAAACAACGACGACTTCCATCATCATAAACCCTTTTGCGATTTCCTGAAGTCAATGTTCAGAGTTTGACTGAAGTTTTCTGCAATGAAAGCATTACGTAGAGAATC
This sequence comes from Cherax quadricarinatus, assembly GCF_026875155.1. Taxonomy (NCBI): domain Eukaryota; kingdom Metazoa; phylum Arthropoda; class Malacostraca; order Decapoda; family Parastacidae; genus Cherax; species Cherax quadricarinatus. The sequence goes on from NC_069406.1 coordinate 38,133,856, forward strand.
TGGGATTACATTTGGCCATGAGGCAGGACTTTTAAGACAAATCCTGTGGATGAAATGTCCGTTGAGACATTGAGAGGAGACACAAAGGAAGTGATGCTGGCTGGGGAAATAATGGAGGGAGGGCTTCCTGTATGATCTGACGTATCTGCGATTCAACGTATGGTAACATCAGAAACTGTTTTCGTGGGGCATGTCTGTGACTTTCTGCAGCTTCCTACATCTTTCTTTATTGTTCTTCTTCTTGAATTTTCTTCTTTCTTTTCTGTGACCCACTCGCATAAGAACGTCCAACATCACGTTCACGAGATGCCATAATGAGGATGTATCACTGTCTGTAATCATGCAAAAACAAATTTTTCATTATCAATTATTATTAAATTTTTTAATTATTATTAATTTTTTTTTCTGTCATTGGGGGGATATGGGCCCCTTTTAGCCCCCTTTCCTCTGGCTGCGCATCTAAAATTCAAAACGTTACCAGAAAGGAGTCATATACAGAACTTTTACCATAGATTAGGTTAGTGATTTGGACTACGAATATTTTACTAATTCATCCTCCTTGATCTCCAATTTACTTTAAAAAGAAAACATACCGATCCAAAAACAATGCACAATGGTATTTATATTACCATTTCATAACTAAACTAATCATTATGTTTTTGCATGATATATGGCCTACCACCATAGATAAGGACATGAAATAAAGAATGCAGGGGCAATTTTCAGTTTCACCCCAACCAACGATTTTTTGATGTGGCTTATGTGTTTTTGTGGAAAAATGTAGTAAATTAATTGTGTTCTAAAATCACTTCCGTCGCAACTTGAAAACTAAGCATTTGCGACGGAAGTGATGTAGAACAACAATCAATTGAGATCTGTTATTGAAATGATAAAGACCCTTTAAAAACAGGACAAAGTGCTTTTTAAAAAACCCACAATCGGAAGTCAGTTTGCGTTTTTTACGTTTTTCTTTATAGTATTTTTACCAAAATGCGTCTTTACTGGTCCATGCGTCTTTTACTGGTCCAAGTAACCCTGTCAGGTACCTCCCCTTTAAAATTTAGAGGCGAAAACAAACATTTATCCATACACATCAATGTCTATCAACAAAACTTCAGTTAATTTGACACCAGTACAAGTCTAGATAACGTGTAAATTTCTACAGAAAAAATTTGGGGAGGAATCTCCCGTACTCACCCATTAGCGGGAAAACACAGCTGTTCTGATGTAAACAAAGGTGTGTTGAGTGTTGCCATCTATGGTTAGATTTATTTATTTTTATTTTATTTTTTTTCATTATTTATTTTTGTTTTGATTAATTTTTAAAATTCAATTTTACTCTCCAAACACTTGAACTTTTTAGGTAGGGACCCCTTTGCACTTGCACCATGTGCGCAGTCTTGGATGAGCCCCTGAACCCCTTGATAAGGGGCCCCCAAATGCGCGGGGCCCTAGGCAAATGCCTAGTTTGCCTATGCGGTAATCCGGCCCTGTGTGCACTATACAAGAGCATAAGAACATAAGAACATAAGAAAGGAGGATCTTATGTTCTTATGTTCTTATGTTCGATTCATTTTGCTTTACTTCTCTTTTTCTCGTTACATTACCAGTGGTTTGGCACTCTCGGTGTTTGAGTCTTAGGAGTCCTCCCACCATGTTTCAATATCTCCTCTCCCCGCCCCCATAAATGGTGGCGCTACATAAAATTATTTGCGTTTTTTGTAAGAAATGACGAAACCACCTCTACAACTATTGGGAACACAATCAGTAACAGATTCCCACCTCTCACGTTCAATATTTTCTTTTCTGTCAGTGCCCAATTTCTAAAACACTAATGATTTGATCTTCTGATTTTACATTTTTAATTTTCTTGTATCATCAGGATTCACCATTCATTTTTTTCCCAAGAAAATTCTTAAACTCTCGGATATGTAATGAATATGCAGTTTAAAACAATGATAAAGATGGGCTTTACATTAGCTACGCCAGGAAATGATGCATACTGATGGTATTAATCGAAGAATTTTATAATTACATGCACACAAATATTGATCAAAGAGAAAGATGCATCATTTAAATTGTGCCAAACTTATTTGACGAGAGTAGTTAGTCAGGAATAATTAGGAGGACATGAAGAATCACGGAAGTTCATTCAAACTTAATTTCCGGAGAATGATGCAATTGTAAGGTTCAAAATTAAGGGCAGATGCATTCTAGTGAATATGTCGGCATCTTTGTTTTTCATTGTGTAATTAACACCTCTCCTTCAAAGATAAAACTGAAGTAGATCATAAAGAAATAACTTATTCATACATTATCATTCATAAGGAAGAGAAAGTAGTCCGGAAAGATGCATATAAGAGTCTAGATCCTATTACTCAATTTATTACGAGAATGAATAGGATTTGGGATAGTATCAAAACACAGATGTTATGATATAGATATGTCCCCTGAGCAGGAGGCAACATTTGCTGTACGAAAAAGGTGCAACAGTTATGTGAGGTTTGAAAATTTAAATATGAAACACAGACGCCACAACCATACCTTACCAATGAACGGTTATCTGGGAGCTTATTTTATTCATAATTTACAAAGAAAAGAGAGAAATGATGATGACGTTTTGTTATAACATTTTGTATGACATGACTATTATTCTCAAGGAAATGTATGAGAAGAAATTCCCTCTCATTCTTTCCAGACAAGCATTAACGTTTTGAAGGTGGGGGATCACGAAGGTTAGATTTTAGGATGCACTGAGTTTGTTAAAATGGTTCATCATCCACTTCGGTAAAGCAACACATTAAGGCAGGTAAACCACAGACATACATGAATTCCATATTTAAAGATGTACCCACAGCAGATATCCCCGTACTCAGCAGGGAAAAATAGATATTGTGTTATGAATATATGGAAAGCTTGGAGAGAACAGATGAAACTTAGCTGCAATCCAAAAACAATTCTTAAATGCAGTGAAAACCTGTGAGATTACTCAGAAGTATTGTAAACATAAAGAAAACTTATTTCAGTCAGAACATCACAACGTTTTCAGTGATTATTTGATGTTATACCATAAATCAAATGTGAAAATTTTGGTAGATGCTGTATATAAGATGGATGTTGATTACTACATTGCTTTACTCTCATTCAGTTAGAATGCTTTCTTATTCAAATCAAGGTTAGAAATAAATACAATTTCTTCACACATTTGTACAAACTAACAAAGAGTTATTACGCTGAGAGTTGATCACTTTAATGAGAGTTTAGGAAGGCAGATAATTCATTAGTGAACCTCTTTTTTGAGGCCTTATAAGGTTTACGTATAACGTATCGGGACTTCTACAGTTTGTATGACACTGCCAAAGTAGAAGCCCTTCCTCAAAAGGGAACACCAAAGATATACCCTGAAGAAAAGGATGCCTTTGTTGATGCTGGTCTAACCAATATGTCTTGTCAGGGAGATAAGTGGTATTCGATTTTGCGAGATACCAGTCTGTTAAACTTGAGGAGGCTAGATATACAGATAACCTTTCCCTCCTTCTTTCATATTCTAACATTAAATAACAAATTAACAGCAAGTCATCTTCAGAAACATTAGATGGTGAGCCAAGATTTGTTCAAACTCTTAATGGATTTACGAGTAGAGAATGATATTGTCCATGATGTTTATGAAAACACACAAAGCAGGTATTTTGAAAATTTCATTAGAACTAATATTGAATAGAGAACTAATATCCAGTGTCCAATAAAATAAAATCAATTTAAGCTTGCCAACAATGTCATTTACAGGAAATCTTTGCTGAATATCTGGATGTAAAGGGAACTTAAAAATACAGTATGAAAGGATTTACACAAATAACCCCCAGAATGAAACTAATGACGACGTTTTGCTGCGGCAGAGACCATTAGCTGGATGACTAGTTAGTGGTCCAAATCGAACTGAAACGTCGTCATAAGTTTTGGTCTCTCCTGTGCGAGGTTTATATATGTACTGTTCCAGTAATAGTATTGTGCCTTTATATTCTTTATAAAATAATTTAGTAAAGCTGCTAGGGATCCACGTTTGTTTAAAAATGTGATACAATTAGATCAATATTGAGTAATTTCTTCTTTTAGGAAAAGAAATTAATAGTAAACTAGAGGGGAGGCCCCTCTGCCTTGGCTTTCAAATTCTTGAGCTTTCAAAAACGAAATTATATCACTTATGGTACAGTCTTGAAACCATATTTTGGTGACAATGGGAATTTATTTTACACAGATATTCACTGAAAAGTGAAGGGATTTATACATGGAATTGAAGAGAGAATCACTTGTTAGTTTCGTGGACTTTTTCTCAGTATCCCAAGTGAAGTTATCAGCCAGTGTACGACTCGAGTAGACACAATATGCTAGATTTACTCAAATCGAAGATGGGTGCACATAATATTAGTGCCCTTATAGCTTTAAAACGAAAGATCTGCTCTCTTAAATTATTATTATTATAATCAAAAAGAAGCGCTAAGCCACAAGGGCTATACAGCTGCTCTGTTAAAGCTTCAAAATACATGCAGAGTAAAGGGAAGACTTATACATTTCACACCAGTGTTTAAGGACGTTTTATCTACCACCGATATGGAAACATTTAATGGTAAAAGTATAAATAATGTTATATATAAAATGTGTAGTATTGAAATAAAAGAATATGTATGGCATCAGTTTAACTCAATATATTTCGTAAATTATGGCATTCAGATTTAAACTGTGAAAACATGTAATAATGAACTTTAAAACAATACAGAATGTAAAATGGTAGACTATAAGTAAGTTTATGATTGTTAATTAATATGTAAGATTTATGCAACACATGAAGTCAAATGTAGAATAATATGAGACAAAATTTAATGCTTTGTATTTTCACTTAAGAGAATATTACAATGAATTTTGTATTTTTTTATTCTCCTGTGCCTTAAATTGAGAATAAAACATTATGAAACTATAATTAATAGTTTAAAGCTTTTTATTTAATACGATCGAAATACAAATTAATGAAGCCTCACTTATGACTGAAGAATACAAATGGTAACGCAGAATAAATTCCTACAAAATTAGGCTAAAACATCAAAAATAAATAAAAATTGTAATATTGTTTGAAATAAATTAAAAAACTCCTTCAAAATTCATTATTGTGCACTGTATGGAGTAACGTATAAACAGCTGAAAAAGAGGGACAAGAAATAAACAAATAAAGATAAGAAATAAAAACAAAGACAGCTGAGATGAACCTGACTTCTTCAAAACAAGACATTTGTTTTGTGTAGTACTGGAGAGGGCGTTCCCCGGGAGAGCGAGAGTACAGGCGTGCTGAGTTCCGGGTACACCTACAACATTATGTGAGGTACCATAAACAAGGCCCTGTCTCTCGGGTAGACGAAATTAATTCGTCGCTCAGACTATTACGAACACAGGTGTAATCTAGTGGCTTGCACACTTGGCTGTAGCACGATAACCAAGTAGGAACAGGCAAAAAGGCAATGTATATATACAGGGAATATGTACAATAAAACAAATGCAAGATACATAGTGAGAACCTATGCGACAAGACTGGGAGGTAAGTCTGCTAAAGCTGGTTTACAGGAGTCCCACATCGCTTCACAACTTTGGCGGGCTTCCTTGTAGTTGAACAAATTTACTAGCATAACGATGGATTCCTACTCATAATACCCTTAGCACCTGGTTCACTGGTCAGGAGGGCATGCCTATATGGGTGTGTGACTTGCTGAATAAAATGTATCATACTCTTAGCATGTCACTCAAACACTACTAAGGTCTGGAATTGAATAGAACTTTTATAACTGAAAATGAAGTAGAAATGCTGATTCTGAACATAAATTAAAGTCAGGGTCTTCTGCATTACAAAGCCCTCAATAAATCTTTTCCACCACTATGATACGGAAATCTTTGCTACGCCCGGATGGCAAAATTTATTAACATCACAAATAAATCTTTCTAAATGGGCGCTCAAAACATTACAATATAATACTTGCATTAAAATAAGTGTAGCTAATTTTCAGAGCAAGATTCTAAAACACAACTTGAAAAAAACTAATTTCTTCTTTCCTGATATTTTACGAGCGAAAGGTTGACTGCTTTTATTGTGGACATTTACTGACTCAACTTTATTTATGGGTTGTATATTAAACAGCAACCACCTTATAAGATGTGACTGCGTGGTCATGGACACAAACTGCACAAGGGATGGCAGAGGCAAATAAGGTTGGGGAAAAGAGAAATACGGTAGGATGAGGAAACAGAGAAAGGAAGAAAAGAAAGAACAAGCGAATCAAATGCACAGAAACTATGTTTATAACAGCCACATTCTTGAACACTACATGTAACATATACACCGTATGTGCATCGAGTAAATAAATGAATATAATATATATATTAATAAAATATATATATATATATATATATATATAATATATATATTATATATTTTATATATATATATATATATATATTCCTTTGATTATCAAGGAAGTCACAGAAGCACTCTCCAGTGAGCTCAGTATCTTGTTCTTGGATGATGGTATCCTAGCTGGCTCAACAGAATCTCTCCTAGAGGACATCAGAAAAATTAAAGACATGGGAGAAAGCCTGGGCCTATCTTTAAACCCCATCAAATGTGAAATAGTTTCTACCAATCGATAGATGATCCAGACAATTAGTGCTGTTTTACAAGGAGCACGAGCCATTGATCCAGCCAATAGCACTCTCCTTTGTGCTTCTTTGGGTCCAATGCCATTGATCTGATCCTAGAAAAAAAAGTCTCATACCTCCGGACGATGGAAGGCAGGACGAAAGACACTGATACACATGATGCCTTCTACCTACTCACCAGGTGCCTGTCAATTCCAAAACTTACCTACTTTCTGAGATGCTCCGCAGCCTTCAACAGTCCAAAACTCAAGGAATATGACTCTCTCCTTAAGACCATGCTAGAGAGTGTATTGAATCTTTCCCTTGAAGATGGACAGTGGTTGCAAGCCTCACTTCCGGTCAGGCTTGGGGAGCTGGGAGTACGCAGATCCTCCCAGATTGCTCTACCAGCTTTCCTATCCTCTTCCACAGCATCAAACGAGTTAATAAGGCACTATTATTCTTCACATCAAAATAGAGTTAAACCGTCTGTTTTCTCATCAATGTTTTTGAGAGTTTTGCGTATTTGTAGTCCAGAGTTCATAGATAAAGAAAAATCCAAAATTTATGAAATAGCTAATGATCTGAAATACCAAAGAAACGTAATTGATAAATCTTTTAAAATTGCTAGAAATACTTTTTACAATCCAAAAAGAGACAACCAACCTTATTCAACTAAAAATATGTTGGTTCTCCCATACCATGAAAACTTGTTTGATAGGCCTTCTCTTCTTAAGACTTTTAATATCAAAGTCGTATTTAAAAATCATGATACAGTAAAAAAAACTTTTGATAAAGAATTCCCCCCAAAATGCTGACGGATGTGTCTATAAGATTCCTTGTAAAATTTGCGATAAAGTTTATTACGGTCAAACTGGTAAAAGTCTCGAACTAAGATTAAAACAACATAAATATAGCATTAGAACTGGACAAGATTCCAATGCTCTATTTATTCATGTAAGAGATTTTAACCATCCAATTGATTTTCAAAAAGCTGAGAAAGTAGTATCAAGCAAGTCCATGGTCGACAGGAATATAATTGAATCTTGTTTCATAAAAAGCAGTTTTAACAATAATATGAATATTTCCTTTGGTTTATATAAATTAGATCCATTTGTAATTAATAGAATTTGGGAAGAATTTAATACACTGGACAAATAATAATTTTTAAATTTTCTTGGGTAGAATAGTTTGTGGGTGAGTTGCGCAAAGGACCAATCCAAGTTGGGTCGGCGCGCGTCAGGTGTTTAACCGTTGTGGGATCTGATAGTGAGGTGCTGGCCAGACCCCTTATATAGCTTCCTTGGATGCTTTACTTTCATAGTTCCTTGATAATGTGAGTAGTCACGAAAGTGCTTGGAATTTCTCTATTCTTTCAGAGTGGTTGTTTTGCATATATATATATATATATAATATATATATATATATATATATATATATATATATATATATATATATTATATATATATATATATATATACATATATATATATATATAGGGGTGGTAGGAGAAATCTCAGCTTCAGGGAAAACCTTGAGTTTTCCCTGAAGCAAGTTTATTCTTTTCTCTGAGGATGAGGGTCCCTAAAACAGTTATATATATATATATATATATATATATATATATATATATATATATATATATATATATATATATATATATATATATATATATATATATATATATATTATATATAGATATATATATATATATATATATATATATATATATATATATATATATATATATATATATATATATATAACAATGATGATTGACATTGAGTCCGACGAAATACAATTAATAGCAGGTCGGAAAAATTTAGGATTTTACGATATTTATAGAAAAGTATATTAACTTTTCAGTGACAAATCAATCGCCATCATCAGAAATTATAAGAATAAAAAAGTTTTGAAGATGAGATAAGAATATTTTGTGGTATGAAAACTAACTTTCATAAAAGTCTTTCAAAATAGGTCTAACGAGACTGGAGGCAGAACATGAGGATACTTGACCAGGACATACAAAATGCAAATGTAAGGCATGAAATTTGGGGAGAGGTTGAAGCCCAAGACACTGAATATAGACTCGGAAACAGAGGCAGCAAGCTTCTCTCAAGAAAAAATATCCAGGGGAGGGGTGAGGAGAGTGCTGAGGATGCTTGTTTCCTGACTCTAGAATTAGCTTTCAGAAATCTTTGCAGAGTAATTCCCGACTCTTTATTTGAAGTAGGTCAGAACCATCTTGCAATACTCACCACCAGCATCAAGTCGCTCATCTGTTAAATTATAACAAGAAGCCAGAGAAAGTGCAGAGGCTTGCAACGAGACTAGTTCCAGAGCAATTAGAAATGAATTATGAAGAGAGAGAGAGACTTAAGGAACTGCAACTGAACGTTAAGACGTGGAAGAACTAGGTGAGACAGGACATCAACATACAATTTACTTAGACGACTTAATAGGATGGACGCTGATAAATTACTCGAGAAACGAGAAATGAATACACAAGGGAACAGTGGGAAGTTAACCAACAAATTAGTAACAGGGATTTCAGGAAGTATTTCTTCAGCTTCAAGGATCTCAGGAAATGAAATGACCCTGACAACGAAGTAGTGAAGGACTGCTCTGTATATAATTTTAAGACTAGGTAAGACGGGCCCCACTAGGCGTGGAGGAAGTAAATCTGATAAGCAGCAAGTTAAGAGGTAGAGCCAGGAGCTGAGCCTTGACTTACAACCATATATGAGTACATACACAAGCACGGATACACACACACACACACACACACACACACACACACACACACACACACACACACACACACACACACACACCACACACACACACACACACACACACGCACACACACACACACACACACACATACACATACAAACATATACATATCCATCCAACTTCTTTTATTACTCTGATATGTCACATAAACCTGGAAAATAAAGCAGACTTGTAATCAGATAAGCTTTTACATTCATTTTATGCGATGCTTCCAGGACGACGCTGCCTCAACCTTGCCAAAATCAACAACAAAAAATTACATTTTGCACTTATTTTGTATCAAGTTTGTAGAGTTACGCTTCCTTTACGAAATAATTGTTTGTCTCCTTATCAAGAGGACAGAGGAGGTGAGAAGCGATGCATTTCACCAGCCACTGTTTCTTCTTTCTTCTCCCTCCCCCCTATCCTTTTTTTTATCTTTTTCCTTTCTTCATTCCTTATTCCCTCTTTTACCTTTTCTCTTCGCCCCCTCAATCTGTTTTTTTCTCACCGTCCCCCTCCCCTTTACCTCTCCTCTTTCCCCTTCCCCCTTCCTTCTCCCCCTTCCCCCTTTCTTCTCTTCCTTCTCCTCCCACTTCATTCAAGCTTTGACTATGCACAAATGCTGCGAAAATACCATATTGTGTTGCTTGGAACAATATAATTATCACAGCGTAACTAACAGAGTGAGTATGAGAGAGACAAAGAGAGACGTAAGGAGAGACAGGAACACCGGTGAAGGCTGCAGCTCCTTGAAGACAAGAGAAAATCGACGAGTATTAACGTTAACATCGGTGGAAAGTTATAGCAAACTGTAACTCAGAACTCAAAATATCTACTGCTTACCTCTGCCTTGCATTATTTCTTTATCGGACAGGCTAGGAGCTGTTAGCCTTTCTCAGCTTATTTCAAAGCCCATCTAAGGTATACTGCTACCCTCAGGATGCGACCCACAACAGTCAACCTACTTACTGCTAGGTAAACAAGAGGCTGCAGGTGAAAGGAAGCGTGCCCAACGTTTCCAGACTTCACTTTAATCCCTATTTTAGAAAAAAAATGTGTTTGTGACTGGTGGTAAACATGTTACATGAAGCCTAAATTACCCTCGTGTAGTCGAAAAGCTGAAAACCCAATTAACCAACTGCGTAATGGTCATTAAGTTTTCGTATCACCTGTTCACCACCAGTCAAGAATACTTTACTCCTAAACTAAAAGGAAGGTAAAAATATTGTTTATGTATCAATATATATCAATAACAACACTACGACTAGTCGGAGGATCGAACCCGTGTTGTTTTAGCCCGCCTCATAGTGAGCGAAAATTTCACGACACGGGACCATACAAAATAATACGAAAACCCGCTGACTGAACTGTCGAATTGTCCAACTGTCGGACTATCGAGCTAATAACTGAATAATCAATTTAAATGCATTACAGATCCCTTTTTGTCGTTCTTTTCATTCACGCCTATTGCTTCGTTATATTTCAGAACGAATTTGAAACAAGAATGAAAGACTTGCAGACTTCCAAAGAGGACAAAACGTTGGAACGAGGAAGGCTGGAACATCGGTCATTATTGCGAACACAGGTAATAATGGCCTGTTGAGCTGGTCGTAATGGGATTGGAGCGAAAATAAACACAGCAGTAGTATTTTCCTTCACCCATTATATATACATTTATGTACACTTATGTACACTATGTACAGGAGTTGAAATGTAAGTGTACCACACGGTTATAAAGGCAAAGACAATAGCCTGAGAGAGAACACTGTTCTTCAACCAGCTAGAGGCAAGTCTGGCAAATGCTAACTGCAAGTGAAACCACGTTACATCAGCGTTTGGCGGGCTCGTCTATGATTGGACAATGAACCAAGGTACTGATTTAACGATGAGTACCCTTACCGTTAAACCCTTAGCACTCGGTTCGCTGGTTGGGAGGCAGCCTACATGGGAGTGTGTACATACGCCGAATAAAATGTAACGTACTCTTTGCATGCCACAGTCATCAAAACTGCAGAAATGTTCCATGTTTCTATGGTCATTTCTGCATTCCAAAGCGATGGTAAAACAGTCTCCAGCAAAAGCAATAATGGACACAAGAAGAAGCTGTGTGACTGACTGGAACCATCGAATATTTAAGAGTATTAAAGAGAATTGCGTCAAAATATATTAAAGAGCATTGCGTCAAAATATATTAAAGAGCATTGCGTCAAAATATATTAAAGAGCATTGCGTCAAAATATCATAAGACTACAGCTGCAAAAGAGACTGCAGAGCTAAGTCAGCATCGTGCAAACTAGGTTTCAACCAAAACAGTGCGTCGTGAGCTCCATGAAGCAAGATATCATGGGAGGGTTGCAATTGCTAAACCTTTCCTTTCAGAAGCAAATACTGCAAAGCTCAAACAAAGGGGTCATGACCTAAAGAATTGGACATTGTACTAATGGAAGAACGTTATTTACTCCTACGAATCTTCCTTCACACTTTTCCCAAGTTCTGGCCGAGTTTGCGTCGGGTGACGCAGACTTATAACCCCGACTACTTGGTTCCCACCTTGAAGCATGGAGGGGGATCCGTGATGATTTGGGCAGCAATATCGTAGAATTCTCTTGGCCTGGCACTAGAACTGAATGACTAGAGTTAACGCCCAAATATATTTATCGATTTTAGGTGACCAAAGTCATCCCATGGTACAAATGTTTCCCAATGGCGACGCTATTGTTCAAAATTTTCATGAATAACATGACAATGAAGTTGAACACTTGGATTGGCCCCACAATCGTCGGATCTAAATATTGTCGAACATCATTTGCGTCAGTTGGAACAGAAAATAG
>NC_069406.1:38146639-38162976 GCF_026875155.1 Cherax quadricarinatus
TCACCAATCTTCATTAAAGGTAAGTGTAAATTATTCTATTTTTATTAATCTTTTTGTTATTGAAAATTATTCTTTTGCATTAAATTTAAAATATTTCATGTGGAAAAATTTTTTTTTCATCTTTTGGGGTGCTTGCACGGATTAATTTGATTTCCTTATTTTTATGGGAAAATTTAAATTTGATTTTTTCGATATTTGACATTGAGGCTCCGGTCGTATTAATATCGAATGTCGGCGGCCCTGTATAGGGTTTCGGTATCCATGGTAGGGGGGGACAACAGATGGTCAAAACACTGCGACCATTTCCACATATCAATGAGTTTTACATTCTGAAACAAATGTAATATCTAAATTTCCCTTGTAAATATTTTTTTACAGTAGTTTTAAAGGCACACAGGTGTTATGGACAAAAATTATTATTCTTATAAAAAAATAAATACTAAATCCATGAGGGTCATGGGCATTAAACGAAATTCATTTTAAAATTTTAAAAAACCCCAGAATATTTCCTCGGGAAAGGCCCTTGATGCGGGCCCCCCCAAAGGGGGGTTTTGATGAAAACTGGCACTCTTAATCCAAAGAACTGAACTTGGCCCTTCTTTCCTTGGATTGACCCAAATTGCCCCATTCAGGTAGCTTTTTTCCTTTAAATAATTACAGGGGACACCGGTTTTTGGCTGTGTGGAAATTGTACAATTGGATTTCTAGCACTTTTCTTGGCGAAAAATTTAACCCCCCCGGGGTTTTATACATTGGCTCGAAAACGATGGTACCAACGCGTCCCTGGGCTTCTATGTTGGACTCACTCCTGGGCACATTAAAAGCTTATCTATGTATTTTTTCTTAAGAATTATGTAAGAAACACATTACATAGCATATAAACAGCAATGTATGTTTAAAAATAATCACTCTTGGGCACATTAAAATATCTTATTTTAGGCTAATATTGCCATTTTCTTAATCCATCTATGATATTTTCTTAAAAAATTATACTACAGTGGAACCTCAAAAATCAAACTGCCCCCAAACACAACCAATTATGCAAGTGTATTTTTGTAAGTGCTTTTTATAAGTGTATTTTTGAGGGTCTGAAATGGACTAATCTAATTTACATTATTCCTGATGGGAAAAAATTCATTTGGTAAAGGCATTTCGAACAGCCTTCTGGAAACTGAAGAAAGGGTTCGATTTTGAGGTTCACTGTATAAGAAAAAACGTTACATAGCATATAAACAGTAATGTTATATGCTATTGAGGGGTTGGTGGAGGGTAAAATTACATTTTCCTAATCCAGCTTCAGAGAAAATGTGTATGAAACTGCTTTGGCCCAGTAAACGCCTTAACCCTTTCAGGGTCCGTGCCATAGATCTACGGTTCCCAAACCGTATATCTCCCACCATGAGCTCAGCCTCACTCTGAAAAGCTGTGAGGGTAAAATTTGGGCCTAGATATGAGAGAATACTTTCTATGTGGTATGTAGCACCACATAAAACAAATCGCAGCATACAGTGCATTGAGAGAGAAAAACTGAGACCATAAATTTTCATTTAAAACAGCGACTTTGCAGTGTTTTCGTATGTTTTTTATAGTGTACAGTATTTGCGATTTCTTGGTATAATTTGATAGAATGGAAGATATATTACAGAAATAGAGAAGATTTTGATTTGGTTTTTTGTAATGGAAATCGCTTAAAAAAGGAGCTCAAAGAAGCAGAAATGTTAAATTTTTGCCGATGTTCAAGAGTAAACAAACGACCTCACACGTCAAATTTAAAACGCCAGCTGATGGGTCTAATATACATTGAAAAATGTGGTGATATTATTTATACAATTATTACAATATTGCATAACAGTAAATCTTCTATTTTTTGGTTTAAATAAAATTCATTTGAATAAAAAATAAAAAATGGAATTCATTTGTAAAGCCTGAAACGTAATTAATGAACAGGGGAAAATTGTTAGTTTATGCCGGGGAATGCATGCATTGTTATTCTGGACCTTATTTTGAAATTAGAATATTTGAACTTTGCTTTAAAATTTGGGGACAAATTACTAATTTCCGATCACTTTATTTTGTAGTTGAAACAGTTGACTTGGCAATTTCTTGTGCTCAATCGATAGAATAGAAGTAATACTAGTGGAATAATGTAATTGGCCTAAAATGGGAGTCAAAGTCGCAAATCGCCGATAAAGTAAATATCGCTGACACATCAAAATTCGCAAGAGCATAATTTCGTTTGATTTTCAAACAAATTTCATACTTTTTGCTTTATTACCTTTAGAAAAGTTCTCTAGCATTTCATAAAAAAAATAACAAAATTATTTTTTGAAAATTCTTGACCCTGGTGTGCACTTTGAAATTTGGCCTGTGGACCCTGAAAGGGGTTTAATAATACATAAGGCTTTTTTTTAAAATCTCAGCACGAATTAACTCATTACTTTCTTCCTTTGTTTATGATGGCATCTAAAGGTAAACTGTTAGAAACGATTAAACTCGGTGAGCATGGGGATGTCGATGGTAATAATATGGCTGTAGGCTGCATGTATGTAGCTATATGCCCGGGGTGTAGTCCTCTGGGACTACAAATAAATTACTACTCACCAACAAGAGTCCCTTCAATAAAAGTATGTAATGTTCATTTATCATTAAAATTAGTCAATTTTTATTTATTTTTCATTTTTTCTGTACGTAAAACTAAAGTTATTCTTAAAAATGTTTTTTTTGTTAATATTTTTGGGTGTCTGAATGGATTAATTGGATTGACATTATTTCTTATGGGGAAATATTACTTCGGTTTTCCGCCATTTCAGATTTAGGCCAATCTTCTGAAACAGATTAATTACAAAAAACTGGAGGTCTACTGTATACAATAATGTCCTTGATGCTGGTGAGGGGGCTCTTGATACAAGAAATTAGTCATGTCCTATTTTTTAGACTGAGCCTGCATAATTTGCCTCCCATTCCCCAGGCACTACATGACCCATTTTTAAATGAATGCTTTTCCCCCCAAATACGGTAACTTTACAATCTAGGATAACCCAAGAAAGTCAAACGATGTGAAAGAACTGTAATATAAGCATTTCTTGTACACAGTGCTAGAAAACCAAAGCGCAAAAAATAAGAAAACAATCATTTGCACCAATTTATACTGTATTATATATTCCAAGTGGAGCAATGCCAGGCTATACATTTTTCCATGTTTGGAGTTCTAAGACACTTTGGAACACATCTAATACATACAAATATTATAAGAAACTAATGCACATAGTGTTAGACAATAAAAACAATAAAAAGTAAAAAAGTCACAATTTTGTCAATAAATTGAAAAATTTAAATATTGCTGGTACATTTGTGCTGCAGTTTCCAATGTGTGATCACTTTTTGCCAACTTTAGTATACTATAATATGTAAGTTTTCATCCAGTTACTTTTGTTTTATTCTACTCAGAAAAATACTCACTAATTTTTTTTCTTCAAATATTGTCATACAAACAGGAAATTTTACTTCTGGGTATGCTACAATTTAAAGGTTTACTTCTGTGTCTTAATTCAGATATTCACATTGCATATACACACATACATGAAGGCCTCAACTGATGGAGGTGGCGAGTATGTTAACGCTAACGATGAGACAAAGTGCGCGCGCGCGTGTGTGTGTGTGTGTGTGTGTGTGTGTACTCACCTATTTGTACTTACCTATTTGTGGTTGCAGGGTTCGAGTCACAGCTCCTGGCCCCGCCTCTTCACTGTGTGTGTATGTGTGTGTATGTGTGTGTGTGTATATGTGTGTATGTGTGTATGTGTGTATATGTGTGTGTATGTGTGTGTTGTGTGTGGTGGTGTGTGTGTGCACACGTGCTCATGAGTGAGAGACAGACACAGTGTGTGCGTGTGCGTGCATCTGCGTATGTCTGTGTGCTCCCTTATTTGTGGTTGCAGGGGTTGATTTACAGCTCCTGGCCCCCATATGTGTGTCAGCAAGACTGGAACTAATATTTACTGCGAGTATGTCCAACATATGAGTAACAGAATATGAGAGCCCCATGGGAACCAAAGCGAACATGAAATATTGAGCTCAAGAACCTTGTGGAGCTACAAACATTAAAAACAAGTAGTTTGAAAACTGGTAGAAGGATGAGCCTCAGTTTAAAACTTAGAAGGAATGCTTAGAAAATGACAAGAGTTTAGTGGTAGTTTAATGATATAAACAAAGTATAATGGTATTTTATCACAACTCTGCATATTTTGTACCATTGTTGCTAATATTAAAAGTAGAGTAAAATAAAATAATATTTCTTTATTAAGTCTAGGGGCACTAAGATCATAAGCACATCACATCAATTTACTGTACTGTCAACTTCATATTTCGAGTAAGGCATTGCTGACTAACATTCCACAGTGGAAAACTCAGCATCTCTTATTACCTGTCTGAATCCCTTATTGACAATTGAAAATGATCACGAGCCTCAAGATCTAAACAGAAAGAATCTGTCTTGTTATTAATATGGTACAGGACTGTATAAAAGGTTGAAAGCCTATAGTTGATTCATTAATAGTTGTCAAAAGCACAAAAAGAGTTGAATATGATGTAAGACAAGAAAGGCCAATACTTTCAATTACATAAAAATAAAAACCCTTTTGTCTATTTTAATGCAGTGGACCCCCGATTTTTGGCCGGTGCGGAAATCGTACAATTTGGATTTCAAGCACTTTTTCAGTAAAATTTCCCCCCCAGGTTTCGTCCATCCACTCAGAAATTGTAGGTATCAGATGCGTCCACCACCCGGGACATCGCTTCTCACGCATACCACACTCAGTCTGCCTGTCTCTCTCTTTGAGTGAGCAATACTCAGCGCATTCATCCATTGTTTTTGTGCTTGTTTGTTAATTGCGACTGTGAAATAAGCCACCATGGGGCCAAAGAAAGTTCAGAGTTCCAGCCCTGTGGTTAAAAGTGAGAAACACGATAGAATTCAAGAAAGAACTCGTAGAATGAGTTGCAAAGTTTTGTTGAGAATATCACTACCACCCTCCAGAGGGTGCTAGTGATTGTGATGGTGGTAGAGGGTTGTAGTGATGGTGGTAGAGGGTTGTAGTGATGGTGGTAGAGGGTTTGTAGTGATGGTGGTAGAGGGTTGTAGTGATGGTGGTAGAGGGTTGTAGTGATGGTGGTAGAGGGTTGTAGTGATGGTGGTAGAGGGTGGTAGTGATGGCAAACAAACGAAGATGTTGAGAATTTGTTGGTGTGGATCAACAAAAAACAGTTAGCGGGGAGATAGTGCTGTGGGGCGATAAATTGCAAAAAGACAAGGCAGTTGCATACGGATCTCGTAAAGAATATGCCAACAAGAGTCTTCAATAAAGGTGAAACTGATTTAAATGTCATTCTTCCATTAAATTAGTGCTTTATATTTCTCATTGTTTTCTGTACGTAAAACTATAGTTATTCTCTATAAAATGTATTTTTTGTTAATATTTTTGGGTGTCTGGAATGGATTAATTTGATTTACATTATTTCTTATGGAAATATTACTTATTAGTTTTCATCCATTTTGGATTTTGGCCGACGTTCTGGAACTGATAAGGCTGGAAACCAGGGGTCCACTGTATTACAAATAATTTACAAAATTTAAAAAGAATTTTTGTTTTGTTTTTCTTTTTACAACGATCACCCTGCCTTGGTGAGAGACAGCCGGTTTGTCGGAAGAAGAAGAAAAAAAAAGACTGATCAGTCATTTTTTTTTAAAATTTGCTTGGGCCAACTAAATGATATGAACTAATGAAATAATAATGATCAGGTAATAAATATTTTGTATTTTCACACAGTCCTGCCAGTAAATGTTGTACATTCCTAACATTCACTCTTAGTTGTTCGTAATGGCAAAAATAAAATCTGAATAGTCAAAAAAACTGCTATGGATGCTAAGAAATAGTTTTTAACTTACCACACACACTTCCACACAACTTATCAACACAATACTCAAGGAAATATTTTCCTACCAAGATTATAATTATTTTTTCATTGGCAATATAGCAAATATTAAAATCTTACAAAACTCAAAAAATATATTATGTAGTGATAAAGAGTCTCATTTATGGCATCACATTAACATTTGAAAATATTATATCATCACACAGCATTGCCAGAAAGCAACAATTACTCTATTCTAGATAAAAATTACAATTATCTCATGAGCTTAACCATAAAATGAACTTAATAATACTAGTGATGAGCGGGCAGTGAAACAGCTGTGGTGGTATTAATAAAAATGTCCATAACTCTGGAACAGCTGGCAAAGCCTTCTTTAAACATGTATGCATTGATGATTCATGTTATAACCAAAACTATAAGGTGTAATTCTCATTTTCTGTTAACTTTCTGTACTTTACAAAATATTTTCAAGAAATACTAATGAATCCAGTCAATACAATCACTATATGATATTTACATATTAGTCTTATAGTGAATTAACAATGCTGGAAATCATACTGCATTATGGTGTGAATATCAACCAGTATATTTGTGGCACTCATGCAGTTTAATTAAAGTGAAAGTAAATAATAAACAAATAGCTATTTTTAACACTTCTTGCTTCTCATGTTAATTTTAAAATAATTTTCAGGCAATAAATTTTACTTATTAATCATTAAAATATAATTAATGCTTAAAGGAACCAATAAAGCAGTGTAGTGATCAATCAAATGGATTCAATTAGCATATGGCATTTTCACAATATCAAAATATTAAGTTCATTAACAGAGCAACTCCAGAATATGTAATTTGTTATATAACAGGCATATGACAGGAACACCAGGAGAGAAAAGTCATTTACTGACACTGAAATGTAAATGTCATCATAAGAGAAAGTAGTATTTTGGGTATCTCAAATAGCCATGTTTTAATTTTTCTGTTTGAGAATCCAAATTGTTACAGAAATTCTTTGTTTCTTCCCTCTGAAGGTATGCTCAATCTGTAATTTGAGTATTGGCAACAAGTAAAATTTTTCAAAAACAATGTTAATATTTTTGTTGGATTATTTTATCAAAATTCAAGCAGGATATCCCATATCAGTTCCGTGGTATACCACCTGTTAATGGTTCCATGGATCATTATCACACAGCCTAGTCTAAATTTAAAAGCAAACATTACAGGACCTAGATCTATTAATAAATACACAGAAAGTAGTATACGTGTATAATGAATGTAAGTACAGCTTCGTAAAATTTAACTGTCATCTTGCATGCTCATGAGACAAAAGAAAGACCAGCAATCCTGCCACTGTAAAAAAAACTAATGGGCTTCTGCTTCAACTTATATGATAAGATGGTAGTGTATTTTGGACAGTTGTTCTCTACTGACCTGGTGTTGTTGGCCACTTGATACTTGAAGGTGAAGCCATAGTATAAATGAATACATGTATTTGTTGGAGGAAAAAGAAAGTGAAAAGTCTCCAACAACTGAAAATTTATCACAGGCCACCTGGGTTAGCTATACCAACTCCATGACTATGGAATAATTGTAAGATTTATTATTAGAAAAAAAAATCACCCTGAAGGGTCAAGTCAGTTTAGGTGAGAAGAATGTCTGTCTGGAGTAATTTAAATACTGTATATGAATGACTGGAGAAGACACTGCTTTAGTGGGAAACATTGTACAGTGCTGGATATACACAGACATACTGTAATATTATTAAAATCCTAATTTTCAATTAGCACACCAATCAACTTTTTCCCATGCATCTAAAGCAAATTTCAATTAATTTTTCTACTTAAAAGTGTAAAATTCAGCCTGAAAACTCCAGTTCTGTTACTATTTTTTGAGTAGGTATAGCATGCTGTATCTTATTATGTGTGCTTTACAATGAAGGGATAGTCTTGATTGGTGTATTAGCCAATGGTACAAAGATCTTTTAATAATATGATAATGACATTCATTACATCCCATGCTGGGAGAGGCACTGTTAACAAATAATTTATTCTTAAATGTACATACATAAACAAAACAACATTTATATATAACATGATCATGACTTCAGTCTGTTTATATCCATTTTGCAAATTATGTGCATTACAAAAGTGTGTCAAGCCTTGCCTCATCATCTGTAATAACTATGCCTGGAATGTACGCATTTAATATTGCAAAATATAACGGCAGCTTAAGTGTTTATACATTGTAGGATGTATACTGGTCTTAGGCTAATGTTGTGAATACCACATACATATTAAGAAACAACAGGTCTTTAAGGATTATAGTTTTACATCTCATGCATAATTCCCTGAATATATTCACCTAAGCTCTGTCTTCCACTATTTACATAAGGGCTATTCATTCAAAAGCACCTTTTCTTTTTATAGGAATAACAGGCAATGAAGGTTTAATATAAGTACAGTATTCTAAACTTAATAAAATTTCCTTTCAATATTAATCAATAACTTCCTATGAAAAATATGTACCCCTCTTAACATTTACAATAATTAAATTTCATGATTACTGGAACTGCTCAGTAATGATTATATGAAAGTTATACATAAGTATTTCAGTGCCATTAGCTGGCTTATACTGCTGCAATTGCAACACATGATGGATACACATATGCAGACACAGGGTGATCTGCAACATACCTAATAAAAAATTAAAAATAAAAATAAAAATTTACACAAAATTACTACTTCTAAGTACTATACAACAGATCTATATGTAACAGAAAAAACTTCTGACTAATCTTTACGATTACTAAGAAATATACCAAAAGATATAAACACTACAAAATTTTGAAATATCTACTGGAAATTAAAGGAAGAGAATAACCAATTCAGCTGCTTACATATAATGAGAAATAATGTTTGAGGATAGTATCTCACTACATACTGAGGGTTACTTCAATTTTGTTCCAAAATTATGGACTCTCTATTTCAAGTTCATCCCCACCATGAATCAAATGGATCAGGTAAATCTAATTTTACCTCTTCAGCACCATTACCATCATACCACTCCTCATCTTCATTATACTTTGATAATTCATTACTCATGTACCTCACTTCAAACTCCAAGGTTTTTTTCTTTCCACACATGTCTACAAGATATTAATCAGTTTGATCCATTTCATTCTTGTGGTTCAATGACTGACCAGACTTCACATCCTCAGTGTTATTTATACCTGCTAAGTGGTTTTGCTCCAGTACTTTTGCAGAAAATTTTCCACTAAATTCAGAGATTTTACTCGGGTTATCAGATCCAGCTCCACCACATTCCTTAAATTTCTTTTGCATCTGGATCATCAGATGGTTTTCTGTTTTCCATTGTCATAAACATCGACTCTTTCCCTATTTAAAAAAACCTTTATTACCAAAATCCTTTTTCAGTTTCATAGTCAGAATTTACCCCCTCCTTAGTGTTTTTAAGATCATAATCTATAAATTCATTAATATGTAAATAAACCCGAATCTAAAAATTCCTTTATGTTTTCATAATCAGAATCATCATATTCTTTTGTGTTTTCAGAGTTGGAGTTGCTGTGACACTCAGTATCCTCAAATCCACTTGGAGTCACTGTGCACTCAGTTATCCCCAAAATCTGACCTTTTGGGAAACGCTGTGGCACTCGGTATCCTCACACTCTGACTTGGAATCGCTGTGGTACTCAGTATCCTCAAAATCTAACTTAGAACTGCTGTGGCACTCAATATCATCAAAGTCCAACTTGGAGTCGCTGTGGCACTCAGTATCATCAAAGTCCAACTTGGAATCGCTGTGACACTCAGTATCCTCAAAATCTGACTTGGAATTACTGTGACACTCTGTATCCTCAGAGTCCAGCTTACTGTACTCCTTTGTATTCTCATAGTCAGAATCAGCCACATCCTCAGAGTTTTCAAGTCTGCAGTACTTTGCCAAAGCAGAGGACAAATTAATACTGTCTTCAGAACTTCGACCAGAAAGGGTGTCGCTGCTCCTCAAGTTGTCATAGTACGTAGCTGCCAGAAAGAAAAATTTCATTAATGAATCTGTGAAGCAATAAGACAGTAACATAGTACTATACATACTATAGTTTTGCTCATAAGCTGTTGTGTACCTGAATGGGAAAGTAATCCAGATTCTTAATAGGTCGAAATTATCTTGGCTCCTTTCTCAACGTTTAAAACCGGGTTAGTATATAACATTTCTAAATATTTAACAATCTGCTATAAATTAGCTATGCACATTCAGAGCTTTAAAACCTGATATATTTATTAAAGCTTTTGTTTCTCCGTTTCTTCCTAGGACTCAAAATTTCAGCACTTGTAAATATTGAAGATTCCCACAGGTGAAATAAGTATTGGATTCTGGAATATCTATTATAGAGAGCTAGTGAACTAGATGAGGTGCCAAGCAAGCAAATCAAAACTAAAGCATAAGAATATTAAAAATAGAATGAGATTTGCTTATTTTTTTTCAGCACAAGCATGATCAGGAAACAAAAATCAACAGTGATACCTCACTGTCATGATACATGGTCAAAAGCACATAGATGGGGCAGCATCCATCATCATGTTACTTGCAAATTATGATATTCCCCTACCTAGTGCTATATTACTATAAATGCCTAGGAAAAGCAAATGTCACAATACCACAGCTGGAGCAATTCCTAATTAAAAAATTGGTGAAGAAACTAGACAATATTTAGATCTTTCCTGGACCATAATACAAGAACCTGCATGATATGACATCATACTGGATATAGAAATAGGGTAGGTAAGTGACATGGTGAAAGGTTAGGCATATATCTAGAGTGGAACAATTTTTATCTGTTGAGGCATTTTATTGTGTAATATTAGCTTTGCAAGTGAATTGGCAAAACTGAAGGATTCATAATTATGTTCTATGGTGTCTGAAGTCTACAAGAATAAAACTTTCGAGCACTGTATCCTGGTCTTGTTGTCTATCAGATCCACCAAAACGTTAAAGAGGGCAAGAGGAACAGGATATCGATATTGATATGGTACTACTACTATTTATACTATTATGACTACTGTTATTACTATTAGTGCTGCTATTAGTACTACTACAGTACTTCATTATTATTATAATCAAAAAGAAGCGCTAAGCCACAAGGGCTATACAGCGCTGCAGGGCAGGAAGAAGCGAGGGCCCTCAGGTGGCAAAAGGGAGATGGATGAGTAATAGGTTATGGATAACAGCGGGGCAGTGGATGGTGAAAGGGTAAAGGGCAGCAAGAGACTGAGCTAGAAAGGGCTGAGGGGAGTGCGAAAGGTATCATCATCAGAGTTTGTGGAGTAAATCAGTCGTTGTCAAGAAGTCAATGAGAGAGTTTAGGATTAAAGGAGGGTCCATCAGCAAGAAGGGAAGGTAAAGAGAGAGTAGTAGAACAAAGACGACGTTGGAGGTAAATTCTGCGTGCACGTTGATAGAGAGGGCAGTCTAACAGAATGTGGCTAATCGATACTGGAACTTGACACTGCTAACAGAGAGGAACAGGGTGCCTCTCCATGAGATACCCATGAGTAAGATGAGTGTGGCCAATGCAAAGGCGGGAGAGAGTGGTCTTCCAACCTCGGCACTGATGACAAGAAGACGGCCAGTAACCTATGCTCGGTTTAATAGAATGAAGTTTGTTACCAAGCAGAGTTGACCAACGTTGTTGCCAACGGGTGTGAAGGTGGGTAGCTATTGTAGCAAAACAGTCCAGAAATGGAACACCTCTATAGGAAATTGGTAGGTCACGTACTGCTGACCGCGCAGCAGTGTCTGCCTGTTCATTGCCCTGTACGTTGATATGACCAGGGACCCAACAAAAAACAATATCTTTATGCTTGGTAGAGATACGGCGTAGCCAAAGTTGGATACGGAGAACTAGGGGGTGAGATGTATCAAATTTTCGTATAGCCTGTAGAGCACTAAGGGAGTCTGAGACTACCATAAATGATGACACAGGCATAGATGCGATACGAATAAGTGCTGCAAGAATGGCATACAATTCAGCAGTAAAAATGCTAACCGAAGATAGTAAATGCCCCCGCACGACGCTGTCCGGAAACAATGCTGCGAATCCGACGCCGTCTGAAGACTTAGAGCCATCTGTGTACACAGCGATGGCATGAGAATGAGAGTGGAAGTGATCAAGAAAAAGAGAGCGGGAAGCCACCATAGGCAGTTGGGCTTTCGAGCAAGGGAGTGAGAAAGAACAGACCCAAACAGCTGGAACTTCCCAAGGGGGTAGGGAAAAGTGAGATGCTACATGAACATATAAAGGTGGTAACTAAAGGGAAGACAAGAGCGAATGTAAGCGAAGAGGAAAGGGACGGAGCAAACAGGGGCGGCAAAACAAATAAGAATGTCAAATTAATATCGGTGACCATTCTATAAATGGGACGATTGTGGAGATCGTGAGAGCGTACAGAGTAGCGAAGGCAATGGGCATCACGGCGATCAGACAAGGATGGAACATTTGCTTCTGCATAGAGGCTCTCAACAGGGAAAGAGCGAAAAGCACCAAGGCATAAACGTAATCCTTGGTGATGGATGGGGTTAAGGCTAGAGAGAGTAGCAGGAGAGGCCGCTGAATAAATCTGGTCACCATAATCGAGTTTCGATAAAACGAGGGCTGAATGTAGGCGAAGCAGAGTTCGACGATCAGCTCCCCAGGAAAGATGAGCAAGGGTTTTAACCCTTTCAGGGTCCAAGGCCAAAATCTGAAGTCACGCACCAGTGTCCAAGAAATTTTGAAAAAAAAAAAAATTATTTTTTCTTACAGAATTAAAGAGCATATTTTTGTGAAGGTAATAAAACAAAAAAAAATTAGAATCTGATCAGTACTTACCGAGATACAGTGCCAAGAAGTTTGTAGAAAATGATGTGGTGGCGGCAACATCGACGAATTCCACATACGCGTATTATATTATTTTGTTGTTTTAGTTGTTTTTTCTTTTCTTTTCCAATTTTTTTCTATTCCTACTAACATTTGGGGGCCTGAGAGACCAAAAACTGTATATAAAGTAAAATATAAACTCACTGTATTGAACACAATAACCGCACTAAAGTTATTATCATATTATTGTTTACCACTGTTGTTTATTACAATAAACATGCACAAATATTGTATAATACTAATGTTCTATCATATATTTACATATTTACATCACTGGACATGGTTTTAGAACTGCTGGAGTTGTGGAACTCCTTGAAACAAGGCACCATGCACGAGGCACCTTACATTCCTCACACATAAACCGAGTGTCTTTGCGTCTTTTGTTCCGTCGTTTTGTTTGTGCACAGACAATGCATCTCTTCTGAGAAATTTCTTTTGAGTTAAAGGGAAGCTGTATTATGAAATGATCACCTTTTTTTCTCAAACGTTGGGTATATTGTGATGAATTCGAGGCCCAAATGTTGTATTGCAGGTGTTTTTAAACTGGTACTTCATTATGAGTTTGTTGACAACAGCCCAAACAAAATTCACCATACGGTGGTCTGTTACCAGTCTTTATTTGGTACAATTATATGCATTCGCATTGAAATGTCCATGAGATGGAAGAAAAGTTTCATGTACCATTGTAACTCTTACAAAACACAGTCAACAAAACCAATCTGCATGTAAACACTTGTCAACCAAGCGCATGTTTTTGTGTTTAATCAATCACTGTCACTGGTTTTCGAATACGTTCATTAGTCACTCGATCAACTTTGCCACTGTCTTGAAATTTCATTACGGTGAATGGGTGTCAACAATGTGCCCATTTTCGTTTGTCATGCCACCGTAATGCCATGATGTCATTGGCAGTAAACACCTGCACGTCATCACCACGAACACCTGCGTTGAGCCTGGGCATATGTTTACGATTAGAACGCACTGTGCCACACATCTGTCTTGTTCACTTCGCATGAAACCCACTGGTAATGGACTTGTGTACCAGTTTTCGGTATATAATGTTATGGCCCTTACCAAGATAAGGTGCCATCATGTTTCTCACTACGTCACCTGATAAAACCCAATAATCTCTTGGTATCTTTCAATGTTTTACTACCCGTTTTATACAACAATATCCCAACACCAGGCCACTGTCACAATCACAGAGTACAAAAAAATTTTATACCAAAGCGGTTCCTCTTGCTCGGTATATACTGCTTGAATGACAGTCTACCTTTGAACAAAATCAAAGACTCGTCAATTTTACAAGATTCTTGAATGGATAAAAGTATATCCTGAACTTTTGTTTGAGATACATGAAAACATTTCTAAAACTTGTATAACCTGTCACTTCTGTCAGGGCCTGGGTTTTTTCAGAGAAGTGCAACATACGTAACAGTAAGATAAACCTGTTCACTGGTTTTTATTTCACTGAAAAGGGTGGGGTACAAATTAGCCGATCTGTGGACCAGTATGCTTTATATTATGCTTATAGACGTGAGGCATAAGCATATTGTTGCAAAAAGCAAATACATTTCTGCAACAGTCGTCTCTTTCCACCTGTGTAGTCTTGACTGTGGTGATAAGATCGTATTTGCCATGGGTTACTGAAAATATTTTACTTTCCCTGACAATAATTTCCACAAGGCTGGGTCAAAGAATAATTCAAAGAATTCCAGTTCATTGGCCGTTGGTTCCAAGGGGGCCCGGTAGGTTGAATTCCACTTTGGAGTCATCAAAGTGGTGAGGGCTGGGAACAAAAATTGGGAAATTTGCTGCCAATCCCAGATACGGTTTGCTGGTGGATACTGGAACATCATAGGCTGGTTGTACGGTGGTTGTGGCGGGCTGGTGGGTGCGCTCCGCTTTGTCCTTGAACTGAAAGAGTCAGCACGGTGGGTTCCCGCGTGGACAGCGAGGGCACGCATGGCGGGCCACTACCACCACCAGCCCCACTAACACCATCCACTGATGTCGGTGGCCCATCCATGCCAAGTGTAGCCACATCATCCTCACTATCACTAACCTAAAACGGGTGTAGGGGCCACGGATGTACTCCGGAATGTCTCCGGATGAACTCCGTCCCCTGGGCACGCATAGGGTACACTACCCGAGCGCATGCGGCGGCGAACTTTCCGACGCTTCACTGGTGAATATGTTTCCTCACAATCACTACTCGAATGAACGTTTTTGAGCGCAATAAAATCACAATCCACGTCAGAATCATCGTCATTACTGAAGTCAGAGGCCAGGCCACGGGGAAAAAATTAGTTTTCTCTTACGTTTAGGAACACCCGACCGTGAGTCACGAGTGCCCACACCAGAGGTAGAAGGTCGAGGATCGCGGGGTTTTCTGCACTATTATCGATATCCTGGTCATTATTTTCGGTCACTAAAGATCAAAACCGTAGAATTCGTCTTCATTTTCCCCTTCCATCAGGTCAAAACTATCAGACAGGAAGAGGAGAGTCCCATTTTCAGGGGAGTGAGAGTGACTTGCGACGAGACATGGTGAACAAGGTGACTGAGCCGGCGTTCCCACAATGCTATGCAGGCGCCTAGATTTTTTTGTTTACGGCGCACACCCACGGCGCAGACCCATTCTCTCATATGTAGGCCTATGAGCGCTTTCGCGCTAAATTTGACGGCGCTAGAATTTTTGGCGTAGATCTACGGTTGGACACTCACCGACCAGCCGTAGATCTACGGGACGGACCCTGAAAGGTTATAAAGGTTAGCCGGTTTTGGACAAGTTGCCTTCATGAGAGGTAATGTGAGGTTTCCCAGGATAAACCAGACGGTCAAAGAGAAGGCCTAGAAACCTGAATGTATCACGTTCAGGGATACGGGAGCCACAGAGATACAAAGGATGATCGGAGATGACCCGAGCGTCTAGTGATAAAGTAATTTGGTGAGTTTTGGTACTGGAAATTTAAACCCATGGGTTGGTGGCCCAAATGGAAACACGGTCGACCGCATGCTGGAGAGGAAAATGCAATGAGATGACAGTCGCGCCTGGGACAAGCAATAGCGAAGTCATCAACATAGAGTGATGACCAAATATTGGGTGGAAGAACAGAGGCCAAATCATTTATAGCTAGGAGAAAAAGTGTTGTGCTCAGAACACATCCCTGAGGGACACCTTCAGCTTGGACGAAGTCCCGGGGAAAGCACATTATTGACTCGAACACGGAAGTGTCTGTCAGTTAAAAAAGTTCTTAAGGAAGGATGGTAGATTGCCTCGAAGGCCTAAGGAGTGGGCTTGGGCCAAAATATTATACCTCCAGGTTGTGTCATTTTGCTTCCAAAGGGCAAAAAATATGGCAATAATGATGATTTTTTCGCAAAGGCATTCGAACATATGTATCAAGCGTTTAAGGGGGTCTATGGTAGAAAGGCCCTTACGAAAGCCATATTTACTGCGGAAGTGTTG
>NC_069406.1:38165976-38200976 GCF_026875155.1 Cherax quadricarinatus
TTGTTCGTATGTATTTCATGGTTTCCCTAAATGCAGAAGGTGGAAATTCTATGCCAGCACCTCAGACTTATCAAAATGATTTAGTGAGCCATGAGAATATGATGTAAGGCTGCCATAAGCTTTCATTCTGGTGCACAGCTGATACCAGGCTCCTGTAAGGCTCTATTGATAATACCGATATTTTGGAGAATGTCTCCTTCAATTATACATATGAAAGTTGTCCCAGAGTGTTGTATACAAGTGGCTTTGCTTCATCAATAACTGTTGGTGGTTGTTATTTGCTGTCACTTACACGCAGCAATGTTTTGGAATTTCAAAATATTTTTCACAACAAGCTTTGGTATCATTCTTCAAGCAGACCATCTGGTTTCTGATATACTGTGTACATTATTGAAATTTTCTTCATATTTTATTTCAATTTTGACCATCTCTGCGCGTGACGCTGTGAAGAATGTGTAAACTGACTTCAAAACTCCATCAGAATTCACTGCTGCTGAGCAAGAATCTGCAGCAGCTGCTCTAATTAACTTTAGACTCTGGGCAGGACTTGAAATCCATCAATTCTACCGAACAGTTAATTTCACGAAACCTTACCTGAACGAAAGGATGCATTCCACTCATAAGGTTAGCGTTTTCTTGTGACCTGCAGTTTGTAAGTTTTTATGTGATCGTAACCTACATTTTGCAAGGTTTTTATGTGACTGTGATCTACAGTTTGCAAGTTTTTATGTGATTCTGAACTGCATTTTGCAAGTTTTTTGTGTGTCTGTGACCTGCAGTTTTTAAGTTTTCATGTGATTGTGAACTGCAGTTTGTACATTTTCATGTGATTGTGAACTGCAGTTTGTACGTTTTCATGTGAATGTGACATACAGTTTGCAAATTTTTATATGATTTTGATCTGCAGTTTGCAAGTTTTCCTCTGATCGTGTCCTGCAGTTTGCATTATCTGGATCAAAAGGCTTAAGAGTACTCATGCTGTTTAACAGGAATAAACGTAGGACATCATTCAACCACATTTCCATTTTTGATTGCCCAGAATGATGTCATGGTAAACTGATGTGCGTGATGAATATCAAGAGTTCATGCTGTATTGATTCCATAATGTCTAGCATTCTTAATTTCAGATATTTTTGAGCCATTGCTTTGGATCCTAAGATATTAATGAAGTCATCACATGTAGTTGAAGTAAGGTATGAGACATATCCTGGCTTTACACATCTTCGAATATGCTCTTTAAGAAATGGATCAAAGTCAGCTAGAAGGTCAGTACATTCAAGGGAGTTTCCATTGTTAGGTCAGTTATGTAAGTGAGAATTACCGTGGAAAGCTAATCCTCTTTCAGCAAGAATTATAGATGAGTACTTGGGAGACGGAGGATCATGCCTTCACCACGTCTTCCACTGAATGATCAACATGGGTTTAGTACTTAAAATTGATAATAATAATAACAATAATAATAATAATAATAATAATAATAATAATAATAATAATAATAATAATAATAATAATAATATATTCTTTGAAATTTCGGTTCCGTATTTGTAATATTTTTAACTTTTTCATTTTACAATTGTGAGTCAGTTCTAACGGATTTCTGGAATCGTAACATCATTTATAGAGATCTTTAACTAAAAAAATAATTAGAGTAATAAATTAATAATTAAAATGTACAGTGCACACTAGTATTGCAATAAATAAATTATTTTGGCAAGTGCTTCTATGAAGGTTTTAAAATGGCGAGACCTGAATGAATAATTAATAGAGCCTTATACACTTTATTGTTAATGGCACTTTATTCAGCTTCATATGACCTCATCCTCTTCTAAATTTGGAACATTTGGAAGAAGTGCATATTTCCAAGCTGAGCATCACTTGAAGTGGAATTACCAATGTTAAATTTAACACAGTAGGGGAGAGGAGCATGAGTTTTTAAGACAGGGAAAACAAAAGAATTTAACATTTGTTTCCCAATGCTTCTAGACAGCAACTTTTTACACCAATAGATCACTGACACTGAGGACTCTACAACGAGTCTCGAATTAGCGTTCATCTACCTGGGTGATCAATGTACCTGAATCTGCTAAGAATTATAAATACTCTATTAACTCAATAATGGTTAAGGCAGATGAGGTCATTATCTACAGTAATGTGTACTTAGCGTTAAATTAGAATTTGTCATCCAGTAATTTAGTGTGCGAATACCTCTCTAATAAAACTCTGGTTTAAGTCCTACTCTTTCGGCTGCAGCCAGATACAAATGGTTGTAGATGCTCCATGGGCATATATCTTCCCTGAAAAATTGTAAATGGTAGGGGGGATATGTCTGCATTTGATGGATCTTATAAGTTCAGTCCACTCTAATGGATTGAAGACAATTCTTAGTAACTCTTAATTCGGAAACAGTCGTGTTTAGTTAGCATGCGAGTGCATTATATTACACGAATGTAAAAGGAATGAGAGTAGAGAGTGAATATCTAATACGTACAATGAATTATTGAATGGCAGAACGGTCATTACTGTAGAAGACTTACTAATTTTGGTATATTCTGCTAACTGGGTTACACTCAAACGCCTATCATCTTGCATACATTGTTCCGTCACGGCCACTGACTCGTCTGGGCCAATGAACATGGGCTGTATACCGAATTTTACGACAGGACTTACACAGGCGCAAGATTGTAGCCTAATGGTTGCCACATAAGATTAAAGCAGTTTAAAAAAAACAGAATGATGTAAATAAAATGTGTATTACTTCTTATCTGTTGTTCCCGTTGGACACTTGCACATATACTTAGTCTGATGAAGAAAGTAGATTTTTATGTTTGAAGATTCCTATCAAAAACAAAGCAAATAATGTACAATATGATGTTCTAGTTCACACAATAGGAAAGGAAAGCAGGACGAAATTCAGCAAATGAACTCTTAAAATTGTGTTTTGCGTGAAGTTCCTCGCAAGCAAAAGCTGGTTTGGTGCTAACTTTTACTGGATTTTTTTCTTAGACCTTCGGTCATGATAGTCCCTACTGACGCCTTGTTTGCGCGAGTTGTTACGTTCACGACTCTGTGTTTTGTGAGTTTGTGCGAGTTCATGTGAGTTTGTTTGAGTTATGTTCGTGGTCATCCGAGTTTTTGAGTTTGTACGTGTTTATTCTTGAGGGAGTTTGTTTGTGTAAAACTTTTGTATGTGTGAGTTTATGTTTATTTATGTTTCTGTGTATTTATCATTTGTATGAGTCTGTGTTGGTTAGGTGACTGACCTTAAATCCTGTTGACTACTCTGAGGATCATTAAGGTTGCAAGTCACCTGTTAATCATCAAATACACACACACACACACACACACACACACACACACACACACACACACACACACACACACACACACACATATATATATATATATATATATATATATATGTGTGTGTGTGTGTGTGTGTGTGTGTGTGTGTGTGTGTGTGTGTGTGTGTGTGTGTGTGTGTGTGTGTGTGTGTGTGTGTGCGTGTGTGTATATATATATATATATATATATATATATATATATATATATATATATATATATATATATATATATATATATATAAATGTAGGGAGGTACCACCTCTAGAACTGTCCTGGGGACCCTCATCCTCAGAGAAAAGAATAAACTTGCTTCAGGGAAAACTTAAGGTTCTCCCTGAAGCTGTTTGAGAATTTTCTCCTACCACCCCCTATATTTCAAGTATGTTTTATTTGAAGACAAAATACATTGGCCAAACATTCACAAAAATACAGCAGAAAGTAAAACAACATAAGTAACTCAGAGCTACATCTCGAACACTTCGTCCAGCTCCCCTGCGGTGGGCCGCGTGCCCAGAATGCTGCAGGCATTTCCTCTCTGGACGGCAACACTGAGTCTCTGAAAGAGGAAGCTGGTCGCCCTGTGGTCCTTGGTTTCTATGATGAGCTTTTCACCCAGCTCTTTGAGGAACTTTAGAGCACACTTGCCCCATGTTCCAAGGGTCTCCGACCCTATTGGAATGAAGTTATAGCAAGGGGAAAGGTCTTCATATTTTAGGATCTTCTGGGTCTCAATGTGGCTGGCACCTCCACCCCCCTTCCACTACGGAGTATGGCAAGTAGGTGTCTGCCAGTGTGGCGACACAGGTGTAGTCCCAGGCAATCTGTTTTCCATCCTTCCAGGGTAGCATAGTGGCTCCATCAGGACGCTTTTGACTTCCATCAGACCTCTGTACTTGGGGTTCCCGTTGAGCTGGGCAACGGGCTGTGGCGAGGCTTCTCTTTATGATGTCATTGACCTCCTCATGTCTGGCATACTTCCCTTCTGCTGTGTGACACACGAGACCATGAAGTCCGAATTGATCAGCTGTCGCCCTGCCGCAAATACACCTATGTTTGGTGAGGATGGGGGCGGCTAGGCGAAGAGTAACACCAATCCGAATTGCCTGTGGGTCGAGACGGGTGCCCAGGAGGAATTGGAACAGCTAGAAGGAAGTCTCCTGAGTGTGGTGCCTTCACTGCCAGGAGACGAGCTTTGTCCTTTCCTGAAGCACTGGAGAGCATTGTGATGGCGATTTTTTCCATGATCGGTTTGTTCCAGTGGGACTGTTTGTGCTTTTTGTGAGGAGCTGGTCTACTGGAGGAGTCTGTAAGGGTGTCCCACCGAATCGCTGCTTCAGTAAACCTGGGGTCTTGAGCTCCTACCACGTCTCTCAAGCGTTCTTGACTAATGCACTGGAAGCCAAACACGAAGACAGAAAAGCAGGTAAAGCAACATGCGTTGCTTTGCGCACCCCTATGCCTCCCAGTCGCACTGGGAGGGTTGTCTGATCCCATTGCTCATCCTCTAGTGACAGGTTCAGTGCCTAATTAAAAGTTGATCTCAGGTGTGCTTCATATTCATCAAGTGTTGGGTTGTCAAAAGAGGGTGCACACCTCAGGAAGTAAGTGAGTCTTGGCATAGTAAGACACCTTGTGAGGAGATACACAGCATCGTGGGCATCAAGATCACTTATTCTCCCCTCCATTCTCTTCAGGTCATTCAATTTGTCCCTGAGGACAGTGTCGATGGCCTGGTGACCCAGGGGTGCTCCCAAGAGGGTATTGTTGGACGGAGTGGTAGTTGAGACTTCCGGGAGGATTCTTCGCACAGCATTGATTATTTCCTGGTTCGCTGTGATGATTTCACACTTGGAGGTATTGAGGATGAGTCCCAAGTCTTCTCCCTGTGTTTTCACAAGTTGTAGGTGAGTTTATGTAAGTTTGATTACAAGTTTATGTTTGTGTGGGTTAGTGTTTGTGTAAGTTTACGATTATGTGAGTTAATGTTTGTGCTCATTTAATTGTACTCACCTGCTTGTTGTTGCAAGGGTCGAGTCTCAGGTCTTGTTCGCGACTCTCTGCTGGTCCATAGTAGTTGCACTTTCTCCTGGCTGACTGATCCCTATCATACCTATTCTTAGAGCCTCTATCACTTCACCGTCCGAATCGTTCCACTTTTTGACCACTCTAAGGCAAAAGAAGTATTTCCTAACATATCTGAGTATTTTGTACGCCATAATCATGTCACTTTTGGTCCTTCTGTGTTCTAGCGTCGTCAGGTTTAGTTTCTCTAGCCTCTCCTCATAGATTATACCCCTAAACTCTGAGACTAATTGCACTGCTAACCTTTGCACTCTTTCCAGCTTCTTTACGTTTTAAACCAGTTGTGGGTTGCATACTGGCGCAGCGTGTTGCAAGATGGGCCTGACATACGTCTTGTATGAGGTCATGAATGTCGCCTATTGATATTTCTGATTTTCCCGTCTGCGCGAGTGTGTGTGTGTGTGTGTGTGTGTGTGTGTGTGTGTGTGTGTGTGTGTGTGTGTGTGTGTGTGTGTGTGCGTGTGAGTGTATACACGTAGTTTTTCTTGCTTAGCAGTGTTTACTGGTTAATGAGATCAAGCTCTGTTGCCTCATCTATTATCTGTTGTTGCTTACCAATTTCCTTTGGAGTTTTGCCATATTTATCATACCGCGAGGATACTGATTAAAGAAAAAATAAGGTTAATACAACACGAAAGAATTTCTTTTATAGTTTCATATATAACAAAAATGCATCCTTGCCACATGTACTGATCATATTTGAAAAATAAAAACTCAGTACCATTTTTTATGGCATATTAAAAAATATATTCGTCTCATGCTTTTGGGCTAATGCTCGGTAAACATTTCTGTCACATAACTAAGTAAAAAAAAATATGTTTTTCAGAAAGAATCTACCATTCACGATTTCTAAAAATTCGAATTTCTTTATAATAATCTTTCGTTTATTACCAGTGTCGATTTCCACATCCAGATCAGGAATAGTTGGCAACTTAAACGACACTGTATTGGGCATCTCCTTACCCTTCTTTGGTACAGGTTTTATGTAGTATTCCATTTTACAAGTGTCACTCACCTTGGTATTCACTTTAGCTGTATAATGAAGGGGATCTATATCAGTATAGAAGCAAACAAGAGAACAATCACCTGTCTGAACGTTTAGTTGCTCTGATGGGTCGTTTTCTGACTCATGGTTCCAGTGATCACAGAAAACAACCTCTGGTAGAACAACATATTCAATGTCTGACTTTTCACTCTCTGAAGGAGATTTATCTGGCTTTTTCCTCATTTTTCGTGCGGATTTAGTACAGCGATCAGTGCTTGTGGAAGCGTCTGACTTGCCTCAAGGTCTGCCACTGCTACACTGCCACAAGTCAATAAAAATGTTTTTGAACTGAGTTACTGTGCCTGGCACTGGACTCTCTCTTATCATGCAAATGTTTCGAAAGGTTAGGACTCACAGTTTCCCTATGCTAAAAAAATTCAGGATCATAACGCCGAATGTTTTTGGGTACACGTTCAGGGTCCTAGGTATGTAGGTCGCACTGACAAGAGGTTCCTATTTATAATCATTTCCTGTATGAGCCGATTCAAAAGTCGAGGGATCGTCCATTTTGGAAATGTATCCACGCTTTTCTAGAGGACCGTAAACAACATCAAGGGGATCAACATGCTAGTGAAGCTGGGAACATAAACATTATCCTAATATTATTATCTTCTACTAGTTTTGCGGAGAAAGTAAGGATCTAAAGCGTGTTGAACAGCAGTGACAGCAAACATTAATGAACTTGACGAGTATGTAATGTTCATGATTCGCTAAGCGCGCTTAGCATCTTTTCGGAACAGCATGAGTTTTCCCTCAGGATCATCAGTAATGCATGCTTCATCATAATTCACGGCGTTACTTGGCAGAACTCCATGAATAGCTAACAGTAAGCTTCAAAAGAATAAATTCATCTCTTTTTCTGACTCAACAACTCTTTCCTGAGGCTCAGGGAAAGCATTTTCCCAGTCTTTGCCAGGCAAATTATCATTAAATTCAGGAATATGTCTCATGGCTATCGTGTGTATGAAGCAGTGTTGTCTTCCTCCCAACACAGCCGGAGATTCCTTAGTCATACCACAACGGATATGGTGAAAAGTCGTCTTTGGAATTCTGTATTTAGCTGCTGTTTTACGGTTGGACGGACATTGCATTTTCAATATCATTGTGAGCTTTTCGAAGAGCTTCTTTTAAGTAATTTATACCTACATTTGCATGAATACAAACCTAAGACAAATACTTGTTTATATATTTTTTTATTCTTATTATTAACATTGGAACTGTGACTCGACTCTCCTATACGGAACTCAGTATTCTTGCATTACCTAATTTTTGCATCCCTCTATGAAGTTTGAGTTCTTTCTTAATAATGCTTTTCCACTTGATTACTTGCCTCATACTAAAAATATTTTATTAATATTCTATTAATTTGACTCTCTGTAATATCCAAGTTTATTCTTCAAAGAACATCTTAGGGAAAACCTGCGATGCAAATCCTCTTGTTCAGTTTGCTAAGTTACTAAACAAATTTGATTTACTCAAACATTAGGGATTATTTGAAGTGCAAATTGAGTGAATAACGCGGAACATTTACATGAAACTTTGAGGCAAAAGCTGGAATGCAAATGTTGAAAATGACGAAGTTAAAGATCACTAACAGACTTCCTACTGAAGTTGTAAATGCACAAAAAAATACTTTCATTTACGGAACGACTGTAACAGCAATTTACAAATATCAGACTTATATAACTAATGTGCTTGGGCTGGCTGTGATCAAAAGAAACAAGACATTGATTCAAGAACCACTTAAGATGACATGTTGACTACGAGTCCTCCAAGTTATAGTCCTTGTGGAAGCGTAATTATACTTAAAGTGACGGTGTAAGAGCTGTGGGACAAGAGGACAAGTAACTTGTGATCACCAGTACCGCTAAGATTTCATTGTCAATTTTTTATTTACTTATGTTACTGTATTTTGTGTCAGCAGCTTTGCGGTTTATTTCCCCTACAGTTTGTATGAACTTATTGCTCATTATTATGCTCATATTGCTCAGAACTCCGTTTTGTGAGTGAGGTCACTTATGTCTGGCTGCCACGAAACTAGCATCCCTGGTTGTCGCTCACTGTACTCCAGCACTGTAATTATAATAACTGGCAATGTACTTCCTGTGCTCCAGCACTAATTAAAATTACTGGCAACGTTAGTGGTAGTGGTAGCAACAGTGATAATGTTAGCAGTAATGGTAATGTTATTAGTAGTGATAGTGTTCAAAATAGCGGTACGTGTAGGATGTATCTATATCATTTATGCTGGCTCCTTTACTACTAAATTTACACCCCCAGTTAGTGTTTTTCAAACGGACAATGTGAATGGAAGGAGAGGAGGACGGGGAAAAGAGTCTTAATAACTTAATATCAAGTGCGTGGAGAGAAACAGCTAAATTGCTCTGAGTACTCGGTGCACAGTATTTTCAGTGTGTATCGTGAGGTCCCCTGATGTCTGCGTCTTCTATGTACTATCATGTTCTCCTCCCTTGCTTTAATACGTACTCTCACGATCTTACACATTTTCATATGTATAACCATCATATACATCCATGCCCCCCATGTAAAAATAAAAATTTTGTGCGCTCCTTTTTAATTCCATGTAACTTCATATACACACATGCACCCCCCTTTAACTTTTAATTACTCTCATGTCCCTTCATCACCTGCATCCCTTCTATATTTTTCAAACCCCTTTCATGAACTTCGTACCTCCCATGCATTTGGTTGGTATTTCCATTTTCCAAAAAATACACTCCTTTGGTGGGAAAGTTTAACCATGGGGAGGGATAAACAACTTAAAAAACACAATCAAAAAAATAATGGATATTACTTTTACTAGTCTTAAGATTTCATTTTCATGCCCCGTAAATGGGGGGACTTTTGGGAAAACAACAGTTTTCCCACCCGGAAATTATTCGAAACAGAAAAGAGGGGGAAAATTTTTTTTTTAAACAATAATTGGTTTTAAAGCTGGGAAAAAATCTGCATTTTTAAAAAATTTTTTTCCCCTGCTCCCCAAAAAAAAAATTGAAGACAATTAGAAAAAAAAAACTAAAATATTTAAAAATTTACTGGGGGAAAATTTGTAATGAGGCTGAAAACAGCAAAAAGTCTAATGTAATCAAACATTTAAAACACACGGTAAAGGGGAGTGTTTACAGGAAAACATAATTATGCCCATCAAAATTTTCAAATTAACCAGCTGGTTCCAAGCGGGGTTGGATACATTAACTTCTCGCTAAATGTTTAAAAGGGGGTTTTAAATTTACCTTTTTTTAACATTGTTTTTAAAAAAATTGCAAACCCGGTTAATGTTCATGGAAGATGTTGCCAATGTTGTTTTGTTTGTCATTGTTCCCAGTTGTTCCCACACACCCCACAACACCACCACACACACAACCACACACACACACACACAACACCCCACACACAAACAAAACCCCACACAACACACCCCACACACACACACACAAAAAATTTAAAAAGAGGTGATGAAATAAAAAACCTGACTAAAGATTAGAATGATACAGACCCGAAAAAAAAAGCGTGAAGGGGATGAAGCAAAAAAAAAATAGATTTTACAAAGGAGTAACAAACCGGGAAGACAGAATTTTTTTTTTTTTATATTTTAAAAAAAACGTACAGAACTTTTTAAAAAAATAAAATAATACAAGACCTATCCCGGAACAGATGTGTTTAACCCTTTCCCATCGCCAAATAAAACCACACAACTCCGTGTGCTTCCAACACCCCCCCCCCCTTTTTTACCCCCTTTATTCTAAAACAAAACAGGTTTTTCCACAGCTCACCCGGGAAAATTGACATATAACATTAAAATAACAGTTGTCATGCTTGTCCACAAATGTAAAACGACCCACCCAAAACTGCCCGAACAGTTTTTACTAAACAAGGTCTGGTTTAGTAAATTTCCAACAAAAATTTAAAATTTTACAACATAAAAGGGGATTTTTACCACATAAAATATTTCAAATACAGGAAAAAACAAACCCATCCTAAAAAATTTTCCCCACACAAACGTGTTTTTAAGGGCCCCAACCCCCCCCCTTGCCCTGTCCCCCCTTGCATGTCCCAACCCCCCCCCGAAAGGGCCCCCCCCAAAAAACCTTTTTCACAACCAAACATACAAATTATACTAAAGAAAAAAAATACAGCATCGTAAAAACCCTTGTTTCAGTACCAGGGAATACACAACCCTTTTTACAAATATCCTCAATAATTACAAAGGGTCTGTCCTTGTGCATCCCAAAAGGCCCCCCTAACAAACAGGCCCGCACAAAATAAAAACTACCAGTGTTGTTATCCCTTGTGTATGCAGAGGGATAAAATACATACCCAATACTTGACATAGAACAAAAAGGTGCTCGTCAAAACCTTTCCCCCATAAGACCCCACCCCATAATATCATTTCAACATAATAGTCCAAAAATTTATACACACAGCACCCGAACCCCCCACCTCAACCACGCCAGCGTTCCTTAGGCGCGCACAGGCCCCAGGGAGCAACACCTCAAAAAAGAACCTAACACCAAATCATACTCCACCCAAATTTCAGACACATCTGAACAGCACATATCAAGCCCTTTAAACCCAACACTGGGGAAAAATCCCCTCTCTCAAGGGGCACGCTATCTGGTCCCCTCCCCAAAAAAAAAACCCATTAACCGGCGCCCGGGCCCCCAAAACAGCAGACCTCATCCCCACCTTCCACGACGATTCCCCCCCTTCAAACCCCCCCCACACCCGGCTAAAAAAATTTTCCCCCCTCGCGCCCCCCCACTAGTAAATTTTTTTAAAGCCCACTTTTGGGGCCCCCGGGGGGCCCGTTTTTCCCTTTTCTCCCCCACGCCCGACACCCGGCCACCTGGCCCCCACCCGCTGTCGCTCCCCACCACTGCCCCACCGCCCCCCATCTACTGATTTTTTTTCTTCCCCGTTCGTTAGCCGGCCCAGGGAAAGTCGTCAGAGTCCCCCATTGCTGCAGCCCCTTCCCGTCCCAGCTCCTCCTCCTGTTTGTGACCCCGGGTCGTCCAAACGTTTTTCCTCCCCCACCACCTTTTGTCTCTGCCTTTGACGGGGGGGGGCACCCCCGTCCCCGCCACCCCACCCGCACCAACAACCCCTTCTGCTTTCTGCGGGTCGGGCCGCCACGGACACGATCTCCGGACTAGCCCCCCTCGGGACAGCCCGGGGAGACCACTCCCTAGAAAGAAAAACAAAGGTATCAAAACCCGACGCCCATTTTTCGCATCCAAGTCCTCCACTTCCCACCGTCCACCTGGTCCTCCCCGTAAGCCTACTTTACCACCGCGATGTAGGCGACACGAGAGACGACAAACCCAGATGCGACACCACGCACTGGCTCCTCAATCTCCTCACTCCAAAGCCGAACCGTGCCGCACCATCCCTTTTTCGTCCAGGTATGGTAGCCTCCCTGCCCATCGTCATTCGTTGATCCACCGCCGCCTTCTGGCCTGCCCTCGCTGCCCACACTCAGCTGCATAGCTCATAGTCGCCGCAGAGGCGGCACGTTCGTCGTTGACGGCAGCATACACACCAACCTGTATTAGGGTATCTGCATGGACAAATTCATTGTATGGCCTGGCGTAGAGACATCTTAAGGGTAAACGAACCGTCTGGGAGACCAGCATACGCCCCAGCCACCCGCATGTCTCGTTTAGCCATGTGTATCACTCCGTATCTTCTGAAAACACTGTGGAGATCCGTTGCAACGGCCTCGAAGGGCACATTGCGGCAGTTTCACGCCACGTATTTTGTCGAGAAACATCCACCCATACCACATCACTTCAGGGACACATCTACGCAGAGATCTTGGAATTGCTCAACCAGCTTCTCGTACACTGGCTCGTAGAGTAGTTTCACAAAAATTCGGTAGGCATGGCGCCTACCGAATTGTCCGCAATACCTATGGTATTGCGGACAAATCCTTGTCCGCAATACCATTAAGTGTCAACGGATATCTTGGGTAGCAAAACTTGTTCATTCTCAGCTAAATCGCCCCCCGAACGAAGCTGTAATACCAACGGTATTCACCCCTCCGCGATCACGCTGATTACCATGACGCACTGATAGCTTGCTAGAATCATCCAGATAGTACTACGCACTTCCCACCACTCCCTGCCAGCTAGGTCGCGACTGACAGAAAAATGTGTCAAGACAGAACTAGAAAACCCAGCGCAGCCAAGTCGGCAGATCACTGAAAAATTTAATAAAAGCTTTGTGGAGGGAAGACAAGAGTTGGAGGACTATGAAGCTTGAGTCTTATCAGAATCAATAGAGATAAGACGGAGACTGAACAACAGGTGATACTCTCACAGCATTTTACTACAAGAGCTAAAATTAATAAAAAAAAAAAAAAAAAATCGAGATTACAAATAATTCTAAAGTATTGTAAAAAAAAATGTAGACAGAGATAATTTGATTTTTGTTTTATGCTGTGCCG
Source organism: Cherax quadricarinatus (assembly GCF_026875155.1). NCBI lineage: Eukaryota > Metazoa > Arthropoda > Malacostraca > Decapoda > Parastacidae > Cherax > Cherax quadricarinatus. The sequence goes on from NC_069406.1 coordinate 38,178,911, forward strand.
ATAACGAAGTAAAATGAAGAATAAAAACAATAAAAGAAACATAGTATATCAGTTGGATGACAAAATAAATAGTGCATAACGTATATAGATATTTAGACCAGGTGAAAAAAAATATGATGAAGATAGGCATAAGCAACTGAAAATAACATTTCCGAAGTAAAGAATAAGAAGAAAGAAATATTAAAGAAAATAAAGGTCATAGATGAATTGGGAGTTATAAAGATATAGAATTAGACGAGGACTTTTAAACGAATATAGCGTGAAAATAGAAGTTCTATAAACACTACTAAGAGGCTAAATGAAATTTTTTTTTTTTGACAGTGGTTACTTAAAAAAAAAGAACACAAGTGACTAAATTAAAACTAATGGAAACAGAAAAATAGTGAGATAAGCACATTTCTGAATATATCAAAATAAATATGCCAAAAATATGCCAAAAAATATGCCAAAATAAATGATATAATCCAAAAAAGACTGAAAGTAAGGAACATTATGAAAGAGAAGAAATATGTAACTGAAACTAAACAGGAATAACATATTTTAAATGATGTTAATTGACAGAAGATATACTCAGTGTGAAGAAACAAGAGTATGAAAGAACGGAGGAATCTTGGCATAATTTTTAGTTTAGTGATATAAGTGCAAAAATGCTGAGAAACTCTAGCAGCCAGTGTTTCATCCCAGTGATTGTTAAAAACCTGGGGGGGCGGGCCCACCTTAAAAGCCCTACACCCCAAACCAACCTCAAGCTGCCCAAACATCTTTCATGAGGAGCCATTTTACCCAGAAATCCTTAACCAACATTAGGGGTTTCTTTACTAATTTTTGGGAGAGCTCACAAAATAGTTTTGGAACACCGACGTCCCAAACATGATAGCTGTTGTTAAAAACTTTTTTTGGAAACGGGGACCCCAGAAAATTTTGCAAAAAATTGCTGGCTACACCTCATAAATGAGAAGGGACGGGCAAGGACAAAGAGGAGGGTTGCGTGTGCTTTCTCAAAATGTTCATGCCCACCAAATTATGGGCCACCCCTACACATCTTAAAATTTATGTTCTTCAAGTTTCTGTATAAACACTGAAACCTCTGTACTGGGCATGTGAAAATGAGGGGACCTCAGTGGAAACATGCAGACCCCATAAACCCTCCAAATTTGGAAAAAATATTGCCCTCCCTTCTGCTACAGCACAAACTGTCAACATATAAATAATTGTTGGTGGCCTAAACCCAACCCCCTTAACAAGGATTTTTAAAGCCCCTTCTTGGCAGTGTTTGACATGAAAAACTTGTTGATTTCCCTACTCAAAATTTCTGGCTCCTCCCTTGACACCATAGTGGGTGATCTGGCAAAGGAAATAGTCACTTTTTTAAAAACCCCCCCGGCTATGTTGATCGTCTGACCACAAGGCTTTTTTTTAACGACATTTTTAAGACCCCAACAAACGAGGTGGGGGAGTCCCCCCGCAAAACCGGGCTAGGGGAAAGGGGAAAAATTGGGCCGCCCTTTGCTCTGAGCCGCCACCCCCAAATTAAAATGCCCCTTCTCCAAGGGGTTTGAAAACCCCAAGTGAAACCTTTCACGGGACACATCCAAAATCTACAAAAACCATTCCTCCCCGGGCAAAAAGGACAAGCCTACAGATCAGCCCTTGGGTTTTGGGGCTTCTTTGTAAAAGGCTCTACGCTGCTAACCCAAAACGGGGCGAAAAAAATAAAAAGACACAAAACCCCCTTTAAACAGGAACTTGCACAGGCAACCTGAAAGGCATATGGGTGATTTTCAAAAGGGGCCTTTGGGAAAGGGGAGGGGGACACAAAAAAGAAACTACATCAGGTAGGTACTCCAAAACCTTTTTGGTCCCTTGTCAAGGCAGCCCAAGGTTATCTCCCTTAATGAACTAAACCCAAACCTCTAAATCACAGGAGGGGCCCACCTCAAATAGTATCAAGAGAAGGCGGGCCTTTTTTGCTAAACCCTTTTGGGGCTACCAAAATGCAATTTCCCTGATCCAGCAAGGAACCCCCTTTGGCTAGCTGCAAGAACTTGTCAAAACTGTCAGTGGGGCAATAAGGCAGGAGAGGTGCATTTAATTCAAAAATCGCTTAAACCAAAAAAAAAGGCTGGGCCCAGACAAGTTGAGCCCAAGATTCCCTGAAAAAGAGTGCAGACCAGCTAGCCACCTCTAACTCGCATTTTTCAGCACTGCCTAGTACAGTGTAAAGGCCCCCCTTAGGGAAAAGGGGCAAATTTAGCCCCTGTTCACAAAAAGAAGACCGGGGGCAAAAATCAGCACTAAGACCAGTGTCACTCCTGTCAAACACTGGGAAAATCCTTGAGACAATAATCTCAAGACAAATGACAGAGTTTTTTTACATCACTCACTACTTTGTGAAACGTCAATATGGCTTCAGGAAGGTTTCTCTGCTGCTGATCTGTTGTTAAAAAAATCCCAAATAAGTGGGACCAGTCATTGGATGAATCCAAAGGGGGTTAAGGCTTTTGGGTTTCGACCGGGTGGGCACAAGGGCCCCTTAGCAAAACTTTAAACACTGGGAGTTTCAAAGGCCCCTACGCAATTTTTCTCCTCAGTGATTTCCTTCATGGTAGATCTCTAAGGTAGTACCAATGGGGAAAAGGGAAACAGCAAAACTCCTATTGGGGCAAGTGTTCCCCCAAGAAAGCGTGCTGGGACCAAATTTTTAAAAAAATTCTACTTCAACGAAACCCTTTTTCATCTCATCCCAAAAACAAACCCAATCGTCATTTCAGCAAAAGCCTTTAAAACAGGAGGGGTATGGGTGCCTTTCCGTTATGTACAAGCCAAAATTGTCAAAGTACCAACACTTTGGGCCCCCCTTCGAGGACACGTGAAAAAGCTTTTTTTGCCCCAAGACGGGGGAGAAAGCAGCAACTTCACTCTTTGGGTTTTTACCCTTTTCCCCCAGAACACATTCCCTCTGAGATCAAATATACCCAGGAGAAATCGATATGGAATACATTCTTTTTAAACATAATGAAAGTCAACGAGATAAAGTCATTTTATCAAAAGAAAATCTGGCCCCCAGATGGCCCCCAAATTTAACCGTTTTCCCACTTTTATTTTTCAAACCCAAAATAAATGCCCCTTTTAAAAGAGCGATGTAGTAACAGCACTTTTCTTGCCAATAAAGTTAGGAATCCTTAACCTGTAAATACTTGTCAATAAAAAACTAGGGACCCCTTAAAACCCTTTTCAAAAAACCCGTGTAAAAAAAAAAAAAAAGAGAGAGAGAGAGGGAGAAAGAGAGGAGAGAGAGAGAGATGAGAGAAAGAGAGAGAGAGAAAAAGAGAAAAGAGAGAGAAAAGAGAAAAGAGAAGGAAAAAAAGAGAGAGGAAATTAAAAATGGAACAAATAACAAATTTAGGGAAATGACCAAAAGGAAAGGGAAAAATTTTTTTGGGTTTTTAAAATATTTTCACATAACAAAAAAATGGGTAGAAAACCCCTTTGGAAAAAATCCCCTAATTTTTGAGGTGGCAAACTGGAGAAACCTTTTCGGCAAGTATGAAAAATAAAAATGAAATTAAAACCTTTTTTTCGAAAAAATTTTTAAAATTTCTTTATCTCCAAATGAAAAGCTCTACCCTCCTTGGGGGTTTTTATAACAAATTGTCATTCAGATTTTTTTTCTATAGGCCAAAAGGTTTTACCCCCTTTTATGGGTGAAAAGCTCCCAAAACCCCTTGGGGGTCTTTACAAGTTTAAAATTTTTTGTTTTTAACCCATTGTATGATGAAAAACCAATTTAAAGGGGAAACCGTTTTCAAAAAAAGTGAAGTTTTTAAAGTTTCCCCCTTCAAAAAACCTTTTTTATACAAAAGTTGGTCTTTAAAATTTTCAACACAAGGGGGTTTATTTTTACAAAACCCCGAATTAATTTGGACAATACTTTGGCGGGGTTTGGGGAAAGGGAACCTGATTCCCCAAATTTGAAAAAATTTTCCTTTTTTGGTCACTTTCCCTTTGGAAAAAACCCCTATATTTTTTAATTTGGAAAAATCTTTAATTGAGTTTTTAAGGGGGTGGATAATTTAACCCAATTTCGAAATTTTTTTAACCATGAAAATAAGTACCAAAATTTTAAAAAAATTTCCCCAAATTTGCTTAATAACAAATGAAATAAAAAAATTATTTAAATACCATGATGGGGAAAAAAAAGTTTTAGGGCCTTTTCCCTTGGGGTTTTAAAAGGGGCCCCCAGGGGGGAAATATCCGGAAGAATTTATAAAAAGACATTTCCCAATAAATTAAAAACCCCTAAATTAAAGAAATCTTTTTTTGAAAAAATTGCCCTTTTCCTTCAAAGTGGAAGGGGTGTAAAATAAACTAGCCACTCCCTCTCGTGCTCTATAGAACTTTTTCAAGCCTTGTTTTGCTCTCTATAGTGCTTTAACATGTTTCATCAAGTCATCATTTGTTCTGTTTAGTGCTTTATGAAGTTATTTTTTCGCTATGTATAAAGTTTTGTCAAACCATGTTCCGCTCTGTGTGAAGATTTAAATCATGTCATGCTTCGCTCTGAGTCGTACGGAATGACTCTCCTGACCACCAGGGTAGACGGCTGATGCTACAATAACATCAGATATATTACACCGATGATATCCTTTACCCAACAAGTAAATACTTAACAGAAACTTGGAGAATTTTTTTTTTCTCTTCAAAATCTTGTTTTGCCCAGGATATTTCCAACAGCGCTGAAGTTTCTATCACATTTTCATAGCCCCCCCCTCCCTATTTTTTTTCATGAGACCAATGACATTAGTTTCCACTCTTAATTCTAGGCGTTTCATCAGCCCAGCTTCGAGGTCAAGACTTTAAGGTTGTGAGACGAATGGTCTTACTCTGTGTGACTCAAGTCCTTACTCTTCTGATAGTGTTATAGTGAAGGAAGAGGGCAGGAAGGATCAGGCCCAGGTGACAGGTGGTAGGTTAGGGGTGGAGAGGGTTTGGGTATCCGGTGAAGTGGGTTGTGGGAGGAAGGTGGAGGGGGTGGGGGTGGGGTTTGGGGGTGGGACGGGAGGGGTTTTGGATTGGGGGGGGTAGGGGTGGTGGATGGAGGGGGTGTGGGCTGACGAAAATTTGGAGGTCTAATTAAATTTTCTGGCCAAAAAGGGTTTAGAGAATTGGTGGCAAAGGGGACCCAGTTTACCATTGGGCAAAATTCCTCCTCCTACATAATTCTACACCCATAATTAGTTTTTTTGTCTTTAACAGGTTTTTTTCCTGAGTGTTCCCTGCGTGCTGTGCTGCGTGCTGTGCTGGCTGTTTGCTGTCTGCGTGCTGCTGCTGCTGCTGCTGTGCTGTGCCGCCGCTGCTATGACCCCGTACGCAGGGTCCCAATGCTTTGCTTTTTGTTGTGACGCTGGGGACGCCTGCACCGGGGAATAAGTCATTTTGACTTTCGGGGTTTTTCCCGGGAAATTTTCCCTATGTATGATAATTAATTAAGTGACCTATGCTAGATAAACAACTTAAGTGCTGTCTGCATGTACACCGAACACTGCTATTTTGTGCTTCTTCTTTGTGACGTCTGTTTGAACTCCCACTGCTGTGTTATTTCTATTTGCTAGTGCAGACTCTTGCTGTGGTTTTCGCTTTTTGAGCGGTGCTCGATGTTGTCTACTGTGGCGTTACGATTTTGCAACACACACACGTAACACACACCACCACACCACAACACACACAACACCACCACACACACAGGTTGATGGGGAGTGAGTGGGTCACAAGGCCAGGCCCGAGAATCTTGTGCTTTTTGGGGGTGTTTCAGCTAGAAGCAACCCAGTGTTAGTGACAACGTCAGTGAACAACACCCTACAAGTGATAACCAAAGTAATTAGCAAAAATAATAAGTAAAGGCGAAAGAGGAAGAGAAAGCCTGAAATTATACAACAAAATTCAAAGTGACAGTTCGTTGAGGCCTTGTGCCTGCACTAGTTGCAATTGTTACAAATATACAAAGTACAAAGCGAGTGACTAAAGAGAAAAGATCAAATAGATTAAGAGAGGTTGGCTAACGACGAAACTGTGATGTAGCACACAGCCCAGTGAACAAGCTTGCCAGAGAGAAAGGGATATATATATATTATATATATATATATATATATATATTATATATATATTATAAATTATATATATATATATATACATACATATACATAATTATATATAAGCTGAGGTGGTGGCAGCAGTAGGCCTGAGGAAGTAGCGCCGCCATAACAGGTTGGGTATCATCACAATAAGAGTGTTACTTACCAAAAGTGAAGTGTATATTATAAAAGTAGCAGTATAAAGTGATAAGTGTGCGTAAAGGGACTCATAAGGGCAACGAGGGAAAGGGGAATAGCTGAAGAAGTCAGCGGCGGAAGGGCGAGTGCACGAGTTCATCGTACAGCGAGCAATCGTACAGCGAGCATAGTATATAGGCATTTCTGATCAGGACGTCCACTCTGAGGAGTAACGTACAAATCACCTGTTTGTGGTTGGCGGGAATGTTTTGAGTGGTAGAGCCGGCCCTACGGTCACTGGTAGCTGCTATCTCAAACCTGCCCTGAGCAGAGCGATTTATCATACACACAACACCTTAGCAGTATTGAAGATAAATTTTGTGTAAGGAGCAAGGAATAGGCAGGAGGATAAAGTCAGTGGCTATTGGGACTACAGCCCTGACAAAAACAGTTTCGAGGATAAGGTTTTAGGACACAAAGACAGTAAATCTGAGAAGTGCAAAGTATTGGGTACACATGTAGTAATAGGTAGTAACATAACTGGGTGAAGGAATGACTTGTTAAACACACGTCGTATTTTTAATTATTAGATATACTCTCAGTGTTAATGGTATCTTATTAGTTTTTACGGATACACAGAGGTGAATTGTATTCTGGGACATATAAACAACTGACGTGCGCACCACACTCACGCGCCACACACACATACACTCGGGGCCAGGAGCTGAGTATCGGCCCCTGAAACCACAACTAGGTGAGTACTAAAGATGTTCCTTGGATATGACCGCGTCCCACACCCCCCACACACCTTTCCCTCCCCCACAGACCTTTCCCCTCCCCCACTCTTGCCTTTCACTCCCTCCTCCCTCCTATCTTTCCTCTCCCCCTCCTCTCACATTTCTCTCTCTCTTAGCCTTTTTTTCCTTCCCCCTTCCCCCTACTTCTTCTCTCTCTACTCTTCTCTCTCTCTCACTCTCTCTCTCTCTCTCTCTCGCTCTCTCTCTCTCCTTCTCTTCCCTCACTCCATAATCACTATCTCTTCACCCTCCTTTTTCTCTCTCTATAAGGCTTCTTTCTCCATCTCTCCATTTCTCTCTCTCATAGCCTTTTCCCTCACCCTCTTTCTCCCTCCTCTCTCTCTTCCCTTCCCTCTCCCTCTCTTTCTCTCTCTCTCTACACCTTTCTCTCCCCCCACATAATCTCTCTCTCTCCCCCTTTTGGGTGGTTTATCCCTCACCCCATACTCTCTCCTCTCTCTCCCTCTTTCTACCCCTCCTCTTCTCCCCCCTCGCACCCTCTCCCTCCTCTAGCCTTCTTGTCTGTGGTTTAAAAAAAAAAAAAAAGAATAAAAAAAAAAATGGGTGGGCCTAGAGGAGGTAAATCCAGAGATTGGTAGGACGAACCAGTGAGGAAGACTGGGAGTTAGAGCTCCAAAAAAGGGAGGAAGAGTGGGAAGGAAGATAGTAGAGCTTGGTAAGAAAATGGGAGGAGCAGATAGCTGAAGATGAGAGTGGGAAGTACATGTCTTAGCCATGCGAAGCTAGGATACCTGTGCTTAGAAGAGAAACTGCAAAGCCTGGAACAGATTAGAAGAGACAATGGTCAATTCAGATGTGACATCAGGAAATTCATTGTCAGGCACATACAAGGGGACGTAAGCAACAAACGGTGACATGCATACACGAAGGCCCTAATCAGACCAACGTGGGGCCAGGGAAAAAGATGAGGAGCACACTAAGATCAATGACAGGTCGACGAAATCGAAGGTATGCTATATGCAGAGATTTAACAGCCAACTGCAGTAGCAAGGGACAAGCTGGTCATGAAAAAGGACTGTTCACTGAGATAGACATTTAAGATATGCCAGGGATGAAGGCAAGAACATGCAATGGAAGGAAATTAAATGCCTCAGAGGAAGGCAGATGGTAGACTCAGTTGGAGGAGGAAAGGCGAAGGTCAGTTTTTGTGTACTTGCTCCAAGAGCCAAGGGGACCAACTTTGAAGAAATAAAACAGAGGGAGAAAAAAAATGATTGAAGCATCATGTAGACAATAGGTGAGGGCGATATGAACCAGGTGACAAAATTTTAGAGAATTGGGTGGTTTGCGAGTGGAAGGATACGGCCTGTCAGAGTAACTTTCAAGGAGACCAGTTCGAACCAGGATTCTGCTAGTGAAAGCACAAGACTGAGGGAGAAAACAGGGGTACCAGAGTGTATACCTGACTGCGACAGAACACAAGAAGAATGGGACTACACTGAAAGAGAGGGTTCAGAGGACGAAGGAGGCAAAGAATGGCAATGACGAAATGAGCAGGACCCAGACAACAGGAGGAAGGGCAAACACACCCCACAGAGAATCTCCCACCAAAAGACTCCAACCGCGATCACTTCCCAACGAAAATGAGCAACCTTGTACTACAACCCACTCACTGTTCCTCTGCACACAACTCCCATATCACAAACCTCACCCCAACAGCTGTCCTTATGGGCATTCTGACCCACCCCCCATCTCATCACAATCCCCCATACACTCACTGCCCCATACAGGCCGCCACCAAGGCTCTCGCTCCCCCAACCCAATATTCTTGCATGACCACTATGATAGAAAAGAATGAAAGTTTGGTACACCCAGCCGACGGATGGAATAAACGAATAAACATGTGGAGTGGAACGAAAGAATCAGTGAAAAATCTCCAGACATATAGCAGTCACCAGAAATAAAACTCGCTGAGGACAATAACAGACACAATCTTCCATCGGGATATCAGATCCTGAGGGGAAAGATAGAAGGAGATGACGGGGAGGAAGGGTTGCTCTGATCTAAAACACCGATGGGGATTTGAGAAATGGAAGGCATGGACATGATTGGAGAAAGAGACTACATTGTAGGTACAATTCAGTCCGTGGAACATAAAGTAGTCAATTGGTGTGATGGTATAACCCACACAGAACTGCGGAGGCAATGAGAGGAGTACGAAGAAAACAAACAGGGTGATGGTGGACATCACTGGCTGATGGTGGCAAGGGAAATGCTCACTCGAGCAGAGCAAAGTACTGGTAAGGGGCGATTTTAACACAGGGAGATCGACTGGGGAAAACCTGGCCACATGGGGTCCCGGAAACATGGAGAGCAAGATTGTGGATGTGGTACTTGAAAACCTCATGCATCAACATGTCAGGGACACAACCAGAGAGAGAGAGGAGGATGAGCCAGACAAGATGGATCTTGTGTTCACCCTGAGCCAGTTTCAGACATTGAGGACATTCACTTACCGAGAGGCCCCTTGGAGCTAGCGATCACGTGGTTCTGGGTTTTATTATATAGTAGTGTTACAAAGTGGATGAAGGTAACAGGAACTGAAGGGACAGGCCATAACTATAACAGGGGGAACTACACAGGGTATGAGAAACTTCCTGCGGGAGGTATCAGTGGGACAGAGAAAATGGTAGGAAAACAAGTAATCGAGATGTTGGAATATGTGGCAACAAAGGGTGTAAGGAGGTCGGAGGAAAGTTTTGTTCCCCAAGGGAAATAGAATAATAGGAAGACATAACGAGTCTTGGTTTACCCGGAAGGTGTAGGGAGGCAAAAACTAGTGCAACAGAGAATGGAAAAAAAAAAAAAAAAAATAAAGGTTAAGGAGGAAATGGACCCAGGAAAACAAAGGGATAGTAGAGAGCCAGAAACGCGTAGTGCACAGAATAACGGAGGGAGGCCCAGCGACAGTATGAAAACGATCATAGATCGAAAGTCAATCTGACCGATACTTGCTGTTATAGCCACTATTAGGAGGAAGACAACGTCAATGGACCAGGTGATCAAGCTGAGGAAAGGAAGGTGGAGAAAATCACAAGAAACGATCAAGAGGTATGTGAGGAGCTCAAACACGAGATTTAAGGAAGTTATTTAAGTTGAGACAGGAAGGACTCTGGGGGGACAGACAGATGGGGACACCAGCAAAGGAATACACAACAAGATGATGGACGACATACGTGCAGATGAGGAGGAGGTGAGGGAAACTGCTAAGGGACTTCGATCCTCAAAGGCAATGGGAAGGACAACATCTCCCCGTGGGTCCTTTTAGAGAGGGAGCAGAATTTGTTGTGCTTGCCACTTAACACAATCTTCAACACGTCCTGAAACTGGGCAACTACCTGAGGTATGCGGAAGACGGCAATTGTAGTTCCCTTTTTAAAAAAAGGAGACAGAAGAAAAGAGGACACTAAACTATAGTACTGTGTCATTGAGTGTTAGTATGGCAAAAATTATGGAGGTAAGATATCAGGTGGATGAGTGGTGAGCACCTGGAACGGAACAATGAGGTTTATAAATGCCTTCCAGCTACGGCATTCACGGAAGGCAAATCCTGTTGTCACAAACCTTCTGAGTTTTATGATAAAATAACAGAAGTAGACACGGGGAGAGAGGGGTGGGTTGATGTGCCTTCTTCTTGGACTGCAGAAGGGCCTTTGACAACAGTTCATCACAGAGATTAGTGCAGAAGCTAGAGATCACGCGCCTATAACCAGGAAGGGAACTGCAATGGATCAGAGAATACCTGACAGGGAGGAACAACGACGTCATGGTACGTTATTGATGTATCACAGTGGGCACTGTGACGAGCTGGGTCCCACGGGGTCGGTACTAGTGACCAGTGCTATTTTTGGTTTATGTGAACGACATAGAGGGGAAGGGTTAGACTCAGAAGTGTCCTGTTTGCAGTTGATGTGAAGTTAATGAGGAGAATTAAATCTGATGAGGACCAGCTGGAACTTCAAGAGACCTGGACAGACTGGAACAACCAGGTTCCAGCAAATGGTTCTCGAATTTTAATTGCCAAATGCGAAGTCATGATGATAGGGGAACCGGAAGGGCACAGAGACCACAGACAGCAGTATACGGCTAGGTGGCCAAAGACTGCAAACCTCACTCAAGGAGAAAGATCTTGGGGTGAGTATAACACCGAGCTTGTCTCGGAAGCACACATCAATCAGATAACTGCTGCAGCATATGGGCGTCCTGGCAAACATGAGAACAGCATTCCGATATCTTAGTAAGGAATCGTTCAAAGACATGTTACACCGTGTTATTATGTCCAGGCCCATATGGTGTATGCAGCACCTGTTGGAAACCCGGACACTGATAAAGCCCCAAGTCATGAAACTATCGAAAGTCAAAAGGTTTGCCACAAGGTTTAGTTCCAGAGCTAAGGGGAATGTCTCTATGAAGAAAGATTAAGGGAAAATCGGCCTGACGGACACTGCAGGAACAGGAGGGTCATGGAGACATGATAACGACATATAGAAATACTGCGTGGAATAGACAAGGTGGACAAAGACAGGATGTGCCAGGGGGAGGGGACACAGATGAAACAAAGGCCCAATTGGAAGTTGATGACACAAATTGAATCAGAGTGATATTAGGAAGTATTTCTCTCAGTCATAGAGTTGTTAAGGCAGTGGATTAAACCCTGAGAAAATGACGTAGTGGAGCAGGAAACATCTACCACCAGGGTTTTTTTTAAGAGAGGTTGATAAGCTCATGAGAGCGGGGTAGAGAGAGGCCCAGTAGCAACAGGTTGCAAGAGCGGGGCCAGGAGCTTAAGTCTCGACCCCGGCAACCACCAATAGGTGTGTACATATAGGTGATTCACACACTCACACACTCACACACCACAACACACACTCACAACACACACACACACACACACTCACACACACACGCACACACACACACACAAACACACAGCTCAGGGGATATGGGAATGTCCTAAGAAGATAGTTGAGGGAAAATCGACCTTAACGACACTGGAGGACAGGAGGAGCCCGGAAGGAGTCATGATAATCGACATACAAAATTACTGCATTGATAGATAAGGTGGACAGAGACGGATGGTCCAGAAAGGGGACACAGAAAGAACAAAGGGTCACGACTGGGAAGCTGATATACTCTAGAACGTGTCACAGGGGTGTTAGCAGGCCGGATTAAGAAGGTCTCGGGGCCCTGGCTATTCAGATTGGCGGGGCCCCTTTGAGTCGGGTAAGCGAAGGACCCCTTCCAGCTTGGGGGTGCGGGGGCTGGTTCGGTGTGAGCCTGTTTAAGGTCTAATTAAATACAATTTCGGCTAATTTAGATAAATTTAATAGGGAAAGTACATCAAGACAACTCCAAAACCATTTACCCAACAGCCATTTAACTATCTTGTTAAATCATGCATTTTAAAGAGAATAAACTCTAGACAGCATAGTATTCTACTAGATGAGGCTTTAAAGTAGTGACATGATGTACGATTATATACAGCATAACCACTACTAGCTCTATGATTCCCTTTATAAATCTTCTGACCATTATTGTTATCATTGCATCTGCATAAGACTATCAATTCATATTAAAATCAAGAAAGTAAGAAATTGTTTTTTATTCAAGGGTACACTTCTTAATAAACTTTTTTCTGGATTTCATATTGGCATAATCATTCAGTTATATCTGAAATTCAATTTTTTCTGTTGTTAGATTCAAGACCTCAATGGTCAACAAGGCTAGGTTACACAATTTGTCTTGGCTATATTGTTGAACGGAGTGGTTTTGCACTCTTTTTTAAAACAGAAAATGAACGTTCTCCTTACAGTTAGTATGCTGAATGTGTTAGATAAAGGCGATTTTACACTTTGCAACATTAGGAAGGTTTCTAGATGCCTGCATTTCTTAAATGTTTCAAAGCTGTGAGGGGGCACAAATTTTTTCAGGTGGAGCTTTAATCTGATTTCATATATCCCAGAAAAAAATTAATATTTCTTCAACAAATGTGTCACTGATACATCTGCTGAAAGGTGTTGTTGCAACTTAAGCAGCTTGCTCTCAATTCTGCATCTGGCATAGTAGTAAGTTTGTTTGTAAACAGAAAATCCATACTTGTCATTGAAGATTTGGTAGATTTCTTTTTCTTTTCACCAATTCTGTAATCAGTGAAATCCAGCAATGACGTAGTATGTAGCTTTTTACATTTCTGCCTTGCGTAGAAACACAAAGTTCATTGGATGGGCTCTTCAAAATGCGTTTGCTCTTCCTCGACGCTGTTGATCAGTCCGGTAACTGTAGTCTTTCACCAGCATGTTTAACTTTCTCTTTCAATCATTTTTTCAAAAGCTGCATAATTGCGTAGTGAGCTTAAAATTCCACTAGCCTGCATAGAGGTTAGCACAAGTAGCCATTTGAATTTCAATTTTCTGAAGTGTCTTGTTCGTCGGCATTTAACCGTTCCAGTATTAAGTCCCAAGTCACGAGTAAGGCCAATTCAAAAATCTTCAATTTTGATGTCTAAGCTGGCTGCTTCGCTTCTGTAGGTGCTGCTCTGGTCTTCAATCCTCTGCTATTTGGATCATAAGGCAGAACGTATTTCAGCAATGCGGTCTTTCAAAAGCAGTGTTGCATCATTGCTGCGCTGACCACTTAGTTGTTGATAATGATTTGATGACATCTCCATGAGTGGTTGACTTGATGTATACTACACCGAATGACGTTGAAGCAGAGAAAAAATTTATGATAAAAGAGTGCTTGTAAAAAAGTCCAAATAAATGAAACTGCAGCGACACAACACCGCAGCCATGACCCAACAAGATTAGAGAATGTGCTTGAGCAGGGCTCATATTCAGCAATGGGTTGATGTGTTGATACGGGCTGCAATCCATTATATTTACCCGGAACATGCTTACTTGCATTGGTCGTAAAGATCGAGCCATGGCAATCATAATAGAGAGATCATGATTCTAGCAGGTATCCAGTATATGCATTCATCATTGTTTCTCCATCATTGGCCTTGGAATGTGGAAATGGTTTTTATAAAGCGCTCTACAGGCTTACCACTGGTGTCGACTGGTGTGTTGAAGCTACACTTATTGCAAAGTATTTTGCAGTTTTCACAGCTGCTATGATGTTATTGAGACTTTTAGTCTTCAGTTCAATAAATTCATTGCCATATAGTATGATGAACAGGTAAGATCCAGTGCCTCTTCCTCCATTCCCAGGCGTGAACTGATTTGCTAAGAATGGTTCGAATTGTGCTAACATTTCTTAATCCCTAGGAAATTGCCAATTGTTTTCCGAACCAAAAACCTCATTTTCTTACACGGAAAGCCAAGTCCTCTTAGAGTAAAGAATTTTACTATTGCAAACAACTCTTTCTAGAACTTTTCTCCAATAAGTGCGCTCTTTTTCAGTTTGATTCTTCAAAATGAGATATCCAATAAGCCTTTTTTTCTGTGCACGAATACACTGGCTAATGGCAGCTCCTGTGAGATGGTGCTGTTGTCATCGTTACTCGAAACGCTTGAATTTTCAGGCATTGAACCCCTGTGTGAGGGATTTTCTTTGGTCGGAAATTAGCTTGCATGCTGAACAGTATACTTTCCTGAGCTTCAGAGTATTTACCAACCAGTTCTTTTCACAGTTTCTGAGTTTGCAAGCTTACTATAAAAACATATATCATAAATCCTTGATGATTTTCTAAAGTCAATGTTCAGAGTTTTGACTTATGTTTTTGCAATGAAAAGATTACGTATTGAATCTGGGATTACTTTTGGCCATTAGGCAGCATCATTTAAGACAAATCCTGTGGATGAAATGTCGTTGAGACATTGAGTGGAGAACCACAAAAGATGTATGCTGGCTGAGAAATAATGGAGGGGAGGAGCTTCTGTATGATCAGACGTATCTGCCAGATTCATCTGTACTGGGTAACATCAGAAACTGTTTTCGTGAGCTGGTGTCTGTGATCTTTCTGCAGGCTTCCTTACAATCTTTCTTTTTCTGTTCTTCTTATTGAATTTTCTTCTTTCTTTTCTGTGACCCCACTCGCATAGAAGAACGTCCAACATCACGTTCACGAGATGCCATAATGAGATGTATTCACTGTCTGTATCATGCAAATACAAATTTTTCATTATCAATTATTATTAATTATTTTTAACTATTATTAATTTTTTTTCTGTACAATTGGCGGGCGGATATGGTCCTTGTTGCTAGCCCCTTTCCTCTGGCTGCGATCTAAAAAATATTCAAAACGTTACCAGAAAGAGTCATATACAGAATTTACCTTAGATTAGGTTTAGTGATTTGGACGACGAATATTTTACTAATTCATTCCTCCTTGATCTCCAATTTACTTAAACAGAAATATACGAGCCAAGACAATGCACATTGGTATTTATATACCATTTTCATATATGAACTAATCATTAATGTTTGCATGATTTATGGCCCTACCACCATAGATAAGGACATGAGAATTAATGAATGCAGGGAAAATTTTCAGTTTCACCCAACCAACAATTTTCTGATGTGGCTTATGTGGGTTTTTTGGGGAAATATTTGTAGTAAATTAATGATGTTCTTCAAATCAATTCCGTCGCAACTTGAAAACTAAGCATTTGCGACGGAAAGTGCGCATGTAGAACATCAATCAATTGAGGATTGTTTATTGTGAAATGATAAAGACTTAAAGACAGGACCAAAGTGCTTTTAAAACCTACAAACGGAATGTCAGTTTGCGTTTTTTGGTTTTCCTTTATGTATTTTTACCAAAATGCGTCATTGCTGGTCCATGCTCTTTACTGCGTCATGTAACCCTATCAAGTACTCCCTAATATTTAGAGGCGAAAACAAACATTTATCATACACATCAATGTCTATCAACAAACACTTCTTTTTAAAATTTGTCACAGTACAAGTCTAGATAACGTGTAATTACTAAGAAAATTGGAGCGGATCTCCCGTACTCACCCCTTAGCGGAAAACACAGCTGTTATGATGTAAACAAGGCGTTGTGTTGATTGTTGCCATCGATGGTTAGATTTATTTATTTTTATTTTATTTTATTTCATTATTTATTTTTGTTTTGATTAATTTTTAAAAATCAATTTTACTCTCCAAAAACACTTGAACTTTTTAGGTAAGGTACCCCTTTGCACTTGCACCATGTGCGGCAAGTCTTGGAATGAAGCCCTGGACCCTTGGGAACCCTTGGGGCCCCCAAATGCGCGGGGACCTAGGCAAATGCCTAGTTTGCCTATGCGGTAATCCGGCCCTGGGTGTTAGGAAGTATTCTTCAGCTCATTAGAGTCGTCAGGAAGTGGTCTAGTCTTGCAAGTCGAGTGATATGTAGTGGAGGCAGGAACCATACATGCTTTAAAGAAGAGGTATGAAAAGCTTAGGAGCAGAGAGGAGAGAGGACCTTAGCAATCTGTGAAGTGGCGTGACAGGGAGCTGAGTCTCGACCCCGGCATCCACAATCAGATGACTACAAGTAGGTGAGTACACACACACACACACAACTCACACACACACACCAACACCACACACACACACAAACAAAACACACACACACACACCACCCCACAACCACACACACCCACACCACACACACACACTACACACACACACTTCAACACCACACACACACACACACCACACACAACACACACACACACACACACACCACACACACACACACACAGACCACACACAAGGAAAAAGATATTGGGGGATGAGTATAAACACCAGGCAAATCTACTGAAGCGCACATCAACCAAAATAACTGCTTGCTGGCATATGGGCGCCTAGCCAAACCTCAGAACCAGCATTCAGATTCTTAATAAGGAAGATCGTTCAGGACCTGTACAGCCGATACGTTATAGGCCCAATTGGTGTATGCAGGGCACAGTTTGGAACCCACACCTAGCCCAAGCACGTAAAGAATCTAGAAGAAAGTGCAAAGGTTTGGCAACAAGAATAGTCCAGAGCTAAGGAGGTATGTTCTACGAGGAGAGGTTAAGGGAACAACCTGGACGAACACTGGAGACAGGAGAGATAGGGGGACATGGATAACGACATACAAAATACTGCGAGGAATTGACAAGGTGGACAAAGACAGATGTTCCAAGAGATTGGACACAGGTAACAAGGGGACACGTTGGAAGCTGAAGACACAGTTGAATCACAGGGATGTTAGGAAGTATTTCTTCAGCCACAGAGTAGTCAGTAAGTGGAAGAGTTTGGGAAGCGATGTAGTGGAGGCAGGAATCCTACATAGCTTTAAGCAGAGTTATGATTTAAAAGACTCACGCGCTCAGGAGAGAGTGACCTAGTAGCGATCAGTGAAGAGGCGGGGCCAGGAGTAGGACTCGACCCCGCAAACCTCAACTAGGTGAGTACAATAGGTGAGTACACCACACATACACACACAATACACACACAAACAACATAAACACACACGCACAAACACTCACCACACACACCATACACACACAAACAAACATACACACACCCACATACAGACACACACACACACACACACAATTCACAACACACACAACACACACACAACACACACACACACACACACACTCAACACACACCACACCACCAAACACACACACACACACTCACACACAACACCACATCACACACACACTGGCAGGGAGCCAGTTAATGAGATGATGGGAATATATAGCAACAAATGCAAGGAGGCTGAGGAGGAGGTTTGTACCAAGCGGTAACAGGAAGTAATGAAAAGCCAGGATGAGCCCATGGTTTACTCCAAAGGTGAGGGAGCAAAACAAGTGGGCTAGGAATGGAAAGAAATATAGAAGGCAAAGGACCCAGGAGAATAAGGAGAACTCGTAGAGCCAGAAACGTTATGCCACAGATAAGAAGGGTGGCCCAAAGACAATATGAAAATGACCTAGCAGCGAAAGCCAAATCTGACCCGAAACTGTTGTACAGCCACATCAGGAGGAAAACAACAGTCAAGGACCAGGTAATCAGGGCTAAGGAAGGAAGGCGGAGTGACAACAGGAAATGACCGTGATGTATGAGAAGAACTCAACAAGAGATTCAAAGAAGTGTTCAAGAGGAGACAGAAGGACTCCTAGAGAGACGGAGAGTTGGTTGGAGCACACCACAGAGTGCTGGACACAGTGCACACAACGAGGAAGGAACATGTGAAGAGGCTTCTGATGAGCTAGATACCTCAAAGGCAATGGGGCCTGTAACATCTCCCCATGGGTTTTGAGGAGAGGGAGCAGAGGCGCTATGTGTACCCTAACAACAATTTTCAAGACATCTATCGAAACAGGGAGAGATTGCCCTGAGGCATGGAAGACAGCAAATGTAGTCCAATCTTTAAAAAAGGAGTCAGACATGAAGCATTAATTAACTACAGCGTGTCACTGACATGTTAGAATGCAAAAATCATGGAGAGATTATCAGGAGAAGAGTGGTGGAACCACCTAGTAAGGAAAATGATCTCATCATACAGCAGCCAGACATGGTTTCAGGACGGAATCCTGTGTCACAAACTTACTGGGTCCTCTATGAATGGTGACAGCAGTTAAGACAAGAGAGGAGATGGGTGGGTGGGATTGCATTTTCTTGGTATGCAAGGATGAGGGCGTTTTGACCACAGTTACACACAAGAGATTGGTGCATAACTGGAGCGACAAGCAGGGATAACAGGAAGGCACTTAACAATGGAATTTTTTTCAGGGAATACTTGTCCGGAGACAGCAGACGAGTCATGGTACGTGGCGAAGTGTCAGAGTGGGCACCTGTGACCAGCAGCGGTCCCGCAAGGGGTCAGTCTAGGACCAGTGCTCGTTTCGGTATTTGTGAACGACATGCGAAGAGAATAGGACTTGAGGTTGTCCCTGTTTGCAGTTGACCGTGAAGTTGATGAGAAGAATACTCATCGATCGTAGACCCCAGGCAGGAACTACAAAGGGATCTGGACGCTGCAGACCTGTTCCAGCAATTGGCTCCTGGAGTTCATCCCACCAAGTGCAAAGTCATGAAGATTGGGGCAAGGCAAAGAAGGGCCCGCAGACGGAGTTACAGTTCTAGGGGGTCAGAGCTACAACCTCACTCAAGGAAAAAGATCTTGGAGGTGAGTTATAACACCCAGGCACATCTCCTGAAGCGCACATCAACCAATAACTGCTGCAGATATGGGCGACCTAGCAAAACCTCAGAACAGCATTCCGGACATTCTTAATAAGGAATCGTTTTCAGGGACCCTTGTACACCGTTTACGTTAGGCATATTGGAGTATGCAGGCACCAGTTTGGAACCCACACCTAGCCAAGCAGTAAAGAAATAGAGAAAGTGCAAAGGTTCTGCAACAGACTAGTCCAGAGCAAGAGGTAGTCCTACGAGGAGAGGTTAAGGGAAATCAACCTGACGACAATTGAGGACAGTGAGAGATTAGGGGGGAACATGATAACGACATACAAAATACTGAGAGGAATTGACAGGTGGACCAAGACAGGATGTTACAGAGATTGGACACAGTAACAAGGAGGGACACAGTGGGAAGCTGAAGACAACGATGAATCACAGGGATGTTAGGACAGTATTTCTTCAGCCACCGAGTAGTCAGTAGTGGAAATAGTTTGGGGACGGAAGCGATGTAGTGGAGGCAGGATCCATACATGCTTTAAGCAGAGGTATGATAAAAGCTCACGGCTCAGGGAGAGTGCCTAGTAGCGATCAGTGAAGAAGGCGGGGCCAGGGAGTCGGAATGACCCCGCAACCTCAACTAGGTGAGTAGGTGAGTAACAACACACACACACACACACTCACACTCACACACAACACACACACACACACACACACACACACCACAAAACACCACCACACACACACACACACACACACTACACACACACAACACACCACACACAACACATACACACACCACACAACTCACACACACACTCACACACACCTTGTGGAGAGGGAAGCAGGGAGAAGGGCAGGCGAATAAAGTCAAACTACAAGAGAGGGGAAATACACAGGCGTTGAAGGAATTTCCTGCCGGGGTTCGTTGGGGACAGGAAACTGGCAGGGAAGTCGTGTAATGAGTTGAGGGAAGGAATATGTGACAACAATAATGCAAGGAACCTGAGGAGAGGTTTGTACACAGCGTAACAGAATAACGAGAATCCAGGATGAACCCTTTAGTTCGACCAATCGATGTAGAGAGGAACAAAAAACTAAGTGATGCTAGTGATGGAAGAGAAGATAGAAAGCAAAGGACCGTATAAGAATATGAAGGGCAGTCCGTAGAGCAGAAATGATATGCACCAGGTAAGAAGGGAGGCCCAGGACAATGCGAAAAATGAATGCAGCGAAAAGGTTCAAATCACACCCGAAGCTGTTGTACAGCCACATCAGATGGAAAACAACAGTCAAAGACCAGATAATCAGTCTGAGAAAGGAAGGAGGGGAGATCACAAGAAACGACCGTGAGGTATGTGAGGAACTCAACACGAGATTCAAAGAAATGTTCACAGAGGAGACAGAAGGGGCTCCAAAAAGACGGAGAGGTGGGGTACACCATCAAGTGATATCCATAATACATACAACAGAGGAAAAAGTGAAGAGGTTGCTAAGACAGCTAGATACCTCAAAAGCGATGGGGCTGGATAACATCTCTCCATGGGTCCTGAGAGACGGAGCAGAGGAGCCATGTGTACCACTAACAACAATATTGAACACATCTACTGGAACAGGGAGATTACCTGAGGTATCGAAGACAGCAAATGTAGTTCCATTTTTTTAAAAAAAGGAGACAGATACGAAGCATTAAGCTGCAGACCAGTGTCAACTGAACATCAGTCGCCTAATATGCCAAAGCTCACATTTGAAGAAGGTTGTCGGGAGGAGAGTGGTGGAGCACCTAGAAAGGAATGAGCTTATCAACGACAACCAGCACGGTTTCAGGGACAGGAAATCATGTGTCACAAATCTACTGGAGTTCTATGACAGGGTGACAGCAGTAAGAAAAGAGAGAGAGGGGTGGGTAGATTGCATTTCCTTGGAGTGTAAGATGGCGTTTGACACAGTTCCACACAAGATATTAGTGCAAAAACTGGAGGACAAAGCAGGGATAACAGGGAAGGCACTGCAATGGATCAAAGAATACCTGTCAGTAAGACAACAGCGAGTGATAGTACGTGGCGAGGTGTCAGAGTGGACGCCTGTGACTAGCGGGGTTCCACAGGGGTCAGTCCTAGGACCGATGTTCTTTGTGGTATTTGTGAACGACATGACTGAAGGAATAGATTCAGAAGTGTCCCTGTTTACAGATGATGTGAAGTTGATGAGAAGAATTCAGTCAGACGATGACCAGGCAGAACTACAAAGAGATCTGGATAGGCTGTAGGTCTGGTCCAGAAACTGGCTCCTGGAGTTCAACCCCACCAAGTGCAAAGTCATGAAGATCGGGGAAGGGCAAAAAAGACTGCAGATGGAGTACGGGGCCAGAGACTACAAACTTCACTCAAGGAAAAGGATCTTGGGGTGAGTATATCACCGGGAACATCTACTGAGGCGCACAACAGCCAAATAACTGCTAAGAACAACATTCCGACATCTCAGTAAGGAATCATTCAGGACCTTGTACACCGTGTACGTTACACGTTAGGTCTATATTGGACTATGCAGCACCAGTTTTCTGGAACCCACACCTAGCCAAGAATGTAAGTAAACTAGAGAAAGCGCAAAAGTTGGCAACAAGACTAGTGCCGGAGCTACGGGGCATGTCCAACGAGGTTGATGAAGTTGATGAGAAGAATTCATTCGATCGAAGACCAGGCAGAACTACAAAGGGATCTGGACAGGCTGCAGACCTGGTCCAGCAATTGGCTCCTCGAGTTCAACCCCACCAAGTGCAAAGTCATGAAGATTGGGGAAGGGCAAAGAAGACCGCAGACGGAATACAGTATTGGGGGCCAGAGACTA
>NC_069406.1:38205976-38215976 GCF_026875155.1 Cherax quadricarinatus
GAATATAATGCAGAGAATTCGTAGTTTGGAAGTTAGGAGGAGGTGCGGGATTACCAAAAAATGTTGTCCAGAGGGCTGAGGAAGGGTTGTTGAGGTGGTTCGGGGCATGTAGAGAGAATGGAGCGAAACAGAATAACTTTAAGAGTGTATCAGTCTGTAGTGGAAGGAAGGCGGGTAGGGGGCGGCCTAGGAAGGGGTTTGGGGGGAGGGGTAAAGGAGGTTTTGTGTGCGAGGGGGTTGGACTTCCAGCAGGCATGCGTGAGCGTGTTTGATAGGAGTGAATGGAGACAAATGGTTTTTAATACTTGACGTGCTGTTGGAGTGTGAGCAAATAACATTTTGAAGGGATTCAGGGAAACCGGCAGGCCGGACTTGAGTCCTGGAGATGGGAAGTACAGTGCCTGCACTCTGAAGGAGGGGTGTTTAATGTTGCAGTTTAAAAACTGTAGTGTAAAGCACCCTTCTGCAAGACAGTGATGGAGTGAATGATGGTGAAGTTTTTCTTTTTCGGGCCACCCTGCCTTTGGGGGGAATCGGCCCGTGTGATAATATAATAATATATTTTATAATAATATATATATATATATATATTATATAAAATATATATATATATTATGTCGTGCCGAATATGTAAAACTGGTCAATTAGCAAGAACTCATTTAAAATTAAGTCCTTTCTAAAATTTTCTCTTATACTTTTAAGATATATTTTTTCATTAATGTTGATGTAAAAATTTAAATTTTGCACCGAAAGGAAACTTAGAAAACTTACCTAACCTTATTATAACAAGAACAATTTTTTTAGCCTAACCCAACTAAATATATTTTATATTTGTTTACAATAATTTAATACTAAACAAACACAGTGAAATATATTTTTTTGTTAGGTCAGAAAGATTTTGGCGAATTTTGCATACACAAATTTCACTTGCCCTATATGGCAAGATGAGCGTTGCTATTTAAGCCAAGATGGCAAGTTCTACCTATTCGGTACGACATATATATATATATATAAAATATAATTTATATATATATATATATTTTATATATATATATATATATATACATATACACACACACACACACACACACACAAAACACACACACACACACACATATATATATTATATATATATTATATATATATATAAAATATATTATATATAATTTTATATATATATATATTTATATATATATATATATATAAATATATATATATATATATATATATATATATAAAATGCAATAAGATCACAGTAAACAGGTGATTTTAAAATATGCAAAACAACCACTATGAAAGAGTAGTGAAATTCTAATCGCTTTCGTGACTGCTCACATTGTCAAGGAACTATGAAAGTAATACATCAAAGGAAGGCAATTAAAAGGGCTTAGATTACACCTCACAGTCAACTCCCACAACCAAGAAACACCTGACGCGCGGCAATACCGGACTCATAAGAAAAGAGGAACACTGCAGTAAGTCCGCTGGTCCAACTGGACAGGCCCTCACGACATCCCACTAACAAAATATTCTACCCAAGAAATAAGGTGTATTATTTGTCCAATGTATTATTAAACTCTAATCAAATTTTATTAATTATAAATGAGTCTAATTTATATAAACCTAAGGAAATATTCATATTTATTTTCAAAATGCTTTTTGTGAAACAAGATTCAATTATATTTCTGTCAACCATGGACTTGCTTGATACAACTTTCTCAACTTTTTGAAAATCAATTGGATGGTTAAAATCTCTCACATGAATAAATAGAGCATTGGAATCTTGTCCAGTTCTAATGCTATATTTTTGTTGTTTTAATCTAAGTTCGAGATTTTTACCGGTTTGACCGTAATAAACTTTATCGCAAATTTTACAAGGAATCTCATAGACACATCCGTCAGCATTTTGGGGGAATTCTTTATCAATTCTTTGGAAATGGTAAATCATAATTAACGAGTTCTTCAGATAAGAAACTTAATAAGTCATCAACAGGAACTTTCGTAAACAAGGAAGTAACATAAAAACTAACCATATTAAAATCGTTTAAGTCAGTCATTTGAGCCCTATTGTTGGTAAAATTTCAAACTTTAATGTTAAAAACAACTTAGATTTAGTTGATAAATTTAGCTCTTTGACCGACTTAAATGATTTTAACATGGTTAGTTTTGATGTTACTTCCTTGTTTACGAAAATTCTGTTGATGACTTATTAAGTTTCTTATCTGAAGAACTCGTTAATTATGATTTACCATTGCCAGTTCCTACCATCATTAAACTTATTAAACTTTGCATTGTTGATGCAATTGTTTTAATGATAGTTTTACATCAGAATTTGTTGCAATGGGAAATCTTCTTTTACCTGTTTTGTTTAAATTTTAATGAATTTTTTGAAACAGTTTGCTTAACCAATTTTCCTAACAGGCAAATGGTTCTGATATGTTGATGATTTTAGTCTTATGCCCAAGAATGTAGATATAACATTTCCTTTTTAAATTAAATGCTTAGCCTTCTATAACTTTACTATTGATTTGAGGAAAATACTTTGCCTTTTTTAGATGTTTTAATTATTACGAATAATTGATTCAATTTAAAATTTACAGAAACTACAATAACTGTTCCTATGTAACTATTATTCTTCCTCAGATAAGTTTAATGTCGTTTTTCTTCAAAGTTTTTGAGGCTTTAGTATTTGTAGTCGGTTTCATAGTGAAGAATTCCAAAATATATGAATAGTCATTGTCTGAAATACCAAGAATGTATTGATAATCATTTAATTTGCTGAAATTTCTTTTTACAACCCATAAAGGGACAACCAAATTATTCAAAATAAAATTGGTTGGTTTTCCTTACCATGAAAACTTGGTTGATATGCATTCTCTTCTTAGATTTTAATATTAAAGTTGTATTTAAAATTTGATACAGTAAAAAACTTTTGATAAGTTTCCCAAATGCTGACGGATGTGTCTATAAGATTTCTTGTAAATTTGCGATAAAGGTTTATTACGGTCAAACTGGTAAATCTCGAACTTAGATTAAAACAACATAAGTATAGCATTGAAACTGGACAAGATTCCATGCTCTATTTATTCTGTGAGAGATTTTAACTCCAATTGATTTTCAAAAAGTTGGGAAAGTTGTATTCAAGCAAGTCCATGGTTGACAGAAATATATTGTAATTTGTTTTCATAAAAAGCAGTTTTGAAATATATGATATTTCTTAGGTTTATATAAATTAAACTCATTTATAATTAATAAAATTTGGTTAGAGTTTAATAATACATTGGACAAATAATAAACCTTTTTTCTTGAGTAGAATATTTTGTTAGTGGGATGTCGTGAGGACCTGTCCAGTTGGACCAGCGGACCTAGTGCAGTGTTCCTCTTTTCTTATGAGTCCGGTACTGCCGCGCGTCAGGTGTTTCTTTGTTGTGGGGGTTGACTGTGATGTGTAATCTAAGCCCTTTTAATTGCCTTCCTTTGATGTATTACTTTCATAGTTCCTACTTTCATAGTTCTCTCCAAGAGAGAACCCGCAGTAATGGATTTAAATTGGATAAGTTTAGATTTAGAAAGGACATAGGAAAGTATTGGTTTGGAAATAGGGTAGTTGATGAGTGGAACAGTCTACCTAGTTGGGTTATTGAGGCTAGGACTTTGGGTAGTTTCAAATTTAGGTTGGATAAGTACATGAGCGGGAGGGGTTGGATTTGAGAATTGGGTTGGTCAAATGTTTGTTAGTGGGATGAATTGTAAAGGACCTGCCTAGTATGGGCCAACAGGCCTGCTGCAGTGTTCCTCCTTTCTTATGTTCTTATGTTGACAATGTGAGTAGTCACGAAAGCGCTTGGAATTTCACTAGTCTTTCATAGTGGTTGTTTTGTATATATATATATATATATATATATATATATATATATATATATATATATATATATATATATATATATTATATATATATATATGTGTGTGTGTGTGTGTGTGTGTGTGTGTGTGTGTGTGTGTGTGTGTGTGTGTGTGTATATTCACGTACTCTCTGTTCATGTAGATCTGTTAGTGACTTGATCAAGCCCTCTTTGTGGGCGATACGTAGTCAATAATGTAATGCATTTGTGTCTGTTTTCCAGCATTTATTCCTACGTAGAAAAAGTTATCGGGAATATATCGCCATCAGTCACTATCCAGGAAATTCAAATATAATGAAAATCCTCTTGGGGTTAATATGCTCAGGCAAGCTCATTCAAACCCCTGCACAGAAGCCCTCCAAACTTTCCTCAGCACTGGTGAACACTCCTCCAGATGGATCGAAAAAACTGGAACCGACCTCCGCATGAATCAGATACATGATCTATGTCAAGTAAGGCAACAGCGGCACTTCTCCGCTCAATGGAATATTACCCCATTCCAAACTACCATTCCTCCATTTCCCCCAAACTACTTAAATCACAACCAAAACTTCGCCTTGAAGCCAAACATGAGGCCTTAAGCTGTATTGATAACTTAGTCACACAGCACACACTCGCAAATTATTTACGCTGATGGTTCTGTTCACCAATCCACTGGTGAACAGAACCATCAGCTCTCTTAATGAAATTGGAGCACGCATCAATAATTGGGCCTCTATCCTTCAGACAGAACTGTTTGCCATACTCCTTGCACTGAAATGCATCTTTTGTATCAAAGATTGACATTTAAATTGAAACTGATTCTCTGTCACCCAAAAAATGCTCTAAAACTAAATTAAGCAAAAATTTTGTGGCATGTTGTGTTAGAAGCCAGACACAGGTAGGGTGGGTTTGTGGACAGTGGAGCCCAGAGTGCCCCAGGGCTGGGTTTCCCATCTCCCCCCCCCCCCCCCCCCCCCCCCCCCCCCATTGGTCTTAGATGCATGAAGAAACTGTTTTAAAAATTTTAAATGGTATAAAATACCGGGACACTTTGGCAATATAAACACAAATGCATTTAAATGTGATCCTTTTATTGATACGTTTGGGCCCACATGGGACTTACTTGGGTACGTGGTAAATTTAACTTGGGCTTGAGTGGTAAAGTGAACTTAGCTCTGGGGAAGACCTGTTTGGGTGCTCTCTGTAACCCTGAACCAGGTTTCCCTCTTTTGAGCATTTTTTACCAGCAGCTGAGAAAAGAACTCAGATTTGCAAAAAGGGGAAATACGGCGATTAACTGAGGGAACAAGAGGTTTCCCGTAGTAATCCCCCTGTTGTGATCCCCGGGTTTAAAAAGGGGGGAAGTTTTGGTCGGGTTGGCCGGGGCAACAGGGAAACCAACTGAAGATCAAAAAAAAAGGGGTTTGGAGAGGGGGAAAAAAACGAAAAAAAACCCCAGAAGACTACCGGGGAAACTTCCAACTCTTTCTGGGTGCTACCTACGAATGTGAGTGTTCTCGGGAATCCCACAACGACCCCAAAAGAAGAATTTGGGCAGACGTATTTAAGACACCCCTAAAACCCCCAACAAAGACCATCGAAAAACGTTTTGACGAATTTACAATTTGGTGTAATGCTACCGGGCGAATGGGAGTCGACAAAACTGGGGAGCATAGGGAGGGACAGGGCCAAAGGGAAAGGTAAAAACATTTTTGGGTTTTTGGGGGATAGCCAGATTAGGTACATGGATAGGGCTTTCCCTGTTTGAAGGATAGGAGTAGGAGGCAGAGAGTGTGTTTTCCTGGGGCGGGGAAAAGAAGGATATTGTTAGCCGTCTGGATGACATCATGAGAGGTAATGGGAGCAATCCTTTTTTTGTTCAGTGCTGGGGGAAAACGATTTTGGGGCAAAGGGTAGGAGTGAGGCCCTGTTTAGCAGGTATAGGTCAGCAATAGAAAAATTTAGGGGGAAAGGGGGTGGGAAACCTGTCAATGTGGCATTTTGCCAAGGGAAAAGGGGTTTGGAAATAAAAAGGGTTTTTTCCAGAGAAATTTGGTGTCAATTGCTGGCTGGAAAAATTTCTGTAAGGAAAATCCCGGTAACATTCTTTGACAACGGGGCCCTTTTTCTATGGCAGAAATGACATGTATGCCGGGGATGGGGTTCACTTATCTGGGTTTTGGGGGGGGAAAGCACTGGCCAACGCAGTGGAGGGAGCTTTTGGGTTTCTTTAAAAACTGGGAAAAATTTATTTGGTTAGGGGTTTTGGCGGGAAAACTGGGGAAGGTCCGGGGTAGAAAACATGAGTACTAGGAGAACTAGTAATAGGAAAAATTTGGGGTTTGGGTTTTTGGAAAGCCGGGGCACTAATTGACAAGGACAGTAAAAAGTTTTGGAAAAACAGAAATTAGCGGGAAGGGGGTAAAGAAGTGGGGGGGCCCTTAAGTATTATTACACAAATAGTCGCAGTGCTAGGAATAAGATGGACGATTTGGGAGACTATTTGCTATTTGCAGGTAACATAGATGTATTTGCCATTACTAAAGACGTGGTTTAATTTAAAAAAGGGGGGGGGACATGCCTGCGAATGTCACTTCAGGGTTTAAAATTGTTCCAAGTAGATTTGAAGTATCGGGGGGGGGGTTTGGGGGGGCAAATTTTATGTCCAGATCGCTTGAATGTTGATAAAAACCCGGGTTTTTAAGTCTGAAGTAACACATAAAAAAATCCGTTTGGATAGAATTTTCAAGGGGCATGAAAAATTAATTTTAGGTGTATAAACCGTCCCCCCAAATTTAGATAGGGACCAAGGGAAAACTACTTGGGAGGAAAAAATTTTTAGGGGGCCCCAAGGGACGATAATTAGTAATTTTTAGGAACTTTAAATTTTGTCATATTGGGGTTGGAATTTCTTGGGTGGGGAAATTTTGAACATACGATTTTTCCCTTTGAAGTAGTTAAGGGGGTTGTTTTTTTTAAACATTTTTTGACAAAATACAAGGGGAAAAAACCTGCCCTTTAATTAGTTCTGGCAAAAATGAATTTCCCCTTTTTAATAATTTAGAAGTTTTAGAGGAACTGGGTGCAGCGACCCCAAATCAATTTTCTTTAGAAAATTTAATGGGGTATGATAGTAGGGGTAACTCAGTAAAAAAGTCCCAGATTTTCGCTTAGCAGATTCTGGGCTTGAGAACACTTTTTCATCTGTTTTACGGGGTTTAAAGAAAGAGCTATCAATATGACAGTTTTCTGAACAAATACATGCTGCTCAAAAAAACGTTTTTCCCTTTTAAGGAAATTTTGATCAAAAAAAAGACCCAAAAAAGGATGAATAAAAGGCTTAAATATTTCTAGGGCTAAAAAAAGGGAAATTTTTTAGGGGGTATCAAAAAAAGGCCCAGGGTCATCTTATTAAATAATATTTTTACATTTTGAGGGACTTTAAAAAGGGGATAAGAAAAGCTAAAAAGGGGCTATGAAATTAAAGTTGCTAGGGGGTTCTAAAAAATAAAAACCCCAAAAAGTTTTTTTTTCCCGGTATATAGAAAAAAAGGGCAGAGATAAGTAGGGCCCCCTTTAAAAATAACTATGGGCATTTTTACTGACAAAGGGGAATGAAAAAGTGCTCGATTTTTAAAAAAAATTTTTTTTCTCTCGGTTTTTAAAACAGGAAAAACACTAATAATATTCCGGTAATTAATTTTTATTGTGGATCAGAAGAAGATAAAATTTTTGTAACATCACAGTCACTAGGGGAAATGGTTTTGGGAAACAGATAGACCGGACTGAAACAAAAAAAGTCACCGGGTCCTGGGTGAGGTTTTTTCAAGGTTTTTTTAAGGAAGCAAAATGGAAGTTGTGAACCATTAACTAAATATTTAATTTTTCTCTTCAAAAAAGGGGCAGTGTCTGATATGTGGAAGATGGCATGTAATTCCCATTTTTAAAACAGGGGAAAAAGTCTTTTTCCGTCAAATTACCGCCCCAAAAGCCTGACCCCAATTTTAGGCAAAAATTAAATAAGTCAAAATTTTAAACTGGATTTTTAAGGGAAACCATTTTCGATAAGCATAGCTTAAATTTAAAAATACTCAAACAAAGGATTCCAAGAAAGGGCCCGGGCCTTTTTTTTCCTTTTAAAAAAAATTTTTTAAAATTTCTTCAGTAAAAACTTTTTTAGGGTGTTGACCCCGATAAAGAATTTGGGTATTTTTTTACTTAGAAATTTTTGTAAGGGGATTTGATAGAGTTTCCCCCACCCAAAGGGCTTGAAAAAAAGTAGCAGCTTTATGGCATTGGGGGAAGGGTGCTCTCGGGGGATCGGGAAACATGGGTCCCAGAAAGGGAAACAAAAAGTGTCCTAAATGGGGGGTTTAAAACCGAGTGGGGATCGTAAAAAGTGGCGTTCCACAAAGGGGTCGGGGGTTGGGCCCGTTGTTGTTTTTTAATATATATCAATATCTTGTGAAGGAATTACTAGTGATATGAGCAAATTTGCCCATGACACGAAATAGGGAAAATAATTGATTCAAACGTAAAAGTTAGGGAACTTTAGGAGGGTTTTTGGGCAAACCTACCCCTTGGCAGAAAAGTGGCAG
Organism: Cherax quadricarinatus; assembly: GCF_026875155.1. Classification (NCBI taxonomy): domain Eukaryota; kingdom Metazoa; phylum Arthropoda; class Malacostraca; order Decapoda; family Parastacidae; genus Cherax; species Cherax quadricarinatus. The sequence continues at coordinate 38,214,459 of NC_069406.1, forward strand.
ATGGGAGTTCAATTAGTAAATGCAAAGGGTTTTGAAATCGGGAGTGTCCAAAACCCCAGACTTATAAGTTAAATAATGTAGAACTTAACCATAAAAGATTGCGAAAAGGACTTGGGGATTATTGGGAAGCCAAACAACCTTTAAATTTAAGACAGCAATGCCTAAGCGTACGTTAAAAAGGCAAAAAATTACTGGGATTTATAAACAAAAGTGAAAGCAACAGAAAATCCAGGGTATACTGCGCTTTTTACATCATTTTTAAGGCCTCAACCCAGATTTTTGCCCCCTCAATTCTGGTCCCCAAAATTAAAAGGAAAGGACATTTAAAATTTGTTTGAAAACATTCAGCGTAGGAAAGACTAAATTAATACATAGCATAGAAATCTTTCCCCCAAAAAAAAATTGAAGACTCTTAATTACATTCCTTTTTAGACAAGAATGAGGGGGGACCTGATCGAAGTGTATAAGTGGAAGATTTGGTTTTTAAAAAAGGGGGAAATTTAAAAAGGGCTTGAGGAAAATCTCTCCAAGAGAGAACCCCCGTAATGGATTTTAAAATTTGAAAGTTTAGATTTTTGAAAGGACAAAAGGGAAAATTAAAGGTTTTGGGAAAAAGGGTAGTTATGAGTGGGAAAAGTCTACTAGTTGGGTTATTGAGGCCCGGACTTTGGGTAGTTTCAAATTAGGTTGGATAAATTTCTGAGGGGGGGGGTTGGTTTTAGTGGGACTTGACATCAAGCTTATTTCTTTGGGGAGAATTGAAAATTGGGGTTTGGGCAAAAGTTTGTTAGTGGGATGAATTGTAAAAGGGCCCCGCCTAGTAGGGGGCCCCCAGGCCCGCTGCAGTGTTTTCCCCCTTTCTTTTTGTTTTTTAGTTTTTATGTTTACCAGTGGGCTTTTTTAAGTCACAAACAAACTAAACCCGGGGGGAAGGAAGCGAGTTTTTTTTATAGTCCGGTGAGGTCAGGTTTAAGAAAGCTGCATATGATGATGTAACCCCATGGGGTTATAGAGTCCCAAAAACTGGGTAGGGTTGGAAAGGAGATTGGATAAGTTTGTGAGCAGACCTTCTACAGTATTCTTATGTGGGATAGCGATGAAGAAGTTTCTTGGCAAGTGGTTCAGCTATGTTATAGAAGCCACTATTCGGTTGAAGTTGTCGGATATAGAAATAAGTGATGATTCCAGGATTCTCGGTATTGAGTGTTGTCTTCTGTGGCGAAAATCTTGATTTTCTGTAGTTTATCAAGGGGTTTTGTGTGAAATTACGGTGTTGTCCCGCAGGCATTCCTTGTGTCGTCAGACCTGCTTGCGTATTGGTGTTCTGAAATACGTTTTTTGGGTCCCTTGATGTTTGGGCCCCACGTATAACTTGTTGCAGCCATTACAAGGGATTATGTATACCCCTGCAGAGGATGGAGGCTTGCCCTGCCTACTACTGGTGATGTCCTTGATGGTCGTGGTTGTGGAGGTAGATACTGGAATGATTGTTTTGGCAAGATGTTGGAAACATGTTTG
>NC_069406.1:38220976-38238476 GCF_026875155.1 Cherax quadricarinatus
AGGAATAAGATGGACGAGTTGAGACTAGTTGCTAGTGCAGGTAACACTGATGTATTTGCCATAATTGAGACGTGGTTTAATTCAAAACGTCGGGACATGCCTGCGGAATGTCACATTCAGGGTTTTAAATTGTTCCAAATAGATAGAAGTATCGGGAAGTGGGGTGGGGTGGCATTGTATGTCCGAGATCGCTTGAACTGTTGCATAAAAACGGGTATTAAGTCTGAAGTAACACATACAGAGTACGTTTGGATAGAATTTTCAGAGGGGCATGAAAAATTGATTTTAGGTATGATATTCCATCCCCCAAACTTAGATAGGGACCAGGGAAGAAAACTATGGGAGGAAATTGTTAGGGCCACAAGGCAAGATAATGTAGCAATTCTAGGAGACTTTAACTTTAGTCATATTGATTGGAATTTCTTGACTGGGAATTTAGAATCATACGACTTCTTAGAAGTAGTTCAGGATTTTTTTGAAGCAGTTTGTGACAGAACCTACAAGGGGTAATAACCTGCTTGACTTAGTTCTGGCAAACAATGAATCCCTTGTTATAATTTAGAAATTTCAGAGGAACTTGGTGGTAGCGACCACAAATCAATTACATTTAGCATTGAATGGAAGTATGATAGTAGGGATAACTCAGTAACAGTCCCAGATTTTCGCTTAGCAGATTACGATGGGCTTAGAGAACACTTATCATCTATTGACTGGGGTAACGAAGAGAGCTATCAATATGACAGTTTTCTGAACACTATACATGCTGCTCAAAGAACGTTTATCCCGTATAAAGAAATTAGATCAAATAGAAATGACCCAAAATAGATGAATAATAGGCTGAAATATCTACTAGGGCATAAGAAAGGAATTTATAGGCGTATCAAAAGAGGTGAGGGTCATCTTATGAATCAGTATATTGACATTATAAAGGGGATAAGAAAAGCTAAATGGGACTATGAAATTAAAGTTGCTAGGGATTCTAAAACTAACCCAGAAAGTTTTTTCCAGGTATATAGAACAAAAGTTAGAGATAAGATAGGTCCCCTTAAAAATAACTATGGGCATCTTACTGACAAAGAGAATGAAATGTGCTCGATTTTAAATAATTATTTTCTCTCGGTTTTTACACAGGAAGACACTAGCAATATTCCAGTAATTATTTTTTATAGTGGACCAGAAGAAGATAAATTATGTAACTTCACAGTCACTAGTGAAATGGTGGTGAAGCGGATAGACCGACTGAAGCAAAATAAGTCACCGGGTCCTGATGAGGTTTTTTCAAGGGTTCTTAAGGAATGCAAAATGGAATTCTGTGAACCATTAACTAATATTTTTAATTTATCTCTTCAAACAGGTGTAGTGTCTGATATGTGGAAGATGGCTAATGTAATTCCTATTTTAAAACAGAGGACAAGTCGTTACCGTCAAATTACCGCCCAATAAGCCTGACCTCAGTTGTAGGCAAATTACTAGAGTCAATTATAGCTGAGATTATAAGAAGCCATCTCGATAAGCATAGCTTGATTAATGATACTCAGCATGGATTCACAAGAGGCCGGTCTTGTCTAACTAATTTATTAACTTTCTTCAGTGAAGCTTTTGAGGCTGTTAGCCATGATAAAGAATTTGATATTATTTACTTAGATTTTAGTAAGGCTTTTGATAGAGTTCCGCACCAAAGACTGTTAAAGAAAGTGGCAGCTCATGGCATTGAGGGAAGGGTGCTCTCGTGGATCGAATCATGGCTCACAGACAGGAAGCAGAGAGTGTCCATAAATGGAGTTAAATCCGAGTGGGGATCAGTAACAAGTGGCGTTCCACAGGAATCAGTCTTTGGCCCGTTGTTGTTTATAATATATATCAATGATCTTGATGAAGGAATTACTAGTGATATGAGCAAATTCGCCGATGACACAAAGATAGGTAGGATAATTGATTCAAACGTGGATGTTGGGGAACTTCAGAAGGATTTAGACAAACTCTATTCTTGGTCAGAAAAGTGGCAGATGCAGTTCAATGTAGATAAATGCAAAGTTCTGAAGCTCGGGAGTGTCCATAACCCTAGCACTTATAAGTTAAATAATGTAGAACTTAGCCATACAGATTACGAAAAGGACTTTGGGGTTATGGTAAGCAGCAACCTTAAACCAAGACAGCAATGCCTAAGCGTACGTAATAAGGCAAATAGATTACTGGGATTTATATCAAGAAGTGTAAGCAACAAAAGTCCAGAGGTCATACTGCAGCTTTATACATCATTAATAAGGCCTCACCTAGATTATGCAGCTCAGTTCTGGTCTCCATATTACAGAATGGACATAAATTCGTTAGAAAACATTCAGCGTAGGATGACTAAATTAATACATAGCATTAGAAATCTTCCTTATGAAGAAAGATTGAAGACTCTTAAATTACATTCACTTGTTAGACGAAGAATGAGGGGAGACATGATCGAAGTGTATAAGTGGAAGATAGTATTAATAAAGGGGATATTAATAAGGTCTTGAGGATATCTCTCCAAGAGAGAACCCGCAGTAATGGATTTAAATTAGATAAGTTTAGATTTAGAAAGGACATAGGAAAGTATTGGTTTGGAAATAGGGTAGTTGATGAGTGGAAACGGTCTACCTAGTTGGGTTATTGAGGCTAGGACTTTGGGTAGTTTCAAATTTAGGGATTACGAGTGACATGAGTAAATTTGCTGATGATACAAAGATAGGCCGTATAATTCACTCTGAGGAGGATATCAATGAACTCCAGGACGATTTGGACAAATTAATGTCTTGGTCTGAAAAATGGCAGATGAAGTTCAATGTGGATAAGTGTAAGGTACTTGACCTTGGTAATGAAAATAACCCTCGAAGCTATAATCTAGGTGAAGTAGAGCTTGATCATACAGAATGTGAAAAAGACTTGGAAGTCATGGTAAGCAGAAATCTAAAGCCAAGACAGCAGTGCCTTAGTGTGCGCAACAAGGCCAACAGATTACTTGGATTTATCTCAAGAAGTATAAGTAACAGAAGTCCAAAAGTTATTTTACAGCTCTATACATCACTAGTGAGGCCTCATTTAGATTATGCTGCTCAGTTTTGGTCCCCTTACTACAGGATGGACATAGACTCATTAGAGAACATACAGAGAAGAATGACTAAAATGATTTACTGTGTAAGGAACCTCCCGTATGAAGATAGACTTAAAGCCTTAAATCTCCACTCTCTGGAGAGGCGTAGAATGAGGGGAGATATCATTGAAGTGTATAAGTGGATGACGGGCATAAACAAGGGAGATATTAATAAAGTACTGAGGGTGTCGAACCAGGTAAGAACCAGGAATTAATGGATTTAAGTTGGATAAAATTTAGATTTAGAAAGGATATAGTAAGTACTGGTTTTCTAACAGAGTTGTAGATGCGTGGAACAGTCTTCCCAGTGGGGAAGTTTGCTAGGCGCCCATATGCTGCAGCAGTTATTTGTGTGTGTGTGTGTGTGTGTGTGTGTGTGTGTGTGTGTGTGTGTGTGTGTGTGTGTGTTTGTGCTTTTGTGTGTGTGTGTGTGTGTGTGTGTGTGTGTGTGTGTGTGTGTGGTGTGTGTGTGTGTGTGTGTGTGTGTGTGTGTGTGTGTGAGTGTTGTGTGTACTCACCTATTTGTACTCACCTATTTGTGGTTGCAGGGGTCGAGTCACAGCTCCTGACCCCGCCTCTTCGCTGATTGCTACTAGTCCTCTCTCTCCCCTGCCCCATGAGCTCTATCATACCTGGCCTTAAAACTATGTATGGTTCCCGCTCCACTACGTCACTTTTTCTAGGCTATTCCACGGCCTGACTACTCTATGACTGAAGAAATACTTCCTAACATCCCTTTGATTCATCTGAGTCTTCAACTTCCAATTGTGACCTCTTGTGTCTGTGTCCCTTCTCTGGAACATCCCGTCTTTGTCCACCTTGTCTATTCCGCGCAGTATTTTATATGTCGTTATCATGTCTCCCCTGACCCTCCTGTCCTCCAGTGTCGTCAGGGGCCGATTTCCCTCAACCTTTCTTCGTAGGACAATCCCCGTAGCTCTGGGACTAGTCTTGTTGCAAACCTTTGCACTTTCTCTAATTTTTTGACGTGCTTGACTAGGTGTGGATTCCAAACTGGTGCTGCATACTCCAGTATGGGCCTGACGTAAATGGTATACAGAGTCTTAAACGAATCTTTACTGAGGTATCGGAACGCTATCCGTAGGTTTGCCAGGCGCCCGTATGCTGCAGCAGTTATCTGATTGATGTGCGCCTCAAGAGATATGCTCGGTGTTATGCTCACCCCCAGATCTTTTTCCTCATCCAGCACTTGCTGGTGTGCCCCCCTGTTCTGATTTCCTGGAGTCCTACTGCTTTCCACTGAAAATACCTCTTTAAATCTTGTGTTGAGCTCTTGACATACCTCTTGGTCGTTTCTTGTGAATTCCCCATCACCCTTCCACAGTCTGATTACCTGGTCCTTGACTGTTGTTTTCCTCCTGATGTGGCTGTACAACAGCTTCGGGTCAGTCTTTACTTTTGATGCTATGTCATTTTCATATTGTCTCTGAGCCTCCCTTCTTATCTGTACATATTCGTTTCTGGCTCTTCGGCTGATTTCTTTATTTTCCTGAGTTCTCTGTCTTCTGTACCTTTTCCATTCTCTAGTACACCTAGTTTTTGCCTCCCTACACCTTTGGGTGAACCAAGGAGTCGTTCTGTTCTTCCCATTATTTCTGTTTCTGGGAACAAACCTCTCCTCTGCCTCCTGTGTATGTGAGTGTGTGTGTGTTGTGTGTGTGTGTGTGTGTGTGTGTGTGTGTGTGTGTGTGTGTGTGTGTGTGTGTGTGTGTGTGGTGTGTGTGTGTGTGTGTGTGTGTGTGTGTGTGTGCGTGTGCGTACTCACCTAGTAGTGGTGGCAGGGGTCGAGTCATAGCTCCTGGCCCCGCCTCTTCTTTTGCCGCTACTGGGTCACTCTCCCTGAACCGTGAGCTTTATCATACCTCTTCGTAAATCTATGTATGGATCCTGCCTCCACTACATCTCTTCCCAAACTATTCCACTTCCTGACTACTCTGTGACTGAAAAGATACTTCCTAACATCCCTGTGATTCATCTATGTCTTCAACTTCCAACTGTGTCCCCTTGTTGCTGTGTCCCATCTCTGGAACATTCTGTCTCTGTCCACCTCGTCAATTCCTCTCAGTATTTTATATGTCGTTATCATGTTCCCCTATCTCTCCTGTCCTCCAGTGTCGTCTGGTCGATTTCCCTTAACCTCTCCTCGTAGGACATACCCCATAGCTCTGGGACTAGTCTTGTTGCAAACCTTTGCATTTTCTCAAGTTTCCTTACTTGCTTGGCTAGATGAAGGTTCCAAACTGGTACCGCACACTCCAATACGGGCCTAACGTACACAGTGTACAGGGTCCTGAACGATTCCTTATTAAGATAGAGGAATGCTGTTCTTAGGTTTGCTTGGCGCCCATATGCTGCAGCAGTAATTTGGTTGATGTGCGCTTCAGGAGATGTGCCTGGTGTTATACTCACCCTAAGATCTTTTTCCTTGGGTGAGGTTTGTAGTCTCTGGTACCTAGACTGTACTCCGTCTGCAGTCTTCTTTGCCCTTCCCCAGTCTTCGTGACTTTGCACTTGGTGGGGTTGAACTCCAGGAGCAATTGCTGGACCAGGTCTGCCAGCCTGTCCAGTTCCCTTTGTAGTTCTGTCTGTCCTCCTCCTATTGAATTATCATCGTCTGCAAACAGGACACTTCGGAGTCTATTCCTTCCGTTATGTCGTTCACAAATTCCAGAAACAGCACCGGTCCTAGGACTGACCCTTGTGGAACCCCACTCGCACAGGCGCCCACTCTGACACCTCGCCACGTACCTTGACCCATAGGTCTGCTGTTTCCTTCTGCAATTATTCCTTGATCCTTTGTGGATGTTTCCCTTTAATCCGTGCCCTGCCATTCCATCTTTTGTCACTGATCTCATTGTTAGAAGCTAGTGTTTGTAAACGCAATTCATCAGTCCTGAAAAATGCAATGCTCAATTCCTCTCTAGGTTTTCCATCACTCTTCCCCTGATAATCATCTCTATGACTTTGCATACTATACATGTCAGTGACACTGGTGTATAGTTTAGTGCTTCATGTCTCTCTTTCTTTAAAAATGGGACTACATTTGCTGTCTTCCATACCTCAGGTAATCTCCCTGTTTCGATAGATGTGTTGAATATTGATTGTAAAGGGTACACATAACGCCTCTGCTCCCTCTCTCAGGACCCTGGAGAGATGTTATCCGCCCCATCGCATTTGAGGTATCTAGCTCGCTCAGAAGCCTCTTCACTTCTGTGAAGAGGCTGCTGGTGGTGTACCCTACCTGTGTGTGTGTGTGTGTGTGTGTGTGTGTGTGTACTCACCTAGTTGTGTTGCAGGGGTTGATTCACAGCTCCTGGCCCCACCTCTTCACTGGCCACTACTGGGTCACTCTCCCTGCACCATGTGCGTGTGTGTGTAAACAATAGATTAAAACATCTCATTGGTCAAAAGAGAGGCACTTATAGGCGTATCAAAAGAAAGGATGGTCAGTTAAGAAATCAATATATTCAATTAAAGAGAGATATAAAAAATAGGAATAAGAAAAGCAAAAAGGGATTATGAGGCTAAAAACGCAAGGGATTCGAATTCTAACACAAAAAGGTTCTTTCAGGTATACAGAAGTAAGATTAGGGACAAGATAGGCTCACTCAAGAGTAGCTCAGGTCAGATCACTGACATTGATAAGGAAATATGTGAACTTTTCAATACCTACTTTCTCTCAGTTTTTACTCAAGAAGATACTAGCGAAATTCTAGAAATAATATGTAGAACAGGACGATAATAAACTATGCACTATTGGGGTAACTAGTGACACGGTTCTCAGCTGAAATGTTAGCAAGGGTTTTAAAGGAATGTAAAGAGGAACTTAGCATACCTTTGGCTAATCTTTTCAATACATCACCACAAACTGGCATAGTGCCAGACAAGTAGAAAATGGCAAATGTAATACCTATTTACAAGGCAGGTGACAGGTCCTTAGCTTCGAACTATAGACCAATATGCCTTACCTCCATAGTTGGAAAATTTATGGAATCAATAATTGACGAATCAATTCGTAGCCATCTTGAAAGGCATAAATTGATTAATTAATCTCAGCACAGTTTTACAAAAGGGCGTTCCTGTCTTACGAATTTACTAATTTTCTTCACTAAGGTATTTGAGGAGGTAGATCATGGCAATGAATATGATATTGTGTATATGGACTTCAGTAAGGCTTTCGACAGTTTCACATCAGAGGCTATTGAGAATACTTAAGGCACACGGAATAGGAGAAATTTTTTCCTGGGTTGAGGCATGATTGACAAATAGGCAACAGAGAGTTTGCATAAATGGTGAGAAATCAGAATGGGGGCACGTCACAAGCGGTGTTCCACAGGGGCCAGTGTTGGGTTCCGTGTTGCTCGCAATTTAGATTAACGACATAGATGAGGGAATAAATAGCGACTTAAGCAAATTTGCTGATGACACCAAAATAGGCTGTCCAATTCATTCTAATGAGGACATTAGAACACCCCAGGATGATTTGAATAGACTGATGCAGTGGTCCGAGAAGTGGCAAATGCAGTTTAATATAGACAAATGCAAAGTTCTAAATGTTGGACAAGAAAATAACTATGCCACATATAAACTAAATAATGTAGATCTTAATATTACAGAATGCGAAAAGGAGTTCTGTTAGCAGTAATCTGAAACCAAGACAACAGTGCATTAGTGTTCGCAATAAAGCTAACGGAATCCTTGGCTTCATATCAAGAAGTATAAATAATATAAGTCCTCAGGTTGTTCTTCAACTCTATACATCCTTGGTTAGGCCTCATTTAGATTATGCTGCTCAGTTCTGGTCACCGTATTACAGAATGGATATAAATGCTCTGGAAAACGTACAAAGGAGGATGACAAAGTTGATCCCATGTATCAGAAAACTTCCCTATGAGGATAGACTGAGGACCCTGAATCAGCACTCTCTAGACAGTCGTAGAATTAGGGGAGATAGATTGAGGTGTATAAAAGGAAAACAGGAATGAATAAAGGAGATATAAATAACGTGCTAAAAATATCTAACATAGACAGGACTCACAGCAATGATTTAAAGTTGGAAAAATTCAGATTCTGGAAGGATATAGGAAAGCACTGGTATGGTAATAGAGGTGTAATGAGTGGAACAAACTCCTGAGTACCGTCATAGAAGATAAGACGTTGTGTAGTTAAAAAAAAATAGGTTAGATAAATACATGAATGGGTGTGGGTGGGTGTGAGTTGCACCTGACTAGGTTGTGCTACTAGGTCAGATGCCGTGCTCCTCCCTTTAGTGAATGTGACTGACCTGACTAGGTTAAGCATTGGTTTAAGCCGGTGGGAGAATTTAACCTGCCTCGTATGGGCCAGTAGGACTGTTGCAGTGTTCCTTCTTTCTTATGTTCTTATGAATCCATCCTCTATCACTCCACCGTTCAGGTGGAAGAGATATTTCCTAACATTCCTGTGAGCCATTTGCATTTTCAACTTCCAGCTGTACTCTCGTCGTACTCTTTCCCGTCTCTCGAGCAATCTGTCCCCACACACTCTATCAGTTCCTCTCCGCAGTTTGTACGTTGTATCATATCACCCCTAGTCTTTCTTTCCTCTAATGTCATCAGGTTCAGCTTCCTTAACCTCTCCTCATAAGACAAACCCCTTACCTCAGGGACTAGTCTACTTGCCATCCATGTTACTTTCTCCAGTTTCTTGATGTACTTGACAAAGTGTGGGTTCCATACTGGTGAAGCGTACTGTACTGTGGGCCTGAAGTATGCCGTATACAGTGTCTTGACTGACCCCTTGCTTAGGTTTCTGAAAACTGTTCCTAGGTTTGGCATGCGAGCATTTTCCACAGCCGTTATTCGGTTGATGTGCGCCTCAGGTGATATGTCTGGTATAATGCTAACCTCGAGGTCCTTCTCCTTGAGTGAGGTTTGTAGCCTTTACCCCCGAACCTGTACTCCGTCTGTAGTCTTTCTTGCTCATTACTAAGCTTCATAAGATAGCATTTGCTGGGGTTGAATTCTAGCAGCAACTTATTAGACCAGGTTCATTGGTAGTCCTTCCTAGTTCTCCTGTTTCTATTCTCAAAGTAAGTTTCACATCATGAGCGTAACTGAGTCAGTACGACAACCAAGGTAATGTCATTCATGTATGCAGGAAAAAGTACCAGCCACAGCGCTGATTCTTGTGGAACTCCACTCGTCACATGCGCCCATTGCATCACCTCTTCTTGGACAATCACTCATTATTTCCTCCCTGTTAAGTATTCTTCTATCCATTATATTTCCTTCTCTATTATTCCTGACTTCTCCTTAAGTGGTAACGTGTCAAAAGTCTCTTTACAGTTCAAAAATATGTAATCTACCCCTCTCTCTCTATTTCTCTCTCCTGCCTCGTAGCTCTATTGGTAGCATACTCTGCTCACACACTGAGGTCCGGGGGTCGATCCCTGGTACGGGTGGAAACATTAGATCCCGTTTCCTTAAAGCACCTGCTTTCCGTGTTCATCTTTCGGTAAAATAGGTACCTGGGTGTTAGTAGACTGGTGTGGATCGCATCCTGGGAACAAAATTGACCTAATTTGCCCAAAGTGCTCTGCATAACAACGGGCTCTCTGCACAGTAGTACGCCATTGATGTCATCTAGGTATATATACCTTGTACGTCTACTTGTAAAAACAATTATTATTATTATTATTATTATTAATTATTATTATTTTTATTATTATTATTATTATTATTATTATTAGAGTTGTTGTAGAACTCCAGTAGGGCCTGAAAGATGGATTTACCATCTCTAAAACCTTGCTCGTTGTTGTTTATGTTTCCATTGCTCCTATTTATCATTTTCATAACCATGCACACTATGCATGTCGGTGGCATTGTCCTGTAGTTTATCACTGCCTGTCTGTTCCTTTTAAATAATGACACTACAGTTTATGTCTTCCACATCTTTGGCAGTTACCCCGTGTCAATCGACTTGTTGAAAACTGTGGTTATTAGCTTGCACAGTACTTCTGCTCCCTGTCTCAGGACCCACAGAGAAATATAATCTGGTTCCATGGCCTTCGAGGTATCTAGTTCACACAAAAGTTTTCTGACATCTCTTTTAGTATGTATTATGTGCTCGCTTGTTAGTGCACTTTACCACTTCAGCTCTCTGGTATCATCCTTATTTCCACTGAATACCTCCTTAAATTTCTTGGAGAGCTCCTGGTAGTCTTTTGGTCATTCTTTGTACAGCTCTGGTCCTCTTTTCTTCAGAATTATTACTTGGTCCTTTAGTCTAGTATTTCCCTGGTGTGGATGTGTAGTACCTTTGGGCTGGATTAGACATTCGGTGTTATGTCATTCTATAATTGCCGTTTACTCTCTCTCTTCTTACCAACGCATATTCGTTTCTGGCTCTTCTGCTAACTATCTTGTTTTAATATTATTCTTTGTCTTCTATATTTATCCCAGGCCCTAACACTGTTCGCTTTTGCCATTTTATACCTCCGGGTGAACCATGGATATGCCCTGCTAGTTCCATTGCTTCCTTAGCTCCTGGGAATGAATTTCTCTTCTGTCTCCCAGCACTTTCCAACTGGATACCCATTCATCTCATTCGCTATCTTCCAGTTCCCTTTCCCACTGTACCTCATTTATGTATTGCCTCATGTCTGTGAATTCACCTATTTTGAAATTCGACTTCTCTTGTGCTTCCTGTGTCATCTCTGTCTCTCCCTCTCTCCAAGTTTACTTCAATGAGATATTCAAAACTCAGAATTGAAAGTTCACTAGCACCGAGTTAGCTCTTGTAATCCATATCTACTACATCAGATTTTCTCATGATCGATACAAGGCTCAGCCTTGCTGATTCATTCCTTAATCTCTCTCTCTCTCTCTCTCTCTCTCTCTCTCCTCTCTCTCTCTCTCTCTCTCTCTCTCTCTCTCTCTCTCTCTCTCTCTCTCTCTCTCTCTCTCTCTGGTTGTGTCCCTGATATGTTGGTGAAAAAAATTGTCCATTAGAATTTAAATCCTTCACCTTTCTGGTGGTCCCGTGTGGCTCGAGGTTCTCCCAGACTATTTTCTGATAGGCAGCTCTGTAATGCTCATGTTGGCTTTTGCGGTCACCTCAGCTATTGCATCCACCATCGATCTGTTATTGTCGTTGTATTTTTGTCTTGGTCCTTTGCTGTTTAGAGGGGGGGGGTTATAGTGCATCACTTTATCTCCACCTTCAGGGAGGTGCGAATTTTTTAGAAGTGATAAAAAAGGAAAATTGAAAAATTATGGAAAAATGTCTTCTTACCAAAAAATATTGCATAATTCTGGCAACATGTTGATGTAATTAGCTTGTTTCTATCATATTTCTAATTAAGTTTTTCCAAAAATGTAATTTTTTTTGTACTTGCTGTCATCAAAAATACATGACGGTAATTCGTGTTTTTTCTCTCTCCAAAAATTACGATTTTTATGATTGTTTCATTCTAAATGCACTACATTGCAACTTCTCGCCTGTGGGACGTCGACATGTTGAGGTGTGCAACATGCTGAAGTGTTGCGTGCTATGACCATAGAGTTTCTATAGAAAATATAAATATAAATAACTCAGGAATAAGTTATTGACATTATTTTCCATTTTTGGCCAAAAGTATTTATAGGAATATCATGATTTTTGCACACATTGTTGAGTAATGATGGCTCTATTAGCATGCAAAGGGGATTTGCGATATTTTTTACCGCTTTGTTTTTATTGATTTTTTCTTCCCAAAATATCCTTAAAAAAATAATTAACTTCAACATTTTTTATTATGCAATCTATTGACATTTTCGCTCGAACGACGTTGGTACCAAGATTATCTTGCCCTTATCTTTCATCTGATGTCAACTAGAGCATTGTACATCTTACCAATTTTGTAGATAAGGGAGAGTTTTATGCCCTATAGAATATGGCATTATTTATTTTTTTTCTGTCTATTTTTTAAGGCAAAAAGTCACTACAAACACTATGTGTAGGCTTCAAATGCTGCTTAAATCACTGTAAAAACTTTAATTGAAATTGGACCAAAAATAAATAAAAAAATGATTTCGCCAGAACCTCCCTTCAGACTCCCGGTCATGTGTCATGAAATAAGATTTGTTCGAACATTTAACATGGAGTGTTGGCCAGCCAGGATAACCCAAGAAAGTTAGTGCGTCAGCGAGGACTGTCTTATTTAAATTAGTTTCTTCAATCTTGTGTCCCAGGACAGTCGACTAACACCCAGATACCTTTCTTTCTGTTAGGCGAACAGTGACAGCTGGTATGAAGGAAACATGCCCGACGTTTCCACCCGTGCTGGGGAATGAACCACGAAACCATTATTTGTTTTAGGATGTTCCAAGCGAGTGCGTTGCCAACAGAACAATGGAACACCGTGGCACTATTTGTGTGTGTGTGTGTGTGTGTGTGTGTGTGTGTGTGTGTGTGTGTGTGTGTGTGTGTGTGTGTGTGTGTGTGTGTGTGTGTGTGTGTGTGTGTGTGTAGTGTACGTTTATGTGTGTGTGTGTGCTTAACACATGTGCAATAAGAAACGTAAACAGGAAGACCGACTTGCACCAAACCAAACAAGATTTATTCTCCACCAAACCACACAAAACCACAAATCATGATAACATTGGCCAGAGTTACAGTTGACTCCAACTTCTGCGGACAGTGGCTGGCCATTTGGATCTATACTGAACGAATTAAAAAACTTTTCTCTCGTCTGTTTAACCGCCCAGTTTTGATGAACTCGCGGATGGTCGGCAGATTAAAGCATGTTTAATACGGCGAGCGAACCCAAATCCCAACTCTAAATTGAAAGCAGGTCGCTTGTAATGTCTCTCTTATCACTAATTTTTGATGTTGAAAACGTTATAAATGGCAGATGGATAGACGAGGAAAATATGTATTTGTGTTATTTTATTATTTTTTTTCTGCTTTTACGTTCCTATAGTGATTAGAAATATACTTGTTTGCTTAGTTAGATGATAACAATACGTATATATATATATATATATATATATATATATATATATATATATATATATATATATATATATATATATATATATATATTTACAAAACGTCTAGTATTGTGTAGGCGCCAAGGCATTGTCCAGTGTTGTGAGAACGGTATAGCACTGCGTAGGTTCGAGTCTCCTTCGGCCAGAGATCAGTGTTGTGTATATTTCGCCTGCTCTTGCGAATTCCTTATATATATATATATATATATATATATATATATATATATATATATATATATATATATATATATATATATATATATATATATATATATATATATATATATATATATATATAAAGAGTGACCACTTTACGGGCTCACACCTGTATACGCTTCAATGCCTAAAAGTGTGCATATATAGTCAAGTGGGTCAGTTGTTGTTCAGACAGATCATCAGAGTTAGAAAGAAATGTCATCTGAACGAATTTGACCGTGGAGTAATTGTTGGTGCCAGACTTAGTGGTTTGAGTATCTGAGAAACCGCTAATCTTCTAGGATTTTTCACGTGAAAAACAAAGCAGAGCGGCAGTTTTGTGGGTGAAGATGCCTTTTTAATGAAAAACGTCCGAGTAAAATGGACCATAATAATTTAAGCTGACAGGAAGGTGCCAGTAACTTAAACAACTGTGGTATGCAGACGAGCATCTCTGAACTCACAACACGTCGAATCTTGAAGTGGATGGGTCCAAAATCATAAGACAGCACCAGGTTAAACTCCTGTCAGCTAATAACAGGAAATCCAGGTTATAGTGGGTACAGGCTCACCGAAACTGGACAGCTGAAAACTGGGAAAAAAAATCTCCTGGCCTAACGATTTATGCTGAGACATGCAAATGGTAAGGTCAAAATTTGGCTTAAACAACATAAATCCAAGAATCCATCCTCCACTGTGTCAATTGTTCAGGCTGGTGGTGTAAATGTGTGGGGAATGTTTTCTTAGCACACATTAGGTCCCATTATACGTACTGAGCATCGTTTAAATTCCACGGCCTACCTGAGCATTGTTGCTGACCTTGTGCATTTCCTTACTCAACCTTCAATGGCTACTTGCAGCAGAATAATGCAACATGTCACAAAGCACATGTCATCTTAAGCTGGCTTCATGAACATGACAATGGTGACTATATACTGGAACGGGAGATTCGCAACATAAATGTTCAGTTGACAAACCTACGACCACTGCGTGAAGCTGTCATGTCAACATGGACCAGGATCTCTAAGGAATATTTTATTTACAGCACCTTGTTGAATCCATGCCACAAAGAATTCGGGTTTTTCTGAAAAAAAATATTCACAAAGTATATATATATATATATATATATATATATATATATATATATATATATATATATATATATATATATATATATATATATATATATATAAATATATATATATAATATATAGGGTAAGAGTTTTTAGGTTAGGCTTGACTTCCAGCAAGCATCATGAGCGTTTAGATAGGAGTGAATGAACGAATGATACTTTGGACCTGACGATCTTTGAGTGTGAGTAAGGTAATATTTAGTCAAGGGATTCAGGAAACCGGTTATTTTCAATAGTCGACTTGATCCTGAATGGAATACAATCCGCACTTTAAAGGAGAGGTTGGGATATTGCATTTCGATGGATATGTTGTTATCTCTATACTAAGCTTTCTAACTGTGTTTCTGAGCACCTTCAAGCATGATTGTGTGATGTGTGACAATGTTGAATATGATGAAAGTATTTCCTTTTTGGATTTTCTTTCTTTTTTGGTCACCTCTCGTGATAGACGTCACTGTGAATATATATATATATATATATATATATATATATATATATATATATATATAAAAAGTTAATATAATATACTATAAATATTAACGAAATCACATTTCAAAGCCTTTAAACTTTTAGATATATTAAAATCAATAAAATCATAATACGAAATTATTTTAATATTAAAGACAAAATTACGCAGGAGCTCTTTCATTTGCCCGATCCTCAGCTAATGAAAAGAGAACTGCCGTCGCTAACTCCACGTCTGAACGACAAGTGGCCAGGACCTTGAAAGCTGTGTCGTTCACAGAGTGGCTCTACGCATGCTCATCCTCTCGAATAGCGAAAAAAAATTTTTACCCAACAGTTATCCTGCAATGGTATAAAATATCGATATTATGAATAAAGACACGAATGAAGTATAGTGCAATACTGTGTTGACAATGTATCACCCACACAGTAAGCTTTATCAAGACACGAACAGATTTGTTTATGACTTGATAAAGTCAGCACTTCGAGTCTTGAGCTGTATTGTCGTCTTCCCAGTGAAGAAATTTGCATCTCATACATTTGTCTTAATATAATATAGACGACTGTAGACAGTCAGAGATGAAATCTTTGAATTTGAGAAGTCTTTGAAATGTTTAGCTCTCCTTAGTATATCTTCAATGAAGACTAGATTTTTTCTATGTAACTTATTTAGCTTATTAATTACGTTTGTTCTTTCTCATATTACCTTTTCATCCTCTAGTTTCCCTTCCTTCCCCCCCCCTCCTCTGTACTTCTCTCCCTCTCCACCTTCCTCACTTCCTCCTTCCCCCATCCATGCTCTCTCTCTGCCTCTCAGGGAGGATATTGCTGCAGCTGCGTGCGAGACAAAATGAACTACCCGGCGTGCATTAGTCAGTAGAGGCGTCAGGGATTAACTCGTGAAATACGTCTTTAAGGCTTTTCTGGCGCTAGTTGCTAGCTGCTGAGAACTGCTGCTCCAGCTGTTAACGGACACTTATTACCTTCACTGGCTCCATCTTTTGCCCACTGACGATCAATTAATATCGCAATTAAGAAATTTAAGCATTAATTATGTGTTTGGTCTGATATGAATATCATGGCATCCATTAGTTGCTTCTCCGGTGAGCTGTTACCCACACCCGGTGAGGTCACAGCTTGTACCTCCTCATTAGTTACTGGCGCACAGCTGCAGTCTGTGCCTGGCCCAGCCCTGTCTGCCTGGCCCTGTCAGGCTCATGGTGTCTGGCCCTCCCTGCTTGGCCCTGTAATATCTGAATCATGCTTTATCTGGATGATTTTAGCAAGACACAACTGAAGCTTGGTGGGTTTGACTAACTTGGAAGGAGCCTCGCTGCTCTTAGCTCTTAGCTGGGCTCTGACTGGCCTTTGAAGACCCTGAGCTGCGTAAAAAAAAAAAGTGAAGGATGACAAAGGTAATCACGGTGTCTTAGAAATTCTACGAGAGATCAGAGGAAATGAATATCTTTGACTGTCTCTGCCAGTTATAACATTAGCATATACAACGCACTGCTGTTTACCCAATACGTCAAAATTTTCAACAGGTCAAGAATTTTCTAACATTTGCAAAGTATTTTTTCTCTGGCTGGGGCTCACGACTGTTTTTTTTTTTTCAGCAAAATTTTATACATGAGTAGTGAGTTGCTTCCCTATTTTATATAGCAGTTTCACAGTGGGAATTAAAGGCATGTTCTCTTGTCATAGTCCATTATATAGGACGGGTCGCATACATACTGTATGCGACATACTGCATACATACTGTCTGCTAGCCCTAGCTGGGAGACTTCAACAGGTTAATGAGGATATCGGTAATCCGTAAACACACATTTTTGATCCTAGGTAAGAAGAACACATGGAAACTCAACCATATTTCTTTGGTCCGAGCAACGAACCTGGGACCTTTCGGTTATAAGGCCCATGTGCATGATAAGAGGGGGAATGGAAGGGTAAGACAACCATGACCTGTGTGGCCATCATCTGGTTTTAGTAGGTCGTACTCACTCACATACCAGGAGACCAGGGTTCAAACCCCTGATAAACAGATAGTGTGGGCATGTTTACTAATACCTGCTGTCTCTATTCACTTGGCAGTAAGTAGGTACCTGGCTGTTAGCCGACTGGTGTGGGTCAGATCCTGGGGTAGAGGATCAAAGGACCACAGTGGAAATAAGCCAGCAGTCTGATAGCAAAGTTTTGTTAAGTTACCCAGGGATACTTATTCTCTGGGTAAATAAACACAATAAAATCTTGTACTACATGGGACGATGGTTTTCCTTGGCTGGTTCTTCCTCTGGCCTCGGCCCACCTCACTGTGTATTTATTTTTCTTGACTAGTAATGGTACTTTACTTCTTTGCCAATTCTTTCTATTGTTTCCACTTTGATCTAATTGGCCAAATCATCAGCATTCTGACTGACCCAGGTGTTTTATTAACCTGTCGCTGTTCTGAGTGATCGAAATTTATGACACAACCTAAAAAAAAAAATTCTGACTGACCTTATTCTTTGAACCAGGAACAGTATTTGTTAATTATTAAACGTTTTTTTTTATTG
>NC_069406.1:38240976-38267572 GCF_026875155.1 Cherax quadricarinatus
TGTGTTTTTCTGGGGTTTGGGGGGGGGTACGTGGTCGCCCAGGACTCCATCATTGGATGCTGAACAGTAGAACACCTTGGTTAACAGTGAGAACATGGTGATTAATGTGCCAAATGGCGAGAGTTTCTCTAAATGGCTTAGTAAGTGTATAACAATTAGCAAAAGTTAGTCAGTGATGTGCTTCATTAGTAAACAGAGATGGCTACTCCCCTCCACCCATCCCCTATCCCTGGTCCTCTCCCCATAAACTACTGACTTCCTTACTAATGGCGTTGCCGTTTAGTGCCCCACCAATTACTCACAACAGAGGCCATTAGACCACTTTTCTTTGGTGCCTCACTATGTGCCCTCCGGAATAAAGATGCCGGAATCAGGCTCATTGCAATGGGCAACACCCCTCGGCGCCTAGTCGCCGAGGCTGCACTAAGAATGGTGCGTCAAGAGGCTGCAGTAATGTTGAAACCAGCTTAGCTCGGTTTTGGTGTTCAACAAGGCTGTGAAGCAGCTGCCCACACAGCACGAATATTCATCAACATCAAGTCAGATGACAAAGCCTTGATCAAAATGGACTTAGCTAACGCTTTCAACTTAGTCAGAAAGGATGCTGCTCTCCAAGCAGTTTATAGACACTTCCCTTCCCTGTATCCCTTCATAGAATCGTGTTATAGTGTGACTTCTGAACTATTGTTTGTGGATCATGAAATTGACTCGTGTGAGGGTGTTCAACAGGGGGACCCTCTAGCCCCCTTTCTATTCTGTCTGGTCATCAAAGAAGTCACAGAAGCGCTCTCCAGTGAGCTGAGTATCTGGGTCTTCGATGATGGTACCCTAGCTGGCACTTCAGAATCTCTCCTAGAGGACATCAGAAAAATTAAATACATGGGAGAGAGCCTGGGCCTATCTTTAAACCCCACCAAACGTGAAATAGTTTATTCCCATCGACAGATGATCCAGAATATTAGTACTGTTTTATCAGGAGCACGAGCCATTGATCCAGCCAATAGCACTCTCCTTGGTGCTCCTCTTGGGTCCAATACCATCGATCTGATACTAGAAAAAAAAATCTCAGACCTCCGGACGATGGAAGGCAGGATGAAAGACATCGATACACATGATGCCTTTTACCTACTCACCAGGTGCCTGTCAATCCCAAAACTTACCTACTTCCTGAGATGCTCCCCAGCCTTCAGCAGTCCGAAACTCAAAAAATATGACTCTCTCCTTAAGACCATGCTAGAGAGTGTATTGAATCTTTCCCTCGAAGATGGACAGTGGTTGCAAACCTCACTTCCAGTCAGGCTTGCGGAGCTGGGAGTACGCAGATCCTCCCAGATTGCTCTACCAGCTTTCCTATCCTCTTCCACAGGATCAAATGAGTTAATAAGACAAATTATTCCTGATAACCTCAGCGACTCAGCAGAAATACAGGACCCTAGCTACGCCAGTGCCATCATTGAATGGGAGACTCTTGTTGCTCCAGCACCAAAAGCTAGTACAACACTGGCCTACAGACAGTCAAGGGGATGGCCCCATCGCTGAAAAGGTGCTTGCCAACATGCTTAGGGTTGTAGATGAATGGTTCAAAGAACCGACATGTTGTTAAATTAGACACATGTGCAACTCTTGGGTATCTTTATTGAGGAAACGTTTCGCCACACAGTGGCTTCATCAGTCCATACAAAGGATAAACTTGAAGAACAGGAGGAGAATGAGGTAATCAGTCCCTCAGCCTTGAGTCGATGTGATCAGTCCATCAATCTATTCAAGATTGATGGACCGACCACATCGACTCAAGGCTGAGGGACTGATTACCTCATTCTCCTCCTGTTCTCCAAGTTTATCCTTTGTATGGACTGATGAAGCCACTGTGTGGCGAAACGTTTCCTCAATAAAGATACCCAAGAGTTGCACATGTGTCTAATTTAACAGTGCTTAGGGTTGTAACATCAGACAGGGAGGCTTCCCGTCTCCATGTTGTGAGTGTACCTCACTCTGGAGACTTCCTCCAAACAGTTCCCATTTCGACAATGGGAACACGCCTCTACCATAAGACCCTCTGTATTGCAATGATCCTTCACCCTGCTGCCCCAATTCACACGGAATATACGTGTATTTGCGGAGATGCATAAACAGACCAATATGGTCTTCTTGGTCTTAATTGTTCCAAAATCAAGGGCTGGCATGCGACACAACAAGGTCAACGACATAAAGAGAACCCTTGCTACAGCTGGATGCCCAGCCGAGAGAGACCCCCGATCACTAGCAGAACAAATACCCACAACCCAGCAAGCCGCCCCGATGGGATCACCATCTATCCTTGAGTATGCTCCACTTTCTTGGTTTGCCTGCCCGCCCTCTCATCTGCGACTGCTTGACAGAGTAGAGAACAGAGCAAGACGTCTCATCTCTCGCCTGGACCAATCCTGGATAGATCTATCATTTCAGCAGAGCCTTCAACACAGGAGGGATGTGGGTGGCCTTACTGCTATGTACAGGGCCAATATTGTCAAAGTACCACACTTGGATCCACTTCGAGGACAGCATGAAGCAAGCTTCTATACCACAAGACGGACAGAAAGCAGCAACTTCACTCTGGCTGTACCCTTCTCCAGAACATCACTCCATCTGAGATCATTTATCCCCAGGATGACTCGAGTATGGAACACATTCGTACAGCATTATGATGTCAACGAGATAAAGTCAACTGATCAAATGAAAATGCTGGCCACAGATGGCTCCAACTTCATCCTGTTCCCTACTTGTATGTTTCATAACAATAAAAAGGCTTTCAAATGAGCTGATGTAGGTAACAGCTCTTAGCTTGTCAATAAAGTTAGGAATCCTTAACCTGTAAACAGCTTGTCAATAAAGCTAGGGATCCTTAACCTAACCTTGTCAAACCCTGTGTAAAAAAATGAGAATCTTCCTTGTGGATCGGGGCCTGATGAGCCAGGTTGTTACTGATAGCTGCGCGCAGTCCAACGTACGGGTTTCCTATTGGTAATTCCACTTATATGTGCTTGGAGGCTGTTGAATAGCCTTGGGGCCCTTACATTTACTGTGTTCTCTCTCACTTCACTTCTGGCACCCCTGCTCTTCATTTTTTTTTGCACAGTATTTGCTATTAGATCACATAGTGAGTGTACACCCTCCTCTCAGCACCCATATTACCTGGTCCCATTGCTTTTGTTACATCCAGCTCGTTTAGTAGTGTTGTCAACTCTTCTTTACCCTTTGTTATTGCTATCCTGCAACTGTTGCTCTGGTCTTACTTCAGTACCATCCGGTAACAATTTACTTTCTTCTGTGAAAAGGTCTTTTAAATCTTTTGCTAAGCACTTTCCATATTTCTCTGTTTTCTCCTAAAGCATCCCTTCTTCCTTCTTCACTTGTTTCTTCTCAGTTGTGCTTTTTTCTAATATGGCTGAGGAGTAACTTTGGCTCGGTTTTTAACCTTTGATGTTATATTACATCATTTTCAAATTGTCTTTCAGCTTCTCTTCGCATTTTTACATATTTTTTTTTTGATCCTTATACTTATTTTCCGATTTTCTGATTGATTTACTCTACATTTTTTCGCAGCTCTTTTACTCCTCTTCGTCGCCTCTTAGTATTGTTCATTAAATCACGGGAATTCTCTGTTTTACGTTTCTGTCATTAGAGCTGCTTAGTAAGAATTTTTCTTATGATTTTTGGCACCTTGACTCTCTACCTCCATCCTTTCTTGTACAGTTTTATCCTCCATTCTCCTTTCCAATGTCACCTCAGAAAACTTTTATTCCATCATGCTCACCCTCTTCTGTAGTTCCATTTTCTGTTATTCACTTCCTTCATTTCTTTCTCCCTTCCCCTTTCCACCAGGTGCTCAGAATTTAGAACCATATGATCGCTAGCACCTACTGACTCTCCATAAGTTACTTCTACAAAGTCAGATTCATTGGTTCATTTCCTTCCATCACTCTTGTTGTTTAATTCACATGTTGACATAGGAAAAATCGTAATTACAGTGTCCGTAAGTTTGTTCTTAATGTTATGGTTTTGTGTGAGCCACTCAGTTTTCCCAGTCTTTATATGGATGAAAACTTTTAAAACTTATAGTTTAGTTTTATTTCTTCTCGTTTGCTATATGTGAATCATTGTTTTATTACTTTGATCACACTCCTATCTTTGGCTCCTGTTGTTTGGTGGTGGTTCTTACATTCTTACTGTTATTACTTTTGTCTCTCTGCACATTACAATTCCTGCTATGTAAGTTTGTGTGTGTGTGTGTGTGTGTGTGTGGTGTGTGGTGTGTGGGGTGGTGGTTGTGTTTTGTGTGTGTGTGTGGTGTGTGTGTGTGTGGCAGACTTGGAGGTATGTAGGACGTTTACATTAGCGATGAGGAGTGATGAATGAGCGAGGCATCCCCAGACGAGAGACAGCGGTACACAGCGCTTAAGACAAGGGAATTATGACGTATGAGAAGGTAAACAACGCTCTTGGAGATGAATGAAGAGATGCGTGAGCTTCGTGAGTCGGGGGGGGGGGAGGATGAAGGGGGAGAAGGTATATGTGTGTTTTGACACAAAAATGATGCATCGAGCAACTAAAATTTCTCGGGATATAAACTAATGGTTTTTATTCAGGTTGTTTAACAAAGAATAATGGCCCATTTACAGCAAGTGTTTAGTGTTTCATGTGACAGGCTATGATTTAGTTTCTTGAACGTATTAAGAACTGTATTATGAAAGGAGCATAGCAATAACGTTCTTAGCATTTTCAGTGTTATGATGCACGCGAGAAGCAGGTTTTCCAAGTATTTCATGAATGACTAATCCGTAGGGACTGTCCTCTTGTTGTTAATAACTCTTCATCTCACATCAGTCCTGCAAGGCTGGAGAGCGAAACGTTGCCACAATAAAATGTCACATTAGTTGCGCTTGTGTCCTTTTACTTTACATATTGTCGGTAATTCTACCAACATACATACAAGGCTGTTGTTAAAATAACTTTAAGCAGAAAATCTCCAATACCCGGGATTGAACAATTTGTTAGTTTAGTTATGCCGCCTGAGCGGCTAGTTTATTGTGCACTCTTTATCCATCCTGTGAGTGGTAGAGAAAAAAAAAAAAAAGGATTACAGTGGTCACAATGGGTCTTTGTCAGACACCACTGAACATTATTACATCACTAGAAAGGAATATTAGTTATTTCACATTTTACAGTTACTTCATATTTTTATTGTACACAGTTCAGTAAGGAATAACTGGGTTGCAGCTTCTATAAAAACAGCTCATTCATCTAGTCCAGCGATTTTCGCCGATCCCCTGGAGGTGACAAAAAGATCCAGGGAGGAGGGCGTTGAGGAAAAAGAGGGTGGTAGGGGGCGGCATGGTTGCATCAGAACCATGGGAGCATTTGTGTTACAAAATATTATATGACAAAATCTAAGTTACGAACTCTTAAGTAACACAAATGCTTTGCAAAGAAAACACGAAAGGATAGGTTTATTTTATTTTGCGGTCAAGAGTGGGAGTTAAAAGTCTGAACGTTTGTTCGGACGCGCCACACGCCAGCCAGATCAGACAGCAGACACCGTGGGTACTGGTGATGACTGGGTACTGGTGATGACTGGGTACTGGTGATGAACGTTTGTTGTTGCACACAGAAGTTAGATGGCTGTTAAAGGGAAACTCATCTGTTGTTTAATTCTTCCAAGACTCCAGTTCTCTTCTGTTTGATGAACTAAGAAGCATCAAGCATAACATTGTTTCTTTGTCAGATGTATTCACAAAGTTCAGTAAAGTTAATTTGCAATTGCAAGGAAATGAAGTTAATCTTATCAAAGTCAAATCAGCCCTTTCCACTTTTTTTGTCCAGGTTACAGTTATTCAAACCTAACATAGCCCGTCGTGAGTTCTTCCAATTTCCGAGCCTCTCTCAACTGGAGAAAGAGAAGAGCATACCAGACGATAACCTTCAAGTGTATTATGCTAACCTGAATGGATCTGTATAGTGACATGTCTGACAGATTTCAGGACTTTTTTTTTTTTAATACCAGACTGGATGATCAATCCATTCCTAGATATCACAGTGAGAAAACAAGAATGCTCGGGGAAGAATTGATTTCACTTGAAAATAACATTGAGCAGAGGCCAAAGTTCAAAAAATCATATCAAGATTTTTGGTTACAAAAGAAGAAAAAAATTCTGACCGCTACCCTGCACATGGAACATAATCAAAATGTACTTGATTGCCTTCCCAACACCATATTCAATAGAGTGAGGCTTCAGTACAGTCGCCAAGGTTCTTTCCAAGCAAAGAAACACACTGAAAATTATTGAACGCGGGGAACTAAGACTTCTTCTTAGTGCCTTCCAGCCTGTTGTTGAGAAGCTGAGGTTCCTGCACCAAGCGCGTCCATCTCATTAAAAGTGTAGTAACAGATATATAAATTTACCCTTTAATATAATAATAATAATAATAATAATAATAATAATAATAATAATAATAATAATAATAATAATAATAATAATAATAATAATAATAATAATAATTATAATAATAATCATAATAGTAATAACAATATGTTTATTTACTACAAGTACATGTACAAGGTATACAGTCCTAGCTGACATCAATGACATACTAGTGGTAGTAGTGGTACCACAAAAGTAATACTTTTGTCACTACCACTACTACTACACTACTACTACTACCACTAGTGAACATCGAAATGTTACCTCACTAGCATTGCACCTCACTCTGAGCCTTTATATACCCTCTGTGTCCATGTATTGTTTGTAATGGCTTGATAAAGCTCCTGGAGAGCGAAACGTTGCCACAATAAATGTCACATTAGTTGCACTTGTGTCCTTTTACTTTACATATTGTCGGTAATTTTACCAACTTTATTACAACGTTGTCCATGGAATCAAAGAGGAGAAAGTGTGATAATATAGTTATGCCAACGCTCTTATATGGGTTGTTAACTATGGCTGGTGAATGTTGCAACAAGGAGAAGGCTGGGGGCAGTGGAGATGTCATGTCTGAGGGCAGTGTGTGGTGTGAATATAATGCTGAGAATTCGTAGTTCGGAAATTAGGAGGTGTGGGATTAGTAAAACTATTATCCAGAGGACTGAGGATGGGTTGTTGAGGTGGTTCGGACATGTAGAGAGAATGGAGTAAAATAGAATGATTTCAAGAGTTTATAAATCTGTAATGGAGGGAAGGCGGTGTAGGGGTCGACCTAGGAAAGGTTGGAAGGAGTGGGTAAAAAAGGTTTCGTGTGCGAAGGGCTTGTACTTTCAGCAAGCTTGGGTGAGCTTGTTAGATAGGAATGAATAGATGCAAATGGTTTTCAGGACTTGACGTGCTGATGGAGTGTAAGGTAGCACTTGTGAAGGGATTCAGGGAAACTGGCAGGCCGGACTTGAGTCCAGGAGATGGGAAGTACAGTGTCTGTACTCTGAAGGAGGGATGTTAATGTTGCAGTTTTATAACTGTAGTGTAAGCGAACCTCTGCTAAGACAGTAATAGAGTGAATGATAGTGAAAGTTCTTCTTTTCGGGCCACCCTGCCTTGGTGGGAGACATCTGATGTGTTAATTAATAAAAAAATATATACATATGTATTATTGGAACCACGAACAAGTGGTATTGATCAATAACAGCATTGCGCTAGCCAAGGATTCGAACCCATGTTGTACTGGCCCACCACTGTGAGCGAGAACCACATGACGCCTTAACCCACAGGACCACTCAATCCTACAAGAACCAAGCACCCAGCCAAGCTAGGTGTGTTACTCTTGGTCCGAGGACATACGGAGGTGTGGGAGCTTTCAAACTAATTTCATTCTTATCCCTGTTTGGTGTACTAGCCTACGAGCAGCATATATATATTATTGTAACTACGAACGAGTGATGTTCAAATTCAAATTCAAATTCAAAGTTTATTCTCTATAAAGATTACAATGTTGAATTTACAGAATTTTGTTGTTGTGTGGTTTACATGTAGTTAAATAATGATTACAGAGTGTACCACTAGAACGCCTAGCATGGCTAGGCATTTCGGGCAGACTTAGTTTAATTCTTTATTTTAAAATATTACAAATTATGAGGTAAGTTGCTATTATGGCTAAGTGACTAAATACTAGTTTGTGAGTTTAGCAATGTGAATGCTTTTGTTTTGGCACAGTACATAGTTTCAATATTGGAGTATCATAGGATTCATTATTTTAAGATTGAGATTAATTTCTGTTTATGGTCAAATGGGTGAGTGAGTGTAAGTGTGAACCACCAGGTGGGTATTGTGTAGTTGTTGTATGGTGATCAGGGAGAAACTGTTTTCTAATGGTAGTTTTGAAATGATAATGTGTCTGCAGTTCTAGAGTTCTCAGGTAGGTGTTCCAGATTTTGGATTGAATATAATGAATTTTTTAAAGGTTTAGTCGGAACGGGGAATTTAGATATTTTGTTTGTTTATGCTGTGGGTTCTGTCACAACTATCAAGAAAGCGTTTTAGGTCAAGGTTTATTGGAGTTTAGGTCCTGTGATTAAGAATATATTGGATGTATGCAAGTTAAGTTTTGACTATAAAGTTGGGAGTTGCCAGGGATGGGATTTAGTGACTATTTTACTGCAGCTTTTGTTGGTTTATTTTATTGTTGTTTGCTTGATCCCCAAACAAATAGCATAGGTGAGGTATGGATTAATAACAACTGCGGTAGCCAAGGATTCGAACCTTGTTGCACTGCCCACACATTACTCCACACACAACGCACAATCAACACAATCCAACCACCACACACACAATACACACACTACGCACACACAACATACAACACACACACGCACACACACACAACACACAATGCACACACAATAACACAAACACGCACACACACACCCCAACACAACACACCACACACACGAACTCAACAAAATACACCCAAATTATTATTTATATTATAAAATTATTTATAATTAATATTAATATATAAATTTTTATTTATTATAATATAATTAAAACTAATATTAAGCATTTTGGGCACACGCCCGCTTGAAGGAGCTGGATGAATTTTCGCTTTTAAATGATAACACAACACATGTATATATTTCCTTTATTTAAATGTATCTCTTAAATCTTCTGTGCATATTATGTAATAAAATATTCCTTAAATAATAATTTTATTATATATATATAATATAATATTTGTATAATAATAATAAAATTATATATATTATATATATTATATATATATATATATATATATAAAATTATATATAATTTATATATTTATACTATGTGAACATTTATTAATAAACAAAATACATTTACGAAAAAAAACATAAACATGATACAATGGCACAATGTATCAAAGATCATGAATTTCCTCCAGCTCCTCCGAGGCTGGACGTGAGCCAAGTATGCAGCAAGCATTTCCCCTCTGGATGGCGACGCTGAGGCGCTGGAACATAAAAGTGGCTGCCCTTGGGTCCCTGGTGGTGTCGATGAGTCTGGAACCCAATTCTTTAAGGAAATGTGTGGCATTTTTTCCCCATGATCCCAAGGTCTTTGATCCCACTGGGACAAATTGATACTGTTGGCTTATGTCCCTGTACTTGCTGATCTTGTACTCCTCCCTGTGGTCAGCAGCTCCTCCCTGTCGCCCCACACTGATGGATATAGATGTCAGCCAGTGTGGACACACAGGTATAGTCCCATGCTAAGAGCTTGCCATTCTTCCAAGGATAGATGGTGATCTCGCAGAACTTGCGACCTTGGCTTAAATAGCAACGCTCATCTTGCCATATAAGACAAGCGAAAATTTGTGTTTGCAATAATTTCGCCAAAATCATTCTGAACATAACGAAAAATATATATTTCATTGTGTTTGTTTAGTATTAAATCACTGTAAACAAATTTAAAATATATTTAGTTGGGTTAGACTAAAATAAATTACTCTTTTTATAACAAGGTTAGGTAAGTTTTCTAAGTTCCTTTTGGTGCAAAATTAAAAATTTCTACATTAACATTAATTAAAAAAATATATTTTTAAAGGTATAAGAGAAAATTTTGGAAAGGACTTAATTTTAAATGAGTTCTTGCTAATTGACCAGTTTTACATATTCGGCACGAATATATATATTATATAATATATATATATATATATTATATATATATATATAATATATATATATATATATATATATATATATATATATATATATATATATATATATATATATATATTTTTATATT
The DNA here is from genome assembly GCF_026875155.1 of Cherax quadricarinatus. Lineage (NCBI taxonomy): Eukaryota > Metazoa > Arthropoda > Malacostraca > Decapoda > Parastacidae > Cherax > Cherax quadricarinatus. The sequence continues at coordinate 38,251,221 of NC_069406.1, forward strand.
TTTATTATAATATATGTTCGTGCCGAATAGGCGTAATGTGTGCGATCTTGGTTTTAAATAGCAAACGCTCATCTTTGCCATTATAGGGACAAGTGAAAATTGTGTATGCAACTAATTTAGCCATATCATTCTGAACCTTACGAAAAAAATATATAACACTGGTGTTTTGTTTTAGTATTAATTATTTGTAACAAAATCTAAATATATATTTAGTAGGATTAGGCTAAAATAAAATTGTTTCTTCGTTATAATAGGTTAGGTATGTTTTCTACAGATTCTTTCTTTGGTGCAAAAATTTATTAAATTTATACATTAACATTATATGAAAAAAAAAATATTTCTTTTATCGTACAAGGAAATTTTAGGAAAGGAACTTTATTTTGTAAATGAGTTCTTTGCTAATTGACCAGTTTTTACATATTCGCACGACATATATATTATATATATTATATATCTATATATATAAATATATTATATATATATATATATATATATATCATATATATATATATATATTCAATAACAAACATGCGCTTGTTGTTATTAATCAACATCTCACTCGTTCGTGGTTACAGTTAATATATAAAATGCGCTCGTGAGGCTAGTCATCAAACAGGGCTTTATGAGAATGTAAATTACCTTAGAAGCTCCCACACCTCCGTATGCCCTCGGATGGCGGCCCAACCCAAACAGCTTAGCTTGTGGACCTGCACCTTTCACTTGTTGAGTGATTGGGGAGGGTGGTCCTGTGGTTTTAAAAGCGTCATGTGGTCACTCGTCTTACCATGAGGCAGTGCCTGAGTGCAACATCGGGTTCGAATCCTTGGCTTACGCGGCAGTGTTGTATTGATCATACCACTCGTTCATGGGTACAATAATTTATATATAAATATAAATATATATATATATATATATATATATAATATATATATATATAGATATATATATATATATATATATATATGTCGTGCCATGAATTATGTAAAACTGGTCAATTAGCAAGAACTCAAATTTAAATTAAGTCCTGTCTAAAAATTTTCTCTTATAAGTTTAAAGTTATATTTTTTTTCTTAATGTTAATGTAAAAAATTTATTTTTTAATTTTGCTCCATAAGGGAAACATAGAAACTTACCCTAACTTATTATAACACGAACAATTTTATTTTAGCCTAACCCAATAAATATATTTGAGATTTGTTTATAATATTTAATTACCAAACAAACACAGTGAAATATCTTTTGTTTTCGTTAGGTTCTGAATGATTTTGGCGAAATTATTTGCATACACAATTTTTCACTTGTCCTATATGGCAAGATGAACGTTGTATTTAACAAGATCGCAAGTTTCTGCCATTCGGCCACGACATTATATATATATTATAAAGTATTTATATATATATATATTATACTATATATATTATATATATATATATATATATATATATATACATGTATATTTGTTTTTTTTTTTTTTTTTTTTAATTTTTTTTTTTTTTTTTTTAGTTTATACTAGAGCTAAACAATAAATTTGTTAATGATTCAACGTCCGCTATTTAAAACTTGCTGATGTGACGATATATTTTAGATACTTTTCTCGTCATAAACAACTTCTCAATATTTTTATCTTGCTCGGGTCTGTTACTATGGTTTGTAATACTCCTTCTGACATCTAGATCTATAATATCTCAATGAATATTATTTTATAGACAAAAAATGTAACCTACCGGTTAAATTTTTGGTTAAAAACAGAAGAGTGAGAACAGAAAACCAAATGCAAAAAGTACAAGCATGACATGTCAGGCGTGAACACAATCAAAAAATACAAACTGAAAAATGGTCTTGAGTTTTGAGAATTTTAAACGCAAACACAGTGGTGAAAACTGAAGTGTTTTAGGCCCATGACCTCTCCACCTGTGGACTTCCTTGATTTTTGTATTTTGTGGAAGATATATATTCATTGATAAAGTCTCCCTGTGGGTGATGAAGTGTTACACTGTGGGTGATGAAGCTACCACTGTGGGTGATGAAGCTACAATTGTGGGGTGATGGAAGCTACACTGTGGGTTGATTGAGCTTACACTATGTGGTTGAAGAAGACTACACTGGGGGTGGATGAAAGCTACATTGTGCGGTGATAAGCTACACTGTGGGTGATGAGGGCTACACTGTGAGTGATGAGCTACCACTGTGGGGTGATGAAGCTACACTGGGGGTGATGAAGCTACACTGTGGGTGTAAAGTACACTGTGGGTGATGAAGCTACATGTGGGCCCCTCTTCTTCTGGGTGTGAAACTACACTGTTGGTGAATGAAGCTACACTGGTGGGTGATGAAGCTAACAGTGGGGTGCATGATGATGAAGCTACACTCGAGGGTGTTGAAGCTTACACTGTGGGTGATGAAGCTACACTGTGGGTGATGAAGCTACACTGTGGGTGATGAAGCTACACTGTGGGTGATGAAGCTACACTGTGGGTGATGAGGCTACACTGTGGGTGATGAGGCTACACTGTGGGTGATGAGGCTACACTGTGGGTGATGAGGCTACACTGTGGGTGAAGCTACACTGGGTGAAGCTCACTGATCTGGGTGAGATGCTACACTGTGGGTGATGAAGCTACACTGTGGGTGATGAAGCTACACTGTGGGTGATGAAGCTACACTGTGGGTGATGAAGCTACACTGTGGGTGATGAAGCTACACTGTGGGTGATGAAGCTACACTGTGGGTGATGAAGCTACATGTGGGTGATGAAGCTACACTTTGAGTGATGAAGTACATGGGGTGATGAAGCTTACACTGTGGGTGATGAAGCTTACACTGTGGGTGCTGTAGCTACACTGTAGGGTGATTGAAGCAACATGTGGGTGTATGAAAGGACACTGTGGGTGATGAAGCTACACTGTGGGTGAAGCTACACTGTGGGTGATGAAGCTACACTGTGGGTGATGAAGCTACACTGTGGGTGATGAAGCTACACTGTGGGTGATGAAGCTACACTGTGGGTGATGAAGCTACACTGAGGGTGATGAAGCTACACTGTGGGTGAAGCTACACTGTGGGTGATGAAGCTACACTGTGGGTGATGAAGCTACACTGTGGGTGAAAGCTACACTGCGGGTGATGAAGCTACACTGTGGGTGATGAAGCTACACTGTGGGTGATGAAGCTACACTGTGGGTGTGATGAAGGCTACACTGTGGGTGTGAAAGCTACCTGTGGTTGAAGCTACACTGTGGGTGATGAAGCTACATGTGGGTGAAAGACACTTGTGGTGATGCAGTACATGCGGGTGATGAAGCGACACTGTGGGTGAGGATGGCTATGCACTGTGGGTGATGTTTAGAAGCTACACTGTGGGTGTATGAAGCTACACTGTGGTGATGAAGCTACACTGTGGTGGTGATTGAAGCTACACTGTGGGTTGATGAAGACACTGTGGGTGATGTGATGCTACACTTGCGGTGTATGAAAGCTACACTGTGGGTGATTTGAAGCTAACCCATAGTTGGTGATGACACTACATGCTGTGGGTGATGAAGCTACACTGTGGGTGATGAAGCTACACTGTGGGTGATGAAGCTACACTGTGGGTGATGAAGCTACACTGTGGGTGATGCAGCTACACTGTGGGTGAAGCTACACCGTGGGTGATGAAGCTACACTATGGGTGATGAAGCTACACTGCGGGTGATGAAGCTACACTGTGGGTGATGAAGCAACACTGTGGGTGATGAAGCTACACTGTGGGTGATGAAGCTACACTGTGGGTGATGAAGCTACACTGTGGGTGATGAAGCTACACTGTGGGTGATGAAGCTACACTGTGGGTGATGTGAGCTAACGCAGATTCTGTGTGGGTGATTGAAGCTACCTGATGGGTGATGAAGCTACACTGTGGGGATTTGAAAGCAAACACGGTGGGCGATGAAAGCGCACTGTGTGGTGTGAAGCTACACTGTGGGTGATATGAAAGATACAATGTGGGTTGATGAAGCAACACTGTGGGCGAATGCAAGCTTGCACTGTGGGTGAAGGCTACACTGTGGGGTGATGAAGCTAACTGTGGTGATGGAAGCAACAATGTGGGTGATGAAGATAACTGTGGGTGTGAAGCTACACTGTGGATGAATGATGCAACACTGTGGGTGATTGAAGCATACATTCTGTGGGTGGGTGATGAAGCGTTTGTTACACTGTGGGCGTATGAAGCTACACTGTGTGGGTGATGTAGCTACTCTGTGGGTGATGAAGCAACACTGTGGGTGGATGAGCTACACCGTGGGTGGGGGATTGAAGCTACACTGTGGGCTGATGAAGCTACACTGTGCGGTGATGAAGCAACACTGTGGGCGATTTGTGATAGCTGCATGTGGGTGAAGCTGTACACTGTGGGTGTGATGAAGCTACACTTGTGGGTGGATGAAGCTACACTGTGGGTGGATGAAGCAACACTGTGGGTGTGATGAAGCTACACTGTGGGTGATGCAGCATACACTGTGGGTGATGAAGCTTAACTTGTGGGTGAAGAAGCTACATGTGGTGTGATAAAGTACACTGTGGGTTGATGAAAGCTTTACACTGGGTGGATTGATGAAGCTACACTGCTGGGTGATGAAGTTACCACTGGGGTGATCAAGCTAGCTGTGGGTGAGGAAGCTACACTGTGGGTGATGCAGCTACACTGTGGTGTGAAGCTACCACCGTGCGGTGGATGAAAGCTACATATTGGGTGTGAAGCTACATGTGGTGTTGAAGCTACACAGTGGCGTGATGGCTACACTGTGGTGATGAGCTACACTGTGGGTGATGAAGCTACCACTGCGGGTGATGAAGGCTACACTGTGGGTGATGAAGCAATAATGTGGGTGATGAAGCTACATGTGGGGTGATGAAGTAACCACTGTGGTGATGATAGCTACACGTGTGGGTGATAAGCACACTTGTGGGCGATGAAGCTACACTGTGGGTGAAGCTACCTGTGGTTGATGGAAGCTACCACTGTGGGTGATGAAGCTTACACTGCTGGGTGATGAAGCTACACTGTGGGTGAAGAAGCTACACTGTGGGTGATTGAGCTAACTGTGGGTGAAAGCTACAATGCGGGTGATGAAGTACACTGTGGGTTATTAAAGCTACAATGGGGCGATGAAGCCTACCTGGGTGATGATGTACAACTGTGGGTGTTGAGTACACTGTGGTGTGATGCAAGCTACACTGTGGGTGAAGCATACACTGTGGGTGATAAAGCTACCTGTTGGGTGATGAAGCTACACTGTGGCGTGATGAAGTACCACGCGAGTTGTGAAGCTAAATTTACACTGTGGGTGATGAAGTACGATGGTTTGCCACACTGTGGGTGATTGAAAGCAAAACACTGCTATGTGGGTGATGAGCTACACTGGGTGATGAAGCTACACTGCGATGTGATGAAAGCTACCACAGATGGGTGATAAAGCTACACTGTGGTTGGTGAGCTACCACTGGTGGGTGATGAAAAGCATACACTGTGGGTGATAAAAGCTACACTGTTGGGTGATGAAGCTAACACTGTGGGAGATGAAGCTACACGTTGTCGGAGTGATGAAGCTACACTGTTGGGTGATGAGCCTCACACCTGTGGGTGTTGAAAGCTACACGGTGGGGATGAAGTACACTTGTGGGTGATTGTAATTACCACTGTATTAAAGCCTACAATGTGGATGTAGTGCCACTGTGGGTATAAAGCCCACTGGGAGGGGTGATGAAAAAGTCGTGATGTTTATGCCTACATTAAATCTACGTTATTGACGTACTTTTACTCCCTTACCAACCTTTCTTTACAAAGTGACTCACAAACAGTAAACCGCCGTGTTGTGAGGTGCAGAATTCTAAACCATTCTATATGTGAGGTGTGATAGTGTTCTTCCCTCGCTTCGTTATTCTTTCTCCTGTGTGCGGGTTGTTTGTCGTGTGTGTTCCCAGTGACCAGTAGTGTAACTTTTTTGTTCTTCACGTTAAATATATTCGTAAACTCTACTGAACGGCTTCAGTATTTAATGGTTAACTTTCATCTTAGGGGCGATGATAGTACTTTTACTTTTAGTTCGCGTGCAGGCCATATTTGTTGATGTAGTAATAAGTTAGTGAAAAACACTTAGAAATCGTTGCCGTAACTGGGAGAATGACATCAGCCGATTCGGTTGCTTCTAATTGTCAACCTCTGGTGTGGTTTTATCTGACATCTTGATGGACAACTTTTTCAAGTGAGAATTGTTTTGAAATCTTTGAGATGGGACTCGTGGCCTCTCAGTCGGCGTTGCATTCTCACTTACTTCTACTCTGAACCTTACTTACGACAGTATTTAAGTCTCTGCCGCACTTTCGCTTGATCTTCAGATAGTTCCTGACTATGGAACTGAACTTCTCCAGGCTGAGGGACTGACAACCTCAAATTCTACAACTTCAAGGGTGATGGACTGATTACATCGTCTTCACATCTCTACTGTTCCTGCCTACTTTCTGTATTCGACTGAAGAAGCCTACTGTGTAGGCGAAACGTTTCGGAATAAAGTTGCCTAACTGTTGCCTATGTGTCTTACCTACCAACCCAACATTCATCTTCCAGTAACCTCTGAAACGCTTCGGCAAACCCCTCCCAATTTAAGTCCACCAGAATCCCTCGATGATCATAGAAGCTTACATTCAACGCACACACACTGCTCACCCTCACCCCCCGAGATACATAAATGCGATCAAGCCTCGCCGCATAATCACGCTTAATAAACGTATGCGTCACTCCGCTCACCTCCCCTCCAACATCCACTACATTCACACCTCGCAACAGATCCCCTAAAACCCCGAAAAAAACCCACCCCCTAGGCTCTACATCCTTACGTCGGACAACACAGTTCCAATCACCCCTATAATTGTAATACCTGGCAACGATCTGAAATGGTAGACAAGGACATCCCTAAAGAATCTAATTTTAACACCCATGTCCCCTTCCACCGGCCCATACACCCCAATGAAACCCACCCGAACCCCACCCCACATACCCTCGACCCTAACCACCCGCCCCTCCTCCCCTACCTCACTCCTATGCAAAAGAAACGGGTTGGCTTCCTTAATTAATAGCGCCACACCACCTTTCAGTCGTGTAGAACAACCCATGTACACGTCATATCCGGTAATTGACAATTCACCTAAATATTTATAATTATGCTCCTGCAAGAACACAAAGTCTGGCACATATCTCCTCAAATAACCCTCCAGAACTTTACGTTTGCCCACTGCCTTCAACCCATTAACATTTAAAGTAAGACACCTGAAGGCCGTAATGAGGGTTTTCCCTTAGACACCCTAACACACTTAGAACCCTGGCGAGAATCCCCACCCCGCCCCCCACACTTTCCATCACTTTCCCCTTGCTCACGCTCAACATTCTTTAAACCACCTTTATCTCTAGACGTTAGATCATGCCAGGCTTTCTTCCCAGTCCTTTGCTCAGGCGTCAAAACATCCTCACTATCAGAAATGACAGCCGTCCTCTTGCGAGAGCCACGCTTCTCACGCTTCGCCTCCTCCTGGGCATCTTCCCTGTGGACCTCCACTGCCACACTCTGAACCCGCCCCTCACCACTCACAACCTTCTCATTGAGGCCACCCACCTCAGCCTCTACACTCACAGTATCCAAGCCAGCATTGACCACAGACACCGAAACATCCAGTAAGTCGTCCAGGGCCTCCTGAATTGTAGCTTCCAAAACATGGTGAGCAATTGCAGACTCCTCACCACTCTTCCCCGACACTAAGCCTACGTCCTCGTCAAGTCCAGCGAGTGTCACACATTCAGGCGACGACACCTCCTCCCTCTCCACCTCCACACTCCACGCCTCCCGTGACGAAGGCTTACGTTGCGTTGCCGTTGCATAAGTCAGTCGGTCCCTAGCACCATCAGGCCCCGCCTCAGCGTCAGGTTTCCCACGTCTCGTTGGACAAGTCGGCGCTATGTGGTCGTACGCCCCACACACACGGCACGTACGCCTCTGACCTCTGTATGTTACGTACACCTGAGTCCGGAAGTCCTCCATTCCCACATAAGATGGAATAGGATGCCTTAGGGACATTTTAAGGGAAAACATCCCTCCAGGGAAGCCAACTAGTGACCCATCTCGCCAACGTCCCAATGTCGCCATATGGATCGTCCCATATCTTCCAAACACCTGCCGTAAATCACTCTCATCAGCCTCGAAAGGTACAATACGCACCTTGACCCAGGTATAAATAACAAAAAAGGCACAATACCGTGACTGGAACGATACACAAATAACCCGCACATAAAAGAGAGAAGCTTACGACGACGTGTAGAACCTTGATACGTCATGAAGACGGACACTAACGCCAGGGGTAACCGTCTTAACCACGTCCTGATACTTGGTCACCATGTTTTCATATGTACTGCTCAGCCGGAACTTAACGAAAATGCGTGCCACACCATTCAGTGAAACTCCATAAAGGTCCTCATTAGCGATGCCGTACGTATCCCTCAATATCGCCGTCAGCAACATGTTGGCATTCTGGGCAGTGAGCACGCCCCTCACCAATTCTAAACAGACAGTGTTGACACGTCTGCGGCCACTCTCCGCCATGATGAAAATACTGTCACCTGCCACCAGGGGTCGGAGCGCAGTTCCAAGTACGTGCTCTCTACCCGAGGGCCGAGAGACGAATGGTTCTGGGTAGATTGGCGGGATTGCGTACAGGAGGACTGACGTTACATCAGCGTGCTATTGTGGTGAATGTGCTTTTGTATGGTAAGCTGTGGTATGTGGTAGGTATATATCCATTGAATCCGTGCGATAAGAAGCGTCTGTTGAAGCGTGTATATCGATATATTTGGGGTTCGGGATGTGACTGGTTATCGAGAGATGTGTGTCTTCCGGCATGCCGGGGAGGGCTGGGGTTAATGGCGTTGCATCAAAGGATGTTGGGCATGTATGTTAAACACAGTTATTTGAGGGAGGGTAGGGCTGCAAGCACAGGTTTGGCATGGGTTCGAAGGGATTTAGAGCGTTGGATGAGGGGTAGAGATGTTCAGATGTGTGAGGGAATGTTGAGGTTATTAATATATGCACGGGACCCACGCAGGGTCAAGATAGGACGACTGGTTCAGGTGGGTGGTAGGGAGGTGGTTGCTAAGGTGGAAGGTATATATCCGATGTATGCGTGGAGTCATATATGGGGCCGTTTAAAAGGGTTACGATTGAAGGCAATGGTAAGGGAGGTAATGTTTAAATTTCTCCACAATATATTACCGTCTGGAGAAGTGTTGGCAAATAGGCGTGTGCAGGAGGGTGGGGAGTGTTGTGTGTGTGGGGACATTGACACTGTCTTTCATGCGGTATTTTTTTGTGCGAGGTTGGAACCAGTGAGGGAGTGGTTTAGTAAGGTTTTACGTATGGTGGGTGGAGGTGGGATTAGCGTTTTAAGGGCGTTAAGTTTAGATGTGGAGAGGGGGTTGCTGGTACAGAACGCAATGGGTTATCTAGTCACCGACTTTGTGTATACGTCATGGGTTTACAGACATGTGTCAGTAAGGGAGAGAATCAGGGCACTGGCAGCGATATTTTATGGGACGCAACGGAGGAATAAGTACATCAATGGGAGCAGGTGGCATTTAACCTTTTCGGAGGGATATCGTAGCTTCCGCGTCAGGGACTTATGGGCGTTGCAATCTTAAGGGGTAATATTAGGCTGGCTTCTTGAGGTATGCGTGGGCGTGAGTGATGCTTTTGATAAGTAAAGGTGTGGCGTACGGTGTAATAGTTGTTCGGTAAGCTTGGTCGGTTTCAGAAGACTGCTTAGTTAAGGTTAATAAGATATAATGCTGTAATGATATAATAATTAGTTATGCATTTGAGAAAGTTCAGAGATTACTTCCAACAAAATTTCACTGAAATGTATCAATTTAGCCATGCTTTAGTAAGAGTCCAGTTATTTTGTAATAATGAATATTTCAATGAGTATGTTGTGACTTTTCTCCTTTACTGCATAAAGTTTTTAAGGAGACATTACAAATTCATTATTTTAAAAATGTCTGGATTTCTCCTAATATAAATACTTAACCATTCTGTGGAATTTGCTGTGAGTAATTCGTCTGTGATCAAAAGGTTCCAAGATTATACATATGCTGTATAAATTTTGAAGTTGTTGATGATTTATATGATCATGTAATTTGTATAATGTTTATTTTTGTTATGGAGTCATGTTTTAGAATAAATGCTAGAGATTGTTCTTAAGTAAAATCTCATAACCAGTTGCATGTCTATATAAAAGTTACATAAACTAATGTTTGATCGCTGCTGTGATCATTAAGTGTGTGAATGATGTGGATGTATTTATAGATGGGTTTTAATGGGGGGCTGCCCCCCCCAACAGTTTTGTGTGTATGTGTCAGATATTTTATCATTTGGTATAATGTGTGTCAGTGAATGGTGTGTATGTATTTTGCGTGTTTGTTACACATTCCTATTTTGTACTGGGTTTCAAATTTTTCTTCTGCACTTGTATGATTCTTAGTAATCTTGTTCAGATCCTATATTCTGGTGTTATTTAATGTTTTATACAACCTTGTAATTTATAATGTTTTAAATAAAATATATAAAAAAATACTTTTGATGCCGATCGCATGAGGTATTCTGCAGTTAGAAACGAAAGTTAGGAGAATGATAAAGAAAGTTAGGAGAATGATAAAGAAAGTTAGGGGAATGATAAAGAAAGTTAGGGGAATGATAAAGAAAGTTAGGGGAATGATAAAGAAACAAATCAGGCAACTGCTTGAACGTACTCCTTCAGGAATAAATACTAATACTAATACTACTACTACTACTACTACTAATAATAATATAATTAATAGTACAAATATATAACGCAAATGGTCTTTATGTTGCGCTTGGTTGTTACGTTTGTTTGCCGAATATCACAGTGAACACCGTATATATGGTATGCCATTCGAGAGTTTTGCTTGTCGTTATTTACGACTGTTTCGAGAGATTTATCGGTGACCATTTTGAGAGATTTACGAGTGTTTCTCTTTCAAGTGTGACCATCAAGTGTGACCTTCGTGTTTTGTGGACTTCAAGTGTGACCGAGCCTAATCAAGTGTAACTTTGGAGTGTGTGCTTCAAGTATGGCCTTCAAGGTTGACTAATTCACTTACAGTCGTTTAGAGGGTGAATCATGGATATTTTACCCATGAGTCTCCTGTATAGACGTTTCGACACACAACCTTCATAAATTAAGGGCAGTAATAGGTAATTATTAGCTGGTTTCAAGACGGAACTTGACGTGTTCCGTAGTTAATTCTTGATAACTTGGGCATCACTGCCCAAGTGATCAGACTGTGTGCTGTTTGCACTGTCTGATTAATCAAGCACTCAGCCAAGAGGCTTGGGCTAAGACCAGGCCTCTGGGTCGATGATTCTCTGAGCTAACAACAGCTAGATTGTAACTTGATTAACTAACAGAGCACTTTCACTCAGTCCCTTGGACCAGTGTGTCTCTGTAGCATATATCTCCCCCTTATTGTAATGTTCATGTGACTGAATTTACTAATTGCGCAACCGACTCATTACTACAGCAACATAATGAGTCAACAGATCCCTAGATCCGTAATGTCTCTTATGCTGATTTAAATAATTGTTCCTCCTCAATAATTATGTTAATATATCTAATTATCATTCAAAATATATTTTTTTATACCGACCTATTGTGCGACATCTGTAATCTTTTAGCTACACCCTACCAGGTAAGTAAGAGATGCGTAATAAATTGTCACGCTAACTAGAGTATGGCACCATGCATGGCACCTTGTTAAGTAATACCAAGGTACTGTGAAAATATCACAAAGGTAAGTATACCATGATCAATGGTTGTCCGTTTTCTTGTCTCGTGAAAGAACTTTTTTGTAGATTTTATTGTAAGTAAATAAGTAAGAATATTTATCATTTTTTTTCGTTGAGGTATGCTGGAAATGGTATTTTTCATGGACAAAATACACCCTAACCAAACCAAGAAATTTGCTGCAAAGCATATGTGAGAAATCCACTTATGGGAGTTACGAGGATGGGTTGCAACCCATGAACATGGAGCAGCCGCTGTTTCTACTGTGGACCATGACACTGTCTTGCCAGTGCTCACTTCTGGCTGCCGCTGTCAACCTCATATGCGTCAACCGCTGACAGCCTCATATGTGACTAGCACTGACAACCTCACATGTGACTAGCACTGACAACCCTCATATGTGACTAGCACTGACAACCCTCATATGTGACTAGCACTGACAACCTCACATGAAGCAAGCCGTGATAACTCTCTTTACCTGAGAAAATCCAGTTAAACAATTCTCTTAACTCTGAGAGAGTAAAACTAGTTAACACAGCTCAAACAAATACAACTTTCACTCCTCTCCCGTTTCTTTCTCATTTACTTCTCCTCTCTCTCTCCCATTTCTCTCTTCCATTTCTCATTTATTAACTGGTAAGTGCTAAACACACTGACGTCACAGCCAGTGGCGGACCTACATTTTTAGGGCCCTGAAGCTTGAACTATTATGGGGTTATCTTCGCAACCAGCAATTGCTGGACTACATAATACTTTAACAACCTTCTAATTTTAATTTTTATTATTATTATTATTATTATTATTATTATTATTATTATTATTATTATTATTATTATTATTATTATTATTATTATTAAAAACTCATACAGTACACCCAAAATTTTTAAGCAATGTGGACTAAAGTAGCTTCTGGGGCCCCGCCGGGATTAGGGACCCTGTGGAATGAGAGGGATTTGAAGCCTATCGAATACACTTACATAGACCAGACCACCTGGTCCAGAGCACATCATCTGTTGGTCCACAATTTCTGCCACGCCCTACCAGCCCCGTGGGGGTGGGATAAGTAGCAGACCAGTTGAGAATTTGAGAATATTCACACCATGGAAGATCGCCGAACTTAAACGCCATGGCATCGAAAGTAGCTAAGTGCTATTCCAGTGAAGACATACCTAGCTTCTTCCCGCGAGCCTCGTGAGGGCGGAGACTCTTACTAGGATTAGAAACAGCAAGTGTCCCAGAAGATGAAGAGGAACACCTCTTCCCAAGGCTAGACATTATAAATGTCACGACACTCTCCCTATGGGGAGTCAAGGCCGGGTTACTCGCTGCAAAAGACCCGAGAAGTGATATGCTGCAAATCATTACGAAGGAACTACTACACTTGGGCCATTTAGGCTGCACGTAATCTTTACGCCAACAGACATGAACATTTTATTCTCGAAAATCGGGATTAATGTAAACTCTCAGTATATATACTCCGCTAAGTAAAAGACGCCTCTCAGTGTATATATCCTGAGTAATGAGGTAATAAAATCTTCACCACTCTACAAACACAAAGTGCTTCGTGAACCGCTGTGTAGTGCTCAACCCTTCTTCTGGCGTTCCTGAAGTCGCTGAAGGGCTCTTGTTCTAAGAAATTTAGACTCTCCTCCTCCTAGATCGAACATGATTACCTCCTTTTCCCCATACAGTGTATGCTGCCAACGGTTTAAATGCTACCCCAAGAATATAATAATAATAATAATAATAATAATAATAATAATAATAATAATAATAATAATAATAATAATAATAATAAGGATGGAGGTGTTTGACATGAGTATAAAATTCTATAGGAGCATTTGAGTTGTTGAGGCCTCGTTTTTGTTGTCAACAATGACGCCAAGATGATCTTAAGATGGCGTGTCTTGTTTTCGTTTGTGTATTTACGGAATTGCTTGGGGGATAGGTGCACCGAGGGGTGTAATTTTTTCTGCGTATGTATATTGAAAGTTTACTTTAATCCCTATTTTAGGGATGAAAGTGTTTTTGCCTATTGATGCAAAGATTACGTGTAGCCTCAATGACCCTACAGTAGTCGATTTGATTTAAACACAGTCAACTAATCATCCGGCTACTTGGCATGTTTAACCAGTTTTGATGCTGAATAGGCGGGTGTTGTCGGCCAGGCAGGTGTGTATTGTCGGCCAGGCAGGTGTGTGTTGTCGGCCAGGAAGGCTATGTACACTTCGAACACGCCTAGGATGTTCATCATGCATAAGTAAACATCAGATAAGAGCTTTGTGGCCCAATATGTCATCCTACCACAAAAATACACCAAAAGACATGCTGTAATAAATCATTTACTCCTACCTCCTTCACCACAATAGATCTTAAACAGTTCATTCGTCTCTCAACCCTTGAGTGGAGAGGACGTGTGCTGCTGCTGCCCTCTGGAGTTGTCTGGTGGCAGTATTATTTTCACAAACATGGCGCAGGCTAGCCGGCGCAGGGTAAATACTATCTGCATTGAATTAACCAGTGGAGCTGTAACGGGGCCATCAATGGAGTTGCTTCTGCCTGCAATCATCAGAGATACCTTTGGAATAGCCAATGAGGAGATTTGTGGACTTGCACTGAACAGTACGAAGAGGATTTTTGTAAAATTTAGTTCGGCGAATGTGTATGAGACAGTGGTGAATAAGTTTCAGGAAGTGGCCATCCCATTTAATTGCTGTGACGGTGAATTTGCATGATGTTTTCAAGCTATTACACGGGGAAAAATCAGGATGTCCCTTTTCGAGGCGGATGACTGATATCCGGTTCACTATGTGTAAAAGGCACAATAGAAGAAAAGAGAGGCGATGAGAGATGGGATTAATGTTCTGTGGGGAGGGAAGGGTATAGGGAGGGGCAGGAAATATGACACGAGGGTTTGAGTGGATATCTTTGGATGCAGGGGTTTGGGTCATATGCAAAAAAGGGAGGTTTTCGAGATGAGGTTTTTAAAGGAAAGGGAGTTTAGGGTAAAAGGGGTAACATTAGAAGGCCATCAGGGAAATGAGATTTCGCATGTTTTGTCTGGGCAAGTTTAGGTAAGGCGCCAGGTGAAAGGGGGGTTGGCCTAATGTTTTTTTATTTAGGAAATTTGGGAATATTGAGAGGATTTTTTTTTGGTTATTCAATGAAATGAAGGATAGGGGGAAATGGGGGGGGGCAAAAGGGGACTGTGTTGTGGTATTGTTCCGGGTGGCAGACTAGGGTAGGGGATTACCGGAAATTTTCGCTTTGTGGGGGTGATTAAAAGGGTTATTTCAGGATTTTGGGGAATAGAATAAAAAAGGTGATAGGTAAAGTAACTGACAGAGGACAATATGGGGTACCGGGGGGGGACAAATGAAGGGCATGGAGTTATTAGAAGTTTTATAGAGCAGGGGGGAGTTGGGGGGGGGGGGTTTTTTTTGGGTTGGATTTGGGGAGCGGCTTCGAAATTTTAGAGAGGGAGGCGTTTTTGGAGGGTTTATGCGTTGGCAGGGGATTCGGGGGGGAAATTTTATCTTTGGGGGAAAAATCGTTTGGGAGCCTTGAGAGTACAGGTTTAAGGGAAAGGGTAGGTGTTTAAAATTTGATGGGGGAAGGATTTGCGGGAAAAGGGTGCCCTTGTCGCAAAAAATTGTTTGCGTGCCTACAGGATCCCTTTTTAGGGGGAGTTAGGGGAGATCGCAAATGGGGGGTTAGTAATGAAGGGAGGGTCGGCCGGGATTGTGGGTTATGTGGAGGATACAACTGTATTGGTGAGAATGAAAGGATTTACAAAAAGGTGGAAAAGGGGGTTGTGTTTGGCGAGGCTACTGGGGTGGAAATTAAAGTGGGAAAGCTAAGTAATGGGGGTAGGCATAACGTAAATAAGGGGGGGGACTGTAGGGGGCGGGTGGAGTGTGGTACAGTATTGTTTGGGGTAGGTACGTTAAAATATAGGGTCGCGCAAGAGAAATTCGATGCGACCGTGGATGGGGTATTGAAAAAATTGGTGGTTTGGGACGGGGCAGCTAACGTTTCATCAGAGGGCCCTTGTGACGAACTCCTTTTTGTATAGCAAGATAGGCACGTGGGGGCAAATACCCCGAGGGGCGAGAGGTGCAACGGTTGCAACTGGGATTTTCCCATTTATATGGGGGCGGGGGTTTTGACGGCTAGTAGAGGGGGGTGATGCTTCCCTTAGCCGGGGGGGGCTGGGGGTTATACCCTTTTGAAAAGCGGTTTTATATGGTATCTAAAAGGGCTGGCTATTTGAGGAGGGGGGGGAAGGAGAGGGGGGCTAGAAAGACTGGTATGGATATGCAACGATGGGGGGGGGGTAAGGATTTTAAGATCGGCGAGCATTTTGCGGGTTTTAATTTAGGGGACAAAGCGCCCAAATTGAGAATTCTTGAGGGGGGGGGGGGGTGGTCTGTGGTGGCGGCAGTTTTAGGGGCATACCCCTGTATGCG
>NC_069406.1:38268072-38283518 GCF_026875155.1 Cherax quadricarinatus
ATTAGCTTTTTAAAGGGCTTAAAACGCAATGGATATATATATATCATACATCTAGGTTTTCCTCCTTTTTCTAAATAGCTCTTGTTCTTTTTTATTTCTTCTATTGTCCATGGGGAAGTGGAAAAGAATCTTTCTCCGTAAGCCATGCGTGTCGTATGAGGCGACTAAAATGCCGGGAGCAATGGGCTAGTAACCCCTTCTCCTGTATAACAATTACTAAAAAAGAGAAGAAGAAAAACTTTATAAAACTGGGTTGCTTAAATGTGCGTGGATGTAGTGCGGATGACAAGAAACAGATGATTGCTGATGTTATGAATGAAAAGAAGTTGGATGTCCTGGCCCTAAGCGAAACAAAGCTGAAGGGGGTAGGTGAGTTTCGTGGGGGGAAATAAATGGGATTAAATCTGGAGTATCTGAGAGAGTTAGAGCAAAGGAAGGGGTAGCAGTAATGTTGAATGATCAGTTATGGAAGGAGAAAAGAGAATATGAATGTGTAAATTCAAGAATTATGTGGATTAAAGTAAAGGTTGGATGCGAGAAAGTGGGTCATAATAAGCGTGTATGCACCTGGAGAAGAGAGGAATGCAGAGGAGAGAGAGAGATTTTGGGAGATGTTAAGTGAATGTATAGGAGCCTTTGAACCAAGTGAGAGAGTTAATTGTGGTAGGGGACTTGAATGCTAAAGTAGGAGAAACTTTTAGATAGGGTGTGGTAGGTAAGTTTTGGGTGCCAGGTGTAAATGATAATGGGAGCCCTTTGATTGAACTTTGTTATAGAAAGGGGTTTAGTTATAGGTAATACATATTTTAAGAAAAAAGAGGATAATAATAGTATACACGATATGATGTAGGGCGAAATGACAGTAGTTTGTTGGATTATGTATTGGTAGATAAAAGACTGTTGAGTAGACTTCAGGATGTACATGTTTATAGAGGGGCCACAGATATATCAGATCACTTTCTAGTTGTAGCTACATGAGAGTAAAAGGTAGATGGGATACAAGGAGAATAGAAGCATCAGGGAGAGAGAGGTGAAGGTTTATAAACTAAAAGAGGAGGCAGTTAGGGTAAGATATAAACAGCATATTGGAGGATAGATGGGCTAATGAGAGCATAGGCAATGGGGTCGAAGAGGTATGGGGTAGGTTTAAAATGTAGTGTTAGAGTGTTCAGCAGAAGTTTGTGGTTACAGGAAAGTGGGTGCAGGAGGGAAGAGGAGCGATTGTGGAATGATGATGTAAAGAGAGTAGTAAGGGAGAAAAAGTTAGCATATGAGAAGTTTTTACAAAGTAGAAGTGATGCAAGGAGGGAAGAGTATATGGAGAAAAAGAAGAGAAGTTAAGAGAGTGGTGAAGCAATGTAAAAGAGAGCAAATGAGAGAGTGGGTGAGATGTTATCAACAAATTTTGTTGAAAATAAGAAAAAGTTTTGGAGTGAGATTAACAAGTTAAGAAAGCCTAGAGAACAAATGGATTTGTAAGTTAAAAATAGGAGAGGAGAGTTATTAAATGGAGAGTTAGAGGTATTGGGAAGATGGAGGGAATATTTTGAGGAATTGTTAAATGTTGATGAAGATAGGGAAGCTGTGATTTCGTGTATAGGGCAAGGAGGAATAACATCTTGTAGGAGTGAGGAAGAGCCAGTTGTGAGTGGGGGGAAGTTCGTGAGGCAGTAGGTAAAATGAAAGGGGGCAAGGCAGCCGGGATTGATGGGATAAAGATAGAAATGTTAAAAGCAGGGGGGGATATAGTTTTGGAGTGGTTGGTGCAATTATTTAATAAATGTATGGAAGAGGGTAAGGTACCTAGGGGTTGGCAGAGAGCGTGCATAGTTCCTTTGTATAAAGGCAAAGGGGATAAAAGAGAGTGCAAAAATTATAGGGGGATAAGTCTGTTGAGTGTAACCTGGTAAAGTGTATGGTAGAGTTATAATTGAAAGAATTAAGAGTAAGACGGAGAATAGGATAGCAGATGAACAAGGAGGCTTTAGAAAGGTAGGGGTGTGTGGACCAGGTGTTTACAGTGAAACATATAAGTGAACAGTATTTAGATAAGGCTAAAGAGGTCTTTGTGGCATTATGGATTTGGAAAAGGCGTTATGACAGGGTGGATAGGGGGGCAATGGTGGCAGATGTTGCAAGTGTATGGTGTAGGAGGTAGGTTACTGAAAGCAGTGAAGAGTTTTTACGAGGATAGTGAGGCTCAAGTTAGAGTATGTAGGAAAGAGGGAAATTTTTTCCAGTAAAAGTAGGCCTTAGACAAGGATGTGTGATGTCACCGTGGTTGTTTAATATATTTATAGATGGGGTTGTAAGAGAAGTAAATGCGAGGGTCTTGGCAAGAGGCGTGGAGTTAAAAGATAAAGAATCACACATAAAGTGGGAGTTGTCACAGCTGCTCTTTGCTGATGACACTGTGCTCTTGGGAGATTCTGAAGAGAAGTTGCAGAGATTGGTGGATGAATTTGGTAGGGTGTGCAAAAGAAGAAATTAAGGTGAATACAGGAAAGAGTAAGGTTATGAGGATAACAAAAGATTAGGTGATGAAAGATTGAATATCAGATTGGAGGGAGAGAGTATGGAGGAGGTGAACGTATTCAGATATTTGGGAGTGGACGTGTCAGCGGATGGTCTATGAAAGATGAGGTGAATCATAGAATTGATGAGGGAAAAAGAGTGAGTGGTGCACTTAGGAGTCTGTGGAGACAAAGAACTTTGTCCTTGGAGGCAAAGAGGGGAATGTATGAGAGTATAGTTTTACCAAACGCTCTTATATGGGTGTGAAGCGTGGGTGATGAATGTTGCAGCGAGGAGAGGCTGGAGGCAGTGGAGATGTCGTGTCTGAGGGCAATGTGTGGTGTGAATATAATGCAGAGAATTCGTAGTTTGGAAGTTAGGAGGAGGTGCGGGATTACCAAAACTGTTGTCCAGAGGGCTGAGGAAGGGTTGTTGAGGTGGTTCGGACATGTAGAGAGAATGGAGCGAAACAGAATGACTTCAAGAGTGTATCAGTCTGTAGTGGAAGGAAGGCGGGGTAGGGGTCGGCTAGGAAGGGTTGGAGGGAGGGGGTAAGGAGGTTTTGTGTGTGAGGGGCTTGGACTTCCAGCAGGCATGCGTGAGCGTGTTTGATAGGAGTGAATGGAGACAAATGGTTTTTTAATACTTGACGTGCTGTTGGAGTGTGAGCAAAGTAACATTTATGAAGGGATTCAGGGAAACCGGCAGGCCGGACTTGAGTCCTGGAGATGGGAAGTACAGTGCCTGCACTCTGAAGGAGGGGTGTTAATGTTGCAGTTTAAAAACTGTAGTGTAAAGCCCCTTCTGGCAAGACAGTGATGGAGTGAATGATGGTGAAAGTTTTTCTTTTTCGGGCCACCCTGCCTTGGTGGGAATCGGCCAGTGTGATAAAAAAAAAAAAAAAAAAAAAAAGTTTAGATGTGGAGAGGGGGTTGCTGGTACAGAACGCAATGGGTTATCTAGTCACCGACTTTGTGTATACGTCATGGGTTTACAGACATGTGTCAGTAAGGGAGAGAATCAGGGCACTGGCAGCGATATTTTATGGGACGCAACGGAGGAATAAGTACATCAATGGGAGCAGGTGGCATTTAACCTTTTCGGAGGGATATCGTAGCTTCCGCGTCAGGGACTTATGGGCTTTTGCAATCTTAAGGGGTAATATTAGGCTGGCTTCTTGAGGTATGCGTGGGCGTGAGTGATGCTTTTGATAAGTAAAGGTGTGGGCGTACGGTGTATTAGTTGTTCGGTAAGCTTGGTCAGTTTCAGAAGATTTGCTTAGTTAAGGTTAATAAGATATAATTGTAATGATATAAAAATTAGTTATGCATTTGAGAAAGTTCAGAGTTTACTTCCAACAAAATTTCACTGAAATGTATCAATTTAGCCATGCGTTAGTAAGAGTCCAGTTATTTTGTAATAATGAATATTTCAATGTGAGTATGTTGTGATTTTTCTCCTTTACTGCATAAAGTTTTTAGGAGACATTACAAATTCATTTTTTTAAAAATGTTGGATTTCTCCTAATATAAATACTTAACTTTCTGTGGAATTTGTTTTGTGAGTAATTCGTCTGTGATCAAAAAGGTTCCAAGTTTTATACATATGCTGTATAAATTTTGAAGTTGTTGATGATTTATATGATCATGTAATTTGTATAATGTTTATTTTTGTTATGGAGTCATGTTTTAGAATAAATGCTAGAGATTGTTTTTAAGTAAAATCTCATACCAGTTGCATTTTCTATATAAAAGTTACATAAACTAATGTTTGATCACTGCTGTGATAAATAAGTGTACGAATGATGTGGATGTTTATAGATGGGTTTTAATGGGGGGGGGGGGGCTGCCCCCCCAAACAGTTTTGTGTGTATGTTTTCAGATATTTATCATTTGGTATATGTGTGTCAGTGAATGGTGGTATGTATTTTGCGTGTTTGTTACACTTTCCTATTTTGTACTGGGTTTCAAATTTTTCTTCTGCACTTGTGATATGATTCTTAGTAATGTTGTTCAGATCCTATATTGTGGTGTTATTTAATGTTTTATACAACCTTGTAATTTATAATGTTTTAAATAAAATATATAAAAAAAATACTTTTGATGCCGATCGCATGAGGTATTCTGCAGTTAGAAACGAAAGTTAGGAGAATGATAAAGAAAGTTAGGAGAATGATAAAAAAAGTTAGGGGAAATAGAAAAAGAAAGTTGGAGAATGATAAAAAAAGTTAGGGGAATGATAAAGAAAGTTAGGAGAATGATAAAGAAAGTTAGGGGAATGATAAAGAAAGTTAGGAGAATGATAAAGAAAGTTAGGGGAATGATAAAGAAAGTTAGGGGAATGATAAAGAAAGTTAGGGGAATGATAAAGAAACAAATCAGGCAATGCTTGAACGTACTCCTTCAGGAATAAATACTAATACTAATACTACTACTACTACTAATAATAATAATAATATAATTAATAGTACAAATATATAACGCAAATGGTCTTTATGTTGCGCTTGGTTGTTACGTTTGTTTGCCGAATATCACAGTGAACACCGTATATATGGTATGTCATTCGAGAGTTTTGCTTGTCGTTATTTACGACTGTTTCGAGAGATTTATCGGTGACCATTTTGAGAGATTTACGAGTGTTTCTCTTTCAAGTGTGACCATCAAGTGTGACCATCAAGTGTGACCTTCATGTGTGGTGTTCAAGTATGACCTTCAAGTGTGACCTTCGTGTTTTGTGGACTTCAAGTGTGACCGAGCCTAATCAAGTGTAACTTTGGAGTGTGTGCTTCAAGTATGGCCTTCAAGGTTGACTAATTCACTTACAGTCGTTTACAGGGTGAATCATGGATATTTTACCCATGAGTCTCCTGTATAGACGTTTCGACACACAACCTTCATAAATTAAGGGCAGTAATAGGTAATTATTAGCTGGTTTCAAGACGGAACTTGACGTGTTTCGTAGTTAATTCTTGATAACTTGGGCACCACTGCCCAAGTGATCAGACTGTGTGCTGTTTGCACTGTCTGATTAATCAAGCACTCAGCCAAGAGGCTTGGGCTAAGACCAGGCCTCTGGGTCGATGATTCTCTGAGCTAACACAGCTAGATTGTAACTTGATTAACTAACAGAGCACTTTCACTCAGTCCCTTGGACCAGTGTGTCTCTGTAGCATTATATCTCCTCCTTATTGTAATGTTCATGTGACTGCATTTACTAATTGCGCAAAACCGATCATTACTACAGCAACATAATGAGTCAACAGATCCCTAGATCCGTAATGTTCTTATGCTGATTTAAATAATTGTTCCTCCTCAATAATTATGTTAATATATCTAAATTTTCATTCAAATTATATTTTTTTATACCGACCTATTGTGCGCATCTGTAATTTTTTTAGCTACACCCTACCAGGTAAGTAAGAGATGCGTAATAAATTTTTCACGCTAACTAGAGTATGGCACCATTCAGCACCTTGTTAAGTAATACCAAGGTACTGTGAAAATATCACAAAGGTAAGTTTTACCATGATCAATGGCTGTCCGTTTTCTTGTCTCGTGAAAGAACTTTTTTGTAGATTTTATTGTAAGTAAATAAGTAAGAATATTTATAATTTTTTTCGTTGAGGTATGCTGGAAATGGTATTTTTCATGGACAAAATACACCCTAACCAAACCAAGAAATTTGCTGCAAAGCATATGTGAGAAATCCACTTATGGGAGTTACGAGGATGGGTTGCAACCCATGAACATGGAGCAGCCGCTGTTTCTACTGTGGACCATGACACTGTCTTGCCAGTGTTGGACTCAGTATTCTGAGTGTCAGTAAGGTGGACCACGACACTGTCTTACCAGTGCTCACTTCTGGCTGCCGCTGTCAACCTCATATGCGTCAACCGCTGACAGCCTCATATGTGACTAGCACTGACAACCTCACATGTGACTAGCACTGACAACCCTCATATGTGACTAGCACTGACAACCCTCATATGTGACTAGCACTGACAACCTCACATGAAGCAAGCCGTGATAACTCTCTTTACCTGAGAAAATCCAGTTAAACAATTCTCTTAACTCTGAGAGAGTAAAACTAGTTAACACAGCTCAAACAAAACAACTTTCACTCCTCTCCCGTTTCTTTCTCATTTACTTCTCCTCTCTCTCTCCCATTTCTCTCTTCCATTTCTCATTTTTTTAACTGGTAGTGCTAAACACACTGAGTCACAGCCAGTGCGGACCTACATTTTTGGGGCCCTGAAGCTTGAAAATATTTTTGGGGTCATCTTCGCACCAGCAATTGCTGGATACATAATACATTAACAACCCTCTAATTTTAATTTTAATTTGAGCTATTATTTTGTATTGAATTGCACTATATTATTATTATTATTATTATTATTATTATTATTATAAATTTTTATTATTATTATTATTATTATTATTATTATTATTAAAAACTCATACAGTACACCCAAAATTTTTAAGCAATGTGGACTAAAGTAGCTTCTGGGGCCCCGCCGGGATTAGGGGCCCTGTGGAATGAGAGGGATTTGAAGTCTATCGACTACACTTACATAGACCAGACCACCTGGTCCAGAGCACATAATCTGCTGGTCTACAATTTCTGCCACGCCCTACGAGCCCCGTGGGGGTGGGATAAGTGGCAGACCAGTTGAGAATTTTTTTTTTATATTTTATTTAAAACAGTTCATACAATATACATAGATAGTTACGTATATAAATATGATATAAATATATATAAAAAGAGGCATTATTAGTGGCTCTGTTCCGGTCCACTAAGTAACACTATTCATAATGATTCTGATATACACCTAACTACATAACTAACACACTACTGCAAAATACACAGTGCTTCCATTATTTTTTTTTTTCATAATGTAAAATGACACAAAGCACTTACAATACTAGTGACTCACCCCCCCCCCCCAACATTTACGTTATTGTTATTATTATACTCAAAAAGTTGCGCTAAACCACAATGGTGAACATGTACTTTAACAGTTCTATATACTCCATACATTATCATTTTTAGTTTAAAACATTGCAATGCATTAATAAATAAAAGAAGCCTAAGCAGGTCCTCCACAGAAAAAAATGAATTTACATATTCGCAACACACTTACACGTTTATCTATGAGCTGACATGAAGTATCCCTCATCCTGTGTTTTTTATCCTTTTACTAAACACAAGATTACAAAAAAAAATTATGCTTTTTATCATTCAAATATATTACAATATGCATGAAAATTTTAATTATACTTATCATGAAATTTACTAAAGAATTAATACAAATATTAACTGCTATATATATTGTACACACATGCAGTTACATGTGGTTATGATTCCTTCGTAATAACTTCCATACTTCCCCTCCTTTTCCACAGTGAAAAAAAAAAATGACACAAACACTAGACTCCACAACATCTTAAAACTATTCAAAGAACTTTTAAAATACTAACAACTATTACACTTTATGACAATATATAAATAATAACACTACTTTAGTGAAGAATGTCAACTAATATGATAACTGTACACTGGATATTGAAACACACACTTGTATTACATATACCAAGAATGTATATTATTAAACACGTATTGTCATGTTCAACAAATTCTAGATGTTTATTGACATGTTTCAGAGCAATTTCTGACTAGCTCTTTCACACACTAAGGTTGATAATAGAACATTATAGCCCCTAATCGAATTGATAAGCCGCCTCTCGCTTATCAGGGAAAACATTCACTACAGTTAAACAGTGCTAAAATTCTAGTTGTTCTAGCAGTTCAAATTCCATGTAATTCATTATACCGATGAAAACACCACTACAGTGTAATCAGTGCTTATTCTAGCAATTCTATGTCCATGTAATTCATTTTTCCCTCACCCCTTTTACAGAGACCAGTCCACCCAGCCATTACAACACTAATTTGCGCAACCCTCTCACAGTCATTCCTCTATACGATACCGGAAAATCTATAGCCCATCTACGTCCATACACTACCTCATTTATACACTTTGTTTTATAGAAATGTCCTGCTAAAGCCCTTGTTCGTTCCTCACCTCCCACCTCCCCACCTCCCTCATCACCCACGATATATAGACATAATCTGCCATTAAATACATGATGGCCCTCCTCACACTATCTCCCACTCCCTCTATATCCAAACTCAGTGCCCTTAATACCACTAACCTACTCCCACCCACCATATCCAACACTCTGCGAAACCATAGACGTGCCCTCTCAATATGCTCACAGAAATACACCACATAATATGCTGTTTCCTCCCCAAGGACCAAAACTCTGTTGAGATTTTTGGCCTTACCTGCCGTGTTTATTATAATATATAATGAACACTTAGCTGATAAATGACAGCAAATCGTCTACACAGCCGCCCCTGCAGACGAGGTCTAGAAGCTGTCGAAACCATCACAACAGTGGGCTGTCAAGAGATACAATTTGTAAGTATAAATTACCCCTAGGGGGTGTTATGTCAGCATATTTCATTCGATGATGGCTGACGAATACTTACTTGTTTGGACTCAAAAGTCCACACCTTACTGCCGATTATAGGTTGATTACAAACTCCTTGTGACTCAAGAATTGCGCAATCCCCCGATCTACAAGAAATTCGTAACATACCTTGCTCTTTGTAACGTGAGCTATGGTGTTCTCAACACCTTCGACAGATATCGGTGACTTGATAGAAGCTGAAGTGTCCTTGGATGTCCACGTCTTCCATTGTCTAGGAAACGCACACTGGTACACTATATTCAACAAGATTTGTCTTTATTGTTCACAATGTATCACAAGAGAAGCTGATCAAACTTCTCTAAGTGTTTGTGTTAGAGACACTTTGTTCACACTAACGCACAGATCAGTGTTCTTTGTTGGTTATCCTGGCGTCAGTGTCTCGTAGTAGAGTCAAAGTTAGTCTGCCAGACGCCACAGTGCTCCATGCCGTCTCTGCCCCCAGCACAAAAAAAACGCTGACCTAGTACCTTGCATCCTTGTCAACTACTCGATGAAGCAAAGCAGAATGTTTGTTTCTTGCTGTCTTAATCATAAACAACAATGTACACTATCTTTACTATGGTAATAAAGTGGGAGCAGGATTTTCCTTAATTGTCCTGCTAAGTAAGAGATGTACTGTCTCTTATAAAAATACACGTTGCAACACCCCTGCAAGGAGCAGAGGTCATTTGACCACGCATACGGCATCTGTGATCAATTACTCACTCTAGCAGTAAACAAGACGCTCGCCCCTTCTAGTGGCCCCTCAGGGCTGAGAGGGCTGAAGGGGGCTGAAGGGGGCTGAAGGGGGCTGATACCCCACTCCTGGAGGAGAAAATTTCTCCACAATGCTGTTTCCTCCCCCACACACAAAACACAACATTGAGACTGCAAAATTCCCATCTGATACAGTCGTACTTTAGTTGGCAAAATCCCATGTAAAAACCTATACATAGTTTCCCTCACCCTTGACTTCACCCGTAACTTACTGAAGTCTCCCCAGATTCGTGTCCAATTATATAATGGAAAAACAGTCTTCCCTTCCAACACCTCTTGACACCTTACCAACCTCCACAAAACACACGCCGTTACATTTCCCGGATTTCTTACTTGTAATAAGTATCTCAACATACTCATACACTCCTCTAAGTCCCTACCCCCCCCACCACCGCCTCACATCTTCCATCACATCCCTCACTCTGACACCACGTTCCCCACCCAATCTCAGATAACAATGCTTCACGTACATGCTCTTCAGTCTGCTACCCAAAGAAATTAAACCTAAACCCCTCTTCGCCAGCGGTGTCATTACGACCGTTTGCCTCAGCCAATGACAACCATATCCCCATATAAAATTCAGTACTTTCCTTTGCACTTGCCGCACATCTTTCGCTACCAAGGGGTACACCACAGCCACGTGCCACAATTTAGGATAAATGAGTGTATTAACTACAATGACTCTGTTGTATAGTCAAACCACTCGTTCTTATTCCCCCTAACCTAAGCAATACTCTTTGCACTACCCTTTTAGAATTTGCCTCTCTAGCCCCCTGTGCTGCCCCTCTGTACAATACTCCACAAATTTTTATCTGCTCTACTACCTGCCATCCATACTTATTTCCCAGTTCCCCTCCCACCCATGACCCAACCTCCAGTAATTTCGACTTTTCACTATTAACACTCATACCTGTTGCTCCACTAAATATTTCAACAATTCTGCTTACATTCTTTAACCCCTCCTCTCCCCCCACTAAGACCGTCGTGTCATCCACATAACCAACTATACCCGTAGCACCCCTAAGTCTTACCCCCCCTCACTTACTCCTACATTTATCAACCTATATAATGGGTCTTGCAGACATGCAAATAGGATCTGAGACATGGGGCATCCCTGCCTCAGCCCCTACCCATACTAACCATCTTCCCCACCCTTCCATTTATTTGCACTCGTATTTCTGCACCTCTATATAAAGTTTCCGCCCACTGCACAATTTCCTCACCGAAACCCATCCTCCTCATAATCATCCATAATGTCTCTCTCTCTACACAATCATAAGCCGCCTTCCAATCCAAAGCAAGAACACCTCCGCCGTCCACCCTACGCTCCTCTATATAACCCTTTATCCTCCCTTGCCCACTAAACATTGTTCGCCCTGGCACACCCATCTGTCCCCCATCTATAACCTTCCTAATTACTTTACGCAATCTATTACCTAAAACCTTGGCAAACAATTTATAATCCCCGCACATTAATGATAAACCTCTATAATCTAGGATGCTATTCTGTACTTCCCCCTTTGGAACCATAACTACTACACCTGTCCTTTGTGTTAGACTCATGCTTCCCTTATCCTTCATTACATTCACCAATTGCACCAAAAATTCCTTCATGACATCCCAGTTGCTCAAATAAAGTTCATTTGGGATTCCATCTATCCCAGGTGCTTTCCCGACACTCATCCCTTTTAAAGCCGTCCACACTTCCTCTTCATCTATAGGCCCTTCTATCATCGCTCTATCTGCTGACTCTAGGTTTCTCTGTATCCCCTTCTCTAAAATCTTCATATCTGCTATCTTCCTGTTTCCCCCTCTCATATATATCTCAAACCACTTATCAGCATAACCACTCATACTTTCTGTAGTTACTAACCTCTGTCCCATCGTATACCCTCCCACATCCGTATGTACGTCCAACTTCATCATAGTCATTATCCTCTGTCGTGTCTTTAATCGCCGCAATACACAGGCGGATGGCTTATCTCCCCATAAAACATCTTCCAATCCACCTCTCATTCTCTCACCATCAAATCTTGCATTCTGCATTTCCATCAATTGCGCTTTGATACCCTCAATCTCTTGTACTGGATAAACCCCACTAAAACCTTCATAGAACTGTTTCAACTGCCCTTCCAAATATCTCTGTAAGCCATATTTCCATTGACTTACCTCCTTTCCTTTCCTCATATAAAAATTTTTGATTCCTGGTTTAGCATATTTCTCCCACCATCGTAGTATGTCACCTCCTTTTCTCCCCTAGGTCCACTCATTTGTCCACCACTCAACAAAACTATCACCGTCCTCCAGCTCGTCTAACAATCTCACATTAAGTTTCCAATAACTCATGCAACGCTTTGGTAAACCTCCCCATCCCACATCCACGACCACTCCTCTATGATCTGAAAACACTACATTTATAGTTTCTGTATTAGCAACCTGTAACCCGGGAGAAGCATAAATACGATCTAGTCGTGCCGCATATCACATAAGTATGCTCCACGTTCCACCCCTCCCCCCTCACTACATCCGCTAAGCCTGCTCCCCCTAAAACATCCCGTAGGACCCCCAAAACACACCCTGCATCCCTCGGCTCCACATCTTTTCTACGTATCACACTATTCCAATCCCCTCCAAATAATGAATAAACAGTAAACCCTGCATATGATAAATTAGTGTGTCCCTTACAAAATCCTCTTTAACACGTCTATTACTGTCCGCCGGCATGTATACACTCACAAAACACACACGTACCCCACCCCATGTCCCATCCACCCTCGCTACTCTCCCATCTCCCCCTTCTTCCCAATGTAACAATTGGAAAGGACTGGTCTCAGCTATTAAAACAGCAGCACCTCCCTTAAGCTTCCCAGTATACCCAGCATAAACTTTATATCCATGTACCAACAAATCCCTTCCATACCTAAAATTATGCTCTTGTAAAAAATATTACTTGTATTCCAAGTCTCTTTAAAAAATCACTAAATATCTTACGCTTTACATCAGCCCTTAGGCCATTAACATTTAATGTTAGACACTTAAAAATGGTATCGGGGGCTTACCAATCGACCGATATCCTTGCGTTTCCTTACGTTTTTGCAGAACATTCTTTTCACATTGTCCTTTCTTTGCCTCACCTTTCCTCTGCCCCTTCCCCCCTTGTTACTTTTTTTGGCACATCCACTGATAGTTTCTTACCAGTTCGTTGCGCTGGTGTGAGGACATCATCACTATCAGAAGCCCCTGCCTCTCTCTTACGTGATGCCTCTACTATGTGCATTCCCTCATCTTCACATTCCACGTTGTGGACTTCAACCACAACCTCACTAATCTTCTTTGATTGCATATCCCCATCACCCACATTACCCACCTCTTGAATTCCACCCTCACCTATAAGTTTCCCATCCGACACCATGCTTAGTGTCCCGTCCTCATTCTGATTACACAAGAATTCTTGTATAACAGTGTCTATTGTAGCCGTAACCTGACTACCCAATTCCACTCGTCTCACCTCATCCTCCATACGCATATTCTCAATAACCTGAGAGACCTCCGGTAATGTTGCACATTCTTCCGGATTGTCCTCCACGATTTCACTCCATGTTCTATGATCTTGAAGATGCTCCCCTGTAGACTGGGTCGTCACCTCTCTCTCCTTCCCCACTCCTTTCCCCTCTCCATGTTTCTCAGGTGTCGATCGACGAGGACACATTACTGCCACATGATCAAAGGCTCCACACAGTCTACAGGTTCGTCTCTGCCCCGCATATGCTACATATACCTGAGTTCTAAAGTCACTCAGTGTCACATATGATGGTATAGATTTGCGCAAAGACATTTTGAGGGTAAAGGAGCCCTCACGCAGTCCAGCATACATACCATCAGACCACCTTCCAACTGATGCCTGATGTATAACACCATACTCATTGAATGTTGCTTTTATATCTTCTTCATCCGCTTCAAATGGGACATTCCGTAACTTTACCCAAGTATAATACTTGGATACGTCCCTCAGTCGTACTTCTAAACCAGAATTAACCTTCATGGTATTTTTCCACAATCTTGTCATATGTCGCAGCCGTCACAAATTTCACAAAGATCCTTGTAGCTCCATTTAAGGCAATACCATACAGGTTGTCGTTGTTGATGCAGTAGGTATCCCGTAGTATGGCAGGCAGCATAACAGAAGTATTGGTTTGATAAACCGTTCCTTTCAACACCTCAATACACACAGTGTTGATTCTCCGCCTGATAGCCTGCGCCATTTTGTGAAAATCACTCAGTGCTACCAACAGGTGCTAGCTCAACCGCCAATGTCCGTCCTCCACCAAGGTTGAGTGACGAATGCAGGAGCAAGGCGTAGCACAACCTCACGGCCCTAGAGCGATGAGGTCAATGTAATTGAGAATTTGAGAATATTCACACCATGGAAGATCGCCGAACTTAAACACCATGGCATCGAAAGTAGCTAAGTGCTATTCCAGTGAAGACATACCTAGCTTCTTCCCGCGAGCCCCGCGAGGGCGGAGACTCTTACTAGGATTAGAAACAGCAAGTGTCCCAGAAGATGAAGAGGAACACCTCTTCCCAAGGCTAGACATCATAAATGTCACGACACTCTCCCTATGGGGAGTCAAGGCCGGGTTATTCGCTGCAAAAGACCCGAGAAGTGATATGCTACAAATCATTACGAAGGAACTACTACACTTGGGTCATTTAGGCTGCACGTAATCTTTACGCCAACAGACATGAATATTTCATTCTCGAAAATAGGGATTAATGTAAACTCTCAGTATATATACTCCGCTAAGTAAAAGACGCCTCTCATATATCCTGAGTAATGAGGTAATAAAATCTTCACCACTCTACAAACGCAAAGTGCTTCGTGAACCGCTGTGTAGTGCTCAACCCTTCTTCTGGCGTTCCTGAAGCCGCTGAAGGGCTCTTGTTCTAAGAAATTTAGACTCTCCTCCTCCTAGATCGAACATGATTACCTCCTTTTCCCCATACAGTGTATGCTGCCAACGGTTTAAATGCTATCCCAAGAATATAATAATAATAATAATAATAATAATAATAATAATAATAATAATAATAATAATAATAATAATAATAATAATAATAATAAGGATGGAGGTGTTTGACACGAGTATAAAATTCTATAGGAGCATTTGAGTTGCTGAGGCCTCGTTTTTGTTGTCAACAATGACGCCAAGATGATCTTAAGATTGCGTGTCTTGTTTTCGTTTGTGTATTTACGGAGTTGCTTGGGGGATAGGTGCACCGAGGGGTGTAATTTTTTCTGCGTATGTATATAGAGAGTTTACTTTAATCCCTATTTTAGGAATGAAAGTGTTTTTGCCTGTTGGTGCAAAGATTACGTGTAGCCTTAATTAATGACCCTAGAGTAGTCGATTTGATTTAAACACAGTAAACTAATCATCCGGCTACTTGGCATGTTTAAGCAGTTTTGATGCTGGATAGGCGGGTGTTGTCGGCCAGGCAGGTGTGTGTTGTCGGCCAGGAAGGCTATGTACACTTCGAACACGCCTAGGATGTTCATCATGTATAAGTAAACATCAGATAAGAGCTTTGTGGCCCAATATGTCATCCTACCACAAAATA
>NC_069406.1:38284018-38305532 GCF_026875155.1 Cherax quadricarinatus
CTTTGGGGGCTTGAAAAAATCTTGGGAATGATCTTTTAAGGGGAATAAATTTTAGTACCCTGTTTACAAATAATAACCATTTTTCAATCAACGGTCTGCCCTTGGGGGGGGTACCTTGAATGGGAAATTAAAATTTTTTTAAAGAATTATTTTTATTTTATTTTTTTTAAATTCATAGAAAACTAAATTTTGCTTTTTTCCCCCTAGTGCCCTTGTTGTTGGGGTTTGAACCCCTGAAGGGGTTAAAGTTATTATTTTATTAATGTTTTATCTTTCATAATTTATATTTTTTTTTGGATTGTTTCGTAATTATTCTTTAATCTTTTTGTTATTTTTGTTTTGTTCATTTTGAGTTCAATCTTTTAAAACTATTTGAATTTTCGCTTTTACTGTTTTGATTTCCCCCTTCTGACTCAGTTCCCCTAGCTATCCCTGACATGCCCTTTTTCTGGGTTTTTCAGTCGGGCCCCTTTGGTGTTAAATTGTTTTTTTAATTTTTTTATTTTTTGAAAACCGTTCCAAACTTGGCTTGGGGTTTTTTAAACTTTTGTCTGGGTGGTGCATTGCACTTTTCCCTGTTTTTTGTTGTTCACAATTTTGAGGGTTTTCGTGATTGAAAAGGGGTTTTTCCCTAGGGAACTTAGTCGGAGTTGGTTTTTTTAACTTTGGGGGGACTCTATTCCCATTATGTCAAAATTTAACCCCCCATTCTGTTTTTTTTCGACCCAATTTTTGTTTTGGGGGTTTTGCAATTTTGGGTTTTCAAGAGATGTTTTTTTTGATCGGTAAATTATTTTTTTGTAACTTGCATATGTTTAATTATATTTTAACTAGAAATATAAAGTTAAACCCCAAACAATTATTTACAATTTAATTTTATAAAGTACGACCCCGGGTACAAAAAAATAAATTTTTAATGTTTTTCGCCAAAATTTTTGAATTCAGAGTTTTTAATTTTAAATTCGGTTTTTTTTTTTTAATTTTTTAAAATTCCCTGCCTTTAAGTTAAAAATTTTTTTTTTTTTTCCTTTAGTGCCTAACATTTTGCCCTAAAGCCTTTTGTTTTAAAATTTTAAGGGGTTTAAAAGGCACATTTTGTCGCCCTAACAGGCTGTCTAGACAGCCCCTTTAGTTTCACTGTCTCTAGTTTAAAATCGCTTTTTTGTCCCCCTTTGCTGTCTGAGTGTCCACTGCTGCTCTGATTCTCACTCTGCTCTGAGTGTCTCACATGCTGCTCATGACTGCCTCGTTTCCCCCACATCTCCTGAGTGTCTCCCCACATGTGCTCGAGTGTCCTCACTTTGCTGCGCTATGTCTCACATGCTGCTCTGAGTATCTCACATCTGTGTCACTCTTCTGGTTCTCACATGCTGCTCTGAGTGTCTCACATGCGCTCTGGTCAGTTTGATATCTCACATG
Organism: Cherax quadricarinatus; assembly: GCF_026875155.1. Classification (NCBI taxonomy): domain Eukaryota; kingdom Metazoa; phylum Arthropoda; class Malacostraca; order Decapoda; family Parastacidae; genus Cherax; species Cherax quadricarinatus. The sequence continues at coordinate 38,285,438 of NC_069406.1, forward strand.
TGTTTAGTCTACAGTCTGAGGTCCACATGCTGCCTAAAGTGCCCTCAATGCTGCTCTGGTGTCTCACTATGCTGTTTCATGTCTCACATGCTGCTTGAGTGTTAACTGCGCTCTATGTTCACATGCTGCTTGAGTGTCTCACATGCTGCTCTGATGTCTCCTTTGTGACTGAGTGTCTCACATGCTGCTCTGAGGTCTCGCATGCTGCTCTGTTGTCTCACACTGCTCTGAGTGTCTCACATGCTGCTTGAGTGTCTTCAATGCGGCTCTGAGCTCATGTTAGTCCCACATGCTGCTCTGAGTGTCTCCTTGCTGCTCTGAGTGTCTCACATGACTCTGGTGTCTCACATCTGCTCTGAGTGTTCTCCGGCTGCTCTGATGTCAAACATGCTGCTCTAGTGTTCGGTCGTTTACATGCGGCTCTGGTGGTCCAACATGCTGCTCTGAGGCCCTCACATGCTGTTCTAAAAGTGTCTCACATGTCTCTGGATGTTCACAGGGCTCTAATGTTCAACATTGCGGTTGGAGTGTCCTCACATTGCTCTGAGTGTCTCACATGCTGTCTGAGTGTCTCCATGCTGTCTGAGTGTCTCACATGCTGCTCTGAGTGTTACATGCGCTTGTGTCTCAACATGCGGTCGGATTGGTCTCAATGCGGCTTGGAGTGTCTCACATGCTGTCTAGTGTCTACATGCTGCTTAAGTGTCTCCCCATGCTGCACTAGTGCTAACATTTGCTTATAGTGTCTCACATGGGCTCTGAATGTCTCACATGCGGCTTGATGTCTCACATGCTCTCTATGTCTCAACATGCTGCTATGTTCACATCTGGCTCTAGTGTCTCACATTGCTACAGTAGTCCTAACAGCGCTTGATGTCTCACATGCGCTTTTAGTGTCTCACATTCTGCCCCTAGTGTCTCACTTTGCTGTCTGAGTGTCTCACATGCTGCTCTAGTGTCCACAGGCTGCACTGGTCTCTCCATGCGCTTGAGTGCTCACATGCCTGATTCCTCTGGAGTGTCTCACAGCTTGCTCTTTTGTCTCACATGCTGCTCTCAGTGTCTCACATGCTGCTCTAGTGTCTCACTTTCTGCTCTCAGTGTCTCACATGCTGTTTCGGTGTCTCACATGCTGCTCTCAGTGTCTCACATGCTGCTCTCAGTGCTCACATGCTGCTCTGAGTGTCTCACTTGCTTCTAGTGTCTCACATGCTGCCCCTAGTGTCTCACATGCTGCTCTAGTGTCTCACATGCTGCTCTAGTGTCTCACATGCTGCTCTGAGTGTCCCCACATGCTGTTCTGAGTGTCTCACAGCTGCTCTGAGTTCTCAAATGCTGTTCTGAGTGTCTCACATGCTGCTGAGTGTCTCACATGCTGCCTGAGTGTCTCACATGCTGCTCTGAGTGTCCTCACATGCTTTTCTGAGTGTCTCACATGCTGTTCTGAGTGTCTCACATGCTGCTCTAGTGTCTCACATTTGCTAGTGTCTCACATGCTGCTCTGAGTGTCTCACATGCTGCTCTGAGTTGTCTCACATGCTGCTCTGAGTGTCTCACATGCTGTTCTGAGTGTCTCATGGTCTGAGGGTCCTCCACATCTGCTCTAGTGTCTCACTTTCGCTCTGAGTGTCTCACTTTCTGCTTGAGTGTCTCACATGCTGCTCTGGAGTGTCTCACATTCTGCTCTGGTGTCTCAATGCTGCTCTGAGTGTCTCACATGCTGCTCTGAGTGTCTCACATGTGCTCGAGTGTCTCACTTTCTGCTCTGAGTGTTCACTTTCTGCTCTGAGTGTCTCACACTGCCTCTGATGTCTCACATGTGCTTGAGTGTCTCACTTTCTGCTCTGAGTGTCTCACATGCTGCTCTCAGTGTCTCACATTCTGCTCACAGTGTCTCAACATGCTGCTCTCAGTGTCTCACATGCTGCTTGAGTGTCTCACATCGCCTAGTGTCTACTTTCGTCAAGTGTTCAACATGCTGCTCTCAGTGTCCCCACATGCTGCAGAGTCTACATTGCTTATGTCTCACTGCTGCTTCAGTGTCTCACATGTGCCATGCCTACATGCTGCTAGTGTCTCACATGCTGCTCTCAGTGTTCACCTGCTGCTCTCAGTGTCTCACATTCTGCTCACAGTGTCTCACATTTGCTAGTGTCTCACTTTCTGCTCTGAGTGCCCTCACATGCTGCTCCTAGTGTCTCACATGCTGCTCTCAGTGTCTCACATGCTGCTCTCAGTGTCTCACATGCTGCTCTGAGTGTTAAACATGCTGCTTCTGAGTGTCCCCACATGCTGCTCTCAGTGTCTCACATGTGCTCTCAGTGTCTCACATTCTGCCCCACGTGTTCTCACATTCTGCTCTCAGTGTCTCACATTCTGCTCTGAGTGTCTACATGCTGCTCGGTTTCTCCAGCTGCTCTGAGTGTCCCCCAACATGCTGCTCTGAGTTTTCCCATTCTGCTCACAGTGTCTCACATGCTGCTCTGAGTGTCTCCATGCTGCTCTAGTGTCTCACATGCTGCTTGAGTGTCTCACATGCTGTTTCGAGTGTCTCACATACTGCTCTGAGTGTCTCACATGCTGCTCTGAGTGTCTCACATGCTGCTCTGAGTGTCTCACATGCTGCTCTGAGTGTCTCACATGCTGCTCTGAGTTTTCTCACATGCGCTCGAGTGTCTCACATATGCTCTGAGTGTCTCACATGCTGCTCTGAGTGTCTCACATACTGCTCTGAGTGTCTCACATGCTGCTCTGAGTGTCTCACATGCTGCTCTGAGTGTCTCACATGCTGCTCTGAGTGTCTCACATGCTGCTCTGAGTGTCTCACATACTGCTCTGAGTGTCTCACATGCTGCTCTGAGTGTCTCACATGCTGCTCTGAGTGTCTCACATGCTGCTCTGAGTGTCTCACACATGCTTCCTACACTTGGGCTGCACATCAGCGTATCTACGTACATGTAGAGACAGCAACAGGCAGACAGAGCTTCACAGTAGTGGATGAGACCGCATTTCATCTCAGTCTTTACTGAAGGAGATGATAATATTTCACTCGTACAGTGGTAGTGGAATACATTGCAGTGAGGACCACTGTCACGATAACTGCACTATGAAAATGTAGTGAGACAAGGTGTGGGAGGGGTGGCGTCGGGTCTGCATTGACCTCATCGCTCTAGGGCGGTGAGGTTGTGCTACGCCTTGCTCCTGCATTCGTCACTCAACCTTGGTGGAGGACGGACATTGGCGGTTGAGCTAGCACCTGTTGGTAGCAATGAGTGATTTTCACAAAATGGTGCAGGTTATCAGGCGGAGAATCAACACTGTGTGTATTGAGGTGTTGAAAGGAACGGTTTATCAAAATAATGCTTCTGTTATGCTGCCTGCCATACTAAGCGATACCTACTGCATCAACAACGACGAGCTACAAGGATCTTTGTGAAATTTGTGACTGCTGCGACATATGACAAGATGGTGGAAAAATACCAAGACGTGTGTATGAAGGTTAATCCAGGTTTAGAAGTACGACTGAGGGACGTATCCAAGTATTATACTTGGGTAAAGTTACGGAATGTCCCATTTGAAGCGGATGAAGAAGATATAAAAGCAACATTCAATGAGTATGATGTTATGCATCAGGCATCAGTTGGAAGGTGGTCTGATGGTATGTATGCTGGACTGCGTGAGGGCTCCTTTACCCTCAAAATGACTTTGAGCTAATCTATACCATCATATGTGACAATGAGTGACTTTAGAATCATGTATTGTAAAATGGGGGGCAGAGACGAACCTGTGGACTGTGTGGGGCCTTTGATCATATGGCACAATGTGTCCTCGCGATCGACACCTGAGAAATATGGAGAGGGGAAAGGAGTGGGGAAGGAGAGAGAGGTGACGACCCGTCTACAGGGGAGCATCTTCAAGATCAAGAACATGGAGTGAAATCGTGGAGGACAATCCGGAAAAAATGTTTCAACATTAACGGAGGTCTCTCAGGTTATGAAATATGCGTATGGAGGATGAGGTGAGACGAGTGGAATTGGGTAGTCAAGTTACGCTACAATAGACACTGTTATTCAAGAATTCTTGGGTAATCAGGGAAAGAGGGAAACTAAAGCATGGTGTCGGATGGGAAACTTATAGGTGAGGATGGAATTTTAAGAGGTGGGTAATGTGGGGTGATGGGGATATGCAATCAAAGAGGATTAGTGAGGCTGTGGTTGAAGTACACAACGTAGAATGTGAAGATGAGGGAATGCACATAGTAGAGGCATCATGTAAGAGAGAGGCAGGGGCTTCTGATAGTGATGATGTCCTCACACCAGCGCAACGAACTGGTAAGAAACTATCAGTGGATGTGCCAAAAAAAGTAACGGGGGGGGGGAAAGGGGCAAAGGAAAGGTGAGGCAAAGAAAGGACAATGTGAAAAGAATGTTCAGCAAAAACGTAAGGAAACGCAAGGATATCGGTAGATTGGTAAGACCCCGATAACATTTTTAAGTGTCTAACTCTAAATGTTAATGGCCTAAGGACTGATGTAAAACTAAGATATTTAGTGATTTTTTAAAGAGACTTGGCATACAAGTAATATTTTTACAAGAGCATAATTTTAGGTATGGAAGGGATTTGTTGGTAGATGGATATAAAGTTTATGCTGGGTATACTGGGAAGCTTAAGGGAGGTGCTGCTGTTTTAATAGCTGAGACCAGTCCTTTCCAATTGTTACATTGGGAAGAAGGGGGAGATGGGAGAGTAGCGAGAGTGGATGGGACATGGGGTGGGGTACGTGTGTGTTTTGTGAGTGTATACATGCCGGCGGACAGCAATAGACGTGTTAAAGAGGAATTTGTAAGGGACATACTAATTTTTTATATGCGGGGTTTGTCTGTTTATTCATTATTTGGAGGGGATTGGAATAGTGTGATACGTAGAAAAGATGTGGAGCCGAGGGGTGTAGGGTGTGTTTTGGGGGTCCTATGGGATGTTTTAGGGGGAGCAGGCTTAGCGGATGTAGTGAGGGGGGAGGGGTGGAACGTGGAGCTTTCTTATGTGAGGAAAGGATATGCGGCACGACTAGATCGTATTTATGCTTCTCCCGGGTTACAGGTTGCTAATACAGAAACTGTAAATGTAGTGTTTTCAGATCGTAGAGGAGTGGTCGTAGATGTGGGATGGGGAGGTTTACCAAAGCATTACATGAGTTATTGGAAACTTAATGTGAGATTGTTAGATGAGCTGGAGGACGGTGATAGTTTTGTTGAGTGGTGGATAAATGAGGGGACCAACGGGAGAAAAGGATGTGATATACTACGATGGTGGGAGGAATATGCTAAACCAGGAATCAAAAATTTTTATATGAGGAAAGGAAAGGAGGTAAGTCAATGGAAATATGGCTTACAGAGATATTTGGAAGGGCAGTTGAAACAGTGCTATGAAGGATTTAGTGGGGTTTATCCAGTACAAGAGATTGAGGGCATCAAAGAGCAATTGATGGAAATGCAGAATGCAAGATTTGATTGTGAGATTGAGAGGTGGATTAGAAGATGTTTTATGGGGAGATAAGCCATCCGCCTGTGTATTGCGGCGATTAAAGACACGGCAGAAGACAATGACTATGATGAAGTTGGACGTACATACGGATGTGGGAGGGTATACGATGGGACAGAGGTTAGTAACTACGGAAAGTATGAGTGGTTATGCTGATAAGTGGTTTGAGATATATATGAAAGGGGGAAACAGGAAGATAGCAGATATGAAGATTTTAGAGAAGGGGATACAGAGAAACCTAGAGTCAGCAGATAGAGCGATGATAGAGAGACCTATAGATGAAGAGGAAGTGTGGACGGCTTTAAAAGGGGTGAGTGTCGGGAAAGCACCTAGGATAGATGGAATCCCAAATGAATTTTATTTGAGCAACTGGGATGTCATGAAGGAATTCTTTGTGCAATTGGTGAATGTAATAAAGGATAAGGGAAGAATGAGTTTAACACAAAGGACAGGTGTAGTAGTTATGGTTCCAAAGGGGGAAGTACAGAATAGCATCCTAGATTATAGAGGTTTATCATTAATGTGCGGGGATTATAAATTGTTTGCCAGGGAGTTAGGTAATAGATTGCATAAAGTAATTGGGAAGGTTATAGATTGGGGAAAGATGGGTGTGCCAGGGCGAACAATGTTTAGTGGGCATGGGAGGATAAAGGGTTATATCGAGGAGCGTAGGATGGACGGCAGAGGTGTTCTTGCTTTGGATTGGAAGGCGGCTTATGATTGTGTAGAGAGAGAGACATTATGGATGATTATGAGGAGGATGGGTTTCGGTGAGGAAATTGTGCAGTGGGCGGAAACTTTATATAGAGGTGCGGAAATACGAGTGCAAATAAATGGAAGGGTGGGGAATTTGGTTAGTATGGGTAGGGGGCTGAGGCAGGGATGCTCCATGTCTCAGATCCTATTTGCATGCCTGCAAGACCCATTATATAGGTTGATAAATGTAGGAGTAAGTGAGGGGGGTAAGACTTAGGGGTGCTACGGGTATAGTTGGTTATGTGGATGACACGACGGTCTTAGTGGGGGGAGAGGAGGGGGTAAAGAATGCAAGTAGAATTGTTGAAATATTTAGTGGAGCAACAGGTATGAGTGTTAATAGTGAAAAGTCGAAATTACTGGAGGTTGGGTCATGGGTGGGAGGGAAACTGGGAAAAAAGTATGGATGGCAGGTAGTAGAGCAGATAAAAATTTGTGAAGTATTGTACAGAGGGGCAGCGCAGGGGGCTAGAGAGGCAAATTCTAAAAGGGTAGTGCAAAGAGTATTGCTTAGGTTAGGGGGAATAAGAACGAGTGGTTTGACTATACAACAGAGAGTCATTGTAGTTAATACACTCATTTATCATAAATTGTGGCACGTGGCTGTGGTGTACCCCTAGGTGGCGAAAGACGTGCGGCAAGTGCAAAGGAAAGTTCTGGATTTTATATGGGGATATGGTTGTCATTGGCTGAGGCAAACGGTTGTAATGACACCGCTGGCAAAGGGGAGTTTAGGTTTAATTCCTTTGGATAGCAGATTGAAGAGCATGTACATGAAGCATTGTTATCTGAGATTGTGTGGGGAACGTGGTGTCAGAGTGAGGGATGTGATGGAAGATGTGAGGCGGTGGGGGGGGGGACTTAGAAGAGTGTACGAGTATGTTGAGATACTTATTACAAGTAAGAAATCCGGGAAATGTAACGGCGTGTGTTTTGGGGAGGTTGGTAAGGTGTCAAGAGGTGTTGGAAGGGGAGACTGTTTTTCCATTATATAATTGGACATGAATCTGGGGAGACTTCAGTAAGTTACGGGTGAAGTCAAGGGTGAGGGAAACTATGTATAGGTTTTTACATGGGATATTGCCAACTAAAGTACGGCTGTATCAGATGGGAATTTTGCAGTCTCAATATTGTGCTTTGTGTGGGGGGGAGGAAACAGCATATCATGTGGTGTATTTCTGTGAGCATATCGAGAGGGCACGTCTATGGTTTCGCAGTGTGTTGGATATGGTGGGTGGAAGTAGGTTAATGGTATTAAAGGCACTGAGTTTGGATATACAGGGAGTGGGAGATAGTGTGAGGAGGGCCGTCATGTATTTAGTGGCAGATTATATCTATATATCGTGGGCGATGAGGGAGGTGGGTGGAGGAACGAACAAGGGCTTTAGCAGGGCATTTCTATAAAACAAAGTGTATAAATGAGGTAGTGTATGGACGTAGATGGGCTATAGATTTTCCGGTATCGTATAGAGGTATGACTGTGAGAGGGTTACACGAATTAATGTTGTAATGGCTGGGTGGACTGGTCTCTGTAAAAGGGGGGAAGGGAAAAATTAATTACATTGATATAGAATATCATGATTATTAAGCACTGTATTCCTGAAAAGCGAGAGGGGGCTTATCAATTCGATTAGGGGCTATAATGTTGTATTATCAACCATAGTGTGTGAAAGAGCAAGTCTGAAATTGCTCTGAAACATGTCAATAAACATCTAGAATTTGTTGAACATGACAATACGTGTTTAATAATATACATTCTTGGTATATGTAATAGAGGTGTGTTTCAATAACCAGTGTACAGTTATCATATTAGTTGACATTCTTCACTATAGTAAAGTTGTGTTATTATTTATATATTGTCATAAAGTGTAATAGTTGTTAGTATTTTAAAAGTTCTTTGAATAGTTTTAAGATGTTGTGGAGTCTATTGTTTGTGTCATTTTTATTTGCACTGTGGAAAAGGAGGGAAGTATGGAAGTCATTACGATGGAATCATAACCACATGTAATAGCATGTGTGTACAATGTATATAGCAGTTAATATTTGTATTAATTCTTTAGTAAATTTCATGATAAGTATAATTAAAATTTCCATGCATATTGTAATATGTGTGAATGATAAAAAGCATAATTTTTTTTGTAATCTTGTATTTAGTAAAAGGTTAAAAAAAACATAGGATGAGGGATATTTCATGTCAGCTCATAGATAAACATGTAAGTGCATTGCGAATATGTTAATTCATTTTTTCTGTGGAGGACCTGCTAAGGCTTCTTTTATTTATTAATGCATTGCAATGTTTTAAACTAAAAATGATAATGTATGGAGTATATAGAACTGTTACAGTACATGTGCATCATTGTGGTTTAGCGCAACTTTTTGAGTATAATAATAACAATAACGTAAATGTTGGGGGGGGGGGTGAGTCACTAGTATTGTAAGTGCTTTGTGTCATTTTACATTATGAAAAAAAAAAACAGTAATGGAAGCACTGTGTATTTTGCAGTAGTGTGTTAGTTATGTAGTTAGGTGTATATCAGAATCATTATGAATAGTGTTACTTAGTGGACCGGAACAGACCCACTGATAATGCCTCTTTTTATATATATTTATATCACATTTATATACGTAACTATGTATATTGTATGAACTGTTTTAAATAAAATATAAAAAAAATCTCTAATTTTGTCATATTCAAACTTATTACTATGCATTTTCAACGCTGTGCATATTTAAAATTGCTTAAGGAAATATTTACCATCTATGTATGACCTTATTTGATTCACTACCAAGCAATCTGCATAACAATTACAAGTTAATTATCTACTAAGTAATCAAATTTATGCAAAATATCGGTCATAGACGAGAAAACAAAGGATTATAATTCTCCAATTCTGAATGTCAAATTAAAATATGGTACTTCAGTTAGCCAGAAAATCTTTAGCTAATGAAGAAAACTGCCTTCAAAAAAAATTAAGTTTTTAGCAGTGTACTCACTGCGGCAAATGAACAAAAAGGAACTAGAAAATCAGATTACTAATTGCTATTCCATTCCTCAAATTAAAACATTGTTAATCCTGAAACAGACATTTATCTTTTGTAACATGAATATGCCTTCACAAACCTACATACTTGTGGACAAGTTTAAATTCATAGGCAGTGTAAGTAAAAGATTTAACATTAGTTTCCCTACACCAGAGTGTATGAGGTGGCAGTAGCATAGCTGCACTGGTTGCTCAATACATTTTCATGACAATGTATAGGTTATTACCTAAGTTTCCATAACATTTAGAATAGGACAAATCTAAGTCACAAAAAAAAATTAATTTTAGTTTTAAATCTCTTCTTATTAGTTTTTTAAAAAAAATTTTTTTTAGTAAAAAATTTAAATAAAAGCCTTTTAAAGCCCCCCCAAAACACAACTCCAATTTTTTATCCCAAAAAAGAGGCTTTTTTCTGTATTTAAAAACTGTTTTAAAACAAATCCCACCTTGTCAATTCCCAAAGAATTAAAAATAAAACTGCAAAAAAAAGAAACCAAAACCCATGATTACCTTAACTGGGAAAAATATTCATACTAAGTTAAAACTAAACATTCTTGCCTTCTAACCAAAATGGGGTTTACCAGCTCAACTTTTTTTTTTTTTTTTAATATTTTATTTTAAAACATGACATTAAAAAAAAATATAATTTTTAAAAACTCCTTTAGGGGTATAAATCAACACAATCCTCCCCCAGCTAACATTAAAAACACCAAAACTTACAATCCGTGGGGTAATTCCCCCCCCCCCCCCTCCCCCAAACCATCAAAAATTTAAAAAAAAAGGCCAATACCCTGACTGGAACGGGTACACAAATAACCCCCCACACAAAAGAGAGAAGCTACCGACGTTTTTTGGGCCGACTTTTACCATTGAACCCAAAATCACCCCCTTTTTTTCCCCAAAACCCGTTTTGGGGCAAACCCCAAAAGAATTTCATGATATTAACAAAAACTTTTTTTATACAAAAATCCCTCGAAATGGGGACTTAAAAATCGACTACAGACCATGGGAATTTATTGCAACCCAACATATTTAAAACAGACTATTACCCCCCCCCCCCTGGGGTTTTTTTCCAACCCCCCCCCCCCATTTAACCCCCCAAAAATAAATAAAAAACAATGAATATTACCTAAAACTAATGTCAAAAACCCCCAAAAGACAAAACATTATTTAAGTAATTTTCCTAATGGTTTAGTTACATAACAATGTGTATTACACAACTATGACATTCAAGCTCTATACAGCTTATATGGACATAACATAGTGCTATTAACAACAGTACAATACAACATAAAATATACCATGACATAAGTAACACATAAAGACTGTGCTACACGCACCTAACCACAAAAACCTATAACACCACTGTTGCCCAACTTTATTTACACTGTCTGACATACATTAAACTCTTTATTCTCAAAACAAAACTGAAAATTGCAGATCACCAGTGACGAACAATAATGCACAGACATTAAAACAAACATATCACAGCATTTTCTCTGGACACCGTGAAATGATCACAGCACAACACTATGCAGTGCAAGGCACCTAGAAAACAAGTTGGAGCAAATACATGCAATTATTATAGCAAAACTCCAAATTACAATGTCATTACCATAAATCAATATTACCACACTCAATATGTATAATAAGTGTATAGTCCATGTCACACAAAAACTGGCCAGCTCCACAGGTGCTAGCACTCGTGGTCCACATATTATTCACTCACAGCAAACACTCATCCAACACTCACGCAAACATTTGTTGTCATCCATTACCAGGAGGCGACCCTGTTTTCACCCATGACTTCCCTACCCCAGCAACACTTTCCAATCATACCCTCCCCTCCCTCGTATTTTACAAGTCTAATAAAACCTGTAACGTAAGTGGCCTATTTTTTATTATTTTTATTACCCAAAACGGGCCCCTTTTTTCTCCCCAAGGCGGGTGGCCCAAAAAAAGAAAAATTTTCACCATCATTCACTCCTTCACTGTCTTCCAGAAGGGCTTTACACTACATTTTTTTAAACTGAAAACTTTAACACCCCCCCTTTCAGAGTGCAGGCACTGCACTTCCCACTCCAGGACCCCAAGCCCGGGCCCTCCCTTTTCCCCCCTGAACCCCTTCATAAATTTTTATTTGCTCACACTCCAACAAAACGTCAGTATTAAAAACCATTTTTTTTCCTCCATTCACTCCCTATCAAACACGCTCACGCATCCCTCGGGAAAAGCCCCAACCCCCTCGCCCCAAAAAACCCCTCCTTTACCCCCCCCCCCCCCCCCTTTTCCTAGGCCGACCCCTACCCCCCCCTTTCCCTTCCACTACAGACTGATACACCTTGAAGTTATTCTTTTTTCCGCTCCATTCCTCCCACATTCCAAACCCACCTCAAAAAACCCTTTTCCCTCAGCCCCCCTGGACAACATTTTGGTAATCCCCCCCTCCTTTCCCAAATTTTCCCAAAATACGAATTCCCCGCATTATAATTTCCCCCAAACAAATTTCTCCCCCGAAAATGACATCTCCCCCCTTTCCTCCACCTTCCCCCCTCGCTGCAACTTCACACCCCCTTTCTTTCCCCAAACCCAATAAGACATTGATAAAAAATATACTCCATCATTCCCCTCTTTTCCTCCAAGGACAAAGTTCTTTGTCTTCCAAAAAGACTCCCAAGTAAACCCCTCACCCTTTTCCCCCCTCATCAAAATTTTTTTTATTCACCTCATCTTTCATAGACCCATTTCCCCTGACACAAACCACTCCCAAAAACTGAATACAATTTACCTCCTCCTACACTCTCCCTCCAATCTGATATCCAACTTTCATCCTAAAACTTTTTTTATCCTCATAACCTTACTCTTTTCCCCGTTTTTCACTTTTTAATTTTCTTCCTTTTTCAAACCCTACCAAAATTTATCCTTTCCCAAATTTTGCAACTTTTTCTTCAAATCCCCCAAGAGCACAGTGTCATCAGCAAAGAGTAACTGTGACAACTTCCACTTTATGTGATTCTTTATTTTTTAACTCCACGCCTCTTGCCAAGACCCTCGCTTTTACTTCTCTTACAACCCCATCATAAATATATTAAACAACCACGGTGACATCACACATCCTTGTCTAAGGCCTACTTTTACGGGGAAAATTTAATTTCGCTCTTTCCTACATACTCTAACTTGAGCCTCACTATCCTCGTAAAAACTCTTCACTGCTTTCAGTAACCTACCTCCTACACCATACACCTGCAACATCTGCCCCCATTGCCCCCCTATCCACCCTGTCATACCCTTTTCCAATTCCAAAATGCCACAAAGACCTCTTTACCCTTATCTAAATACTGTTCACTTATTGTTATCACTGTAAACACCTGGTCCACACACCCCCCACCTTTCCTAAAGCCTCCTTGTTCATCTGCTACCTATTCCCGTCTTTCTCTTAATTCTTTCAATAATAAATCTTCCATAAAACTTTGCCAGGTATACTCAACAGACTTATCCCCCTATAATTTTTGCACTCTCTTTTATTCCCCTTTGCCTTTATACAAAGAACTATGCATGCTCTCTGCCAATCCCTAAGTACCTTACCCTCTTCCATACATTTATTAAATAATTGCACCAAACCACTCCAAAACTATATCCCCACCTGCTTTCAACATTTTTTATCTTTATCCCATCAATCCCGGCTGCCTTACCCCCTTTCATTTTAAACCCACTGCCTCACGAACTTCCCCCACACTCACAACTGGCTCTTCCTCACTCCCACAAGATTTTATTCCTCCTTGTCCTATACACGAAATCACAGCTCCCTATCTTCATCAACATTTAACAATCCCAAAACATTCCTCCACTTCCCAATACCTCTAACTCTCCATTTAATAACTCTCCTCCTCCTATTTTTAACTGACAAATCCATTTGGGTTTTCTAGGCTTTCTTAACTTGTTAATCTCATTCCAAAACTTTTTTCTTATTTTCAAAAAAAAATTTTTTGATAACATTTCACCCACTCTCTCATTTTCCTCCTTTTACATTGCTTCACCACTCTCTTAACCTCTCTCTTTTTCTCCATATACTCTTCCCTCCTTGCATCACTTCTAAATTTGTAAAAACTTCTCATATGCTAACTTTTTCTCCCTTACTACTTTCTTTACATCATCATTCCACCAATCGCTCCTCTTCCCTCCTGCACCCACTTTCCTGAAAACCACAAATTTTGCTGAACCCCAACCTACTTTTTTAAACCTACCCCATACCTCTTCGACCCCTTTCCCCTATGCCTCATTAGCCCATCTATCCTCCAATACTGTTTAAATCTACCCTAACGCCTCCTCTTTTAGTTTATAAACCTTCACCCTCTTTTCCCTGATGCTTCTATTCCCTTTACCCATCCCTTTTACCTCAGGTAGCAAAACTAAAAGTGATCTGATTACTGGGGCCCCTCATAAACATGTACATCCTGAAGTCTACTCAACAGCCCTTTTTATCTCCCAAATACATTATCCAACAAACTACTGTATTTCGCCTACATCGTACTTGTAACTTATTATCCCTTTTCTTTAAAATATTATTACCTAAACTAAACCCCTTTCTATACAAAGTTTTCAATCAAAGGGGTCCCATTATCATTTACACCTGGTACCCCAAACTTACCTACCACACCCTCTCTAAAAGTTTCTCCTATTTTAGCTTTCAGGTCCCTACCACAATTACCTCTCACTTGGTTCAAAGGCTCCTATACATTCATTTAACATCCCCCAAAATCTCTCTCTCCCTCTGCATTCCTCTCTTCTCCAGGTGCATACACCTATTAAATGACCCACTTCTCGCATCCAACCTTTACTTTAATCCACATAATTCTTGAATTTACACATCATATTCTCTTTTCTCCTTCCATAACTGACATTCAACATTACTGCTACCCCTTCCTTTGCTCTAACTCTCTCAGATACTCCAGATTTAATCCCATTTATTTCCCCCCACCGAAACCCCCTCCCCCCTTCAGCTTTGTTTCGCTTAGGGCCAGGACACCCCAACTTCTTTTTCATTCATAACATCAGCAATCATCTGTTTTTTTGTCATCCGCACTACATCCACGCACATTTAAGCATCCCAGTTTTATAAAGTTTTTCTTCTTCTCTTTTTTAGTAAATGTCTACAGGAGAAGGGGTTACTAGCCCATTGCTCCCGCATTTTAGTCGCCTCATACGACACGCATGGCTTACGGAGGAAAGATTCTTTTCCACTTCCCCATGGACAATAGAAGAAATAAAAAGAAACAAGAGCTATTTAGAAAAAGGAGAAAAACCTAGATGTATGTATATATATATGCATGTGCGTGTCTGTGAAGTGTGACCAAAGTGTAAGTAGGAGTAGCAAGATATCCCTGTTATCTAGCGTGTTTATGAGACAGAAAAAGAAACCAGCAATCCTACCATCATGCAAAACAGTTACAGGTTTCTGTTTCACAGTCATCTGGCAGGACGGTAGTACTTCCCTGGGTGGTTGCTGTCTACCAACCTACTGCCTATATCCTTCTGAAAAATCCTTCACCCAATTCCTCCCATAAATTTCCTTATTTCTACATACCGTTTTATAGAACGTTACCGCTAACACCCTCCTCTTCACCTCAGTAACCTGTTTCCCCCGCAATCCATCCACTACATAGATATAATCTGCCATAATGTATCCCACAGCTCTGATTACACTTTCCTCCCAACCCTCCACGTCGAGACTTAATGCTCTCAGTACAGAAATTCCTTTTCCTCCTGTCCTATTTATCACCCTATTTAACCACCCCTTGACGCTCCTCATTCCATCACAAAAATATACTACATGAAAAGCCGACTCCTCCCCACCACAAAATCCCCACTCCCCCCCCTGTCAACGACTCGCTGTCCCCGTAAACCACACCTGACAGTAAAATGCCGTGCAGAAAACGATACATTACATCCCGAACACGAGGTTGCAACCTCATCCTACTCAACCTATTCCATATACTTCCCCATGCATACATGGGGAAAATTCCCTCTACGGGCGCTACAACCCTCCCGGCAAAAAATCTACACAACCTACCTATTTTAACCTTTGCTGGCTCTCGATCCCACCCATTGCCCTCAACACAGTTTCAAAACTCATGCAACCAACTCCTGTATACATCCGTTTGCAATCTGTTATGGATCCTTGCCAAACCCCCCCCCCACCCACACTTTCCCCTCATCCCCTCCCTTTTAATGAAGACACATTTAAACCCTCCGCTTTAAGTCCAGCAATCCCAGCCCCCCCTTACTTACAGGTAACATTACCACACCCCTTTTTAATCCAATCACAGCTCGAACCCCCACAAGAATTTAAAAACCTTCCTAAGTATGTTCATTATTGCGGGCCCAGTTAAGGGGAACACGGCTGCCACGTGCCATACTTTGCTATACAGTAAGATATTAATAACAATGGCACGCTGCACAAGGGTCAAATGATAAGGCTGCAATGCACCCAAGCATCCCTGAATCCTTTCTACCATCCTAATCGAATTTTTCATGCGTGCCACAGTTAGATCGTCTGCATAAATAAGACCGCAAATTTTTAACGAATTCACCTGCCTCCTCACAACTGCACTACCCCAATCAACCCTACCTGCCCAAGCTCCTAACCCCATGACCATGGATTTATCTGAATTTACCCTCATACCAGTTGCCCCTGCGAACATTTGCACAACCCCGTCTAATGTGTCCATGACATCCCCTCCCTGATCAGAACAGTTGCATCATCCACATACCCAATTAAAACTGGCCAAACCCTCACAACCTCACACCCTGGTCCATCTACGTGACACATACGCTGCTCCGCCAATCTATAAAAGGGGTCCTGTATGCAAGCAAACAATAATTGTGACATAGGACAACCCCTGCCTAAGTCCCCTACCCATTACAATCTTCCCACCCAATCGACCATTAATCTGTACCCTCGCCATTGAAACCTCCATACAACGTCTCAACCCACCCACTATTTTCTTCCCCAAACCCCTGACCCCTGGGGATGGCTTTCAATGCTTTCCGATCCACTCTATCGTATGCCCCTTGCCAATCGAGCACCACCAAACCTCCCTCCCTCCCCCCCTTTTTGTCTCCACGAAATCCTAATAACCCATGCCCCTCCATCATAGACCCCCCTGGCAAACCAAACCTGAATTTTTGATACTACCCCCCCACCACACACTTGACCCCGATTTCCCAAAATCTTCGCAAACAATTTATAATCTGCGCATAACTGCGAGATCGCCCGGTAATCCCGAAGCGTATGCTCCCCCTTACCCTTCGGTAACCAATACAACGACAGCCGTTGCCTGCTTCTCACCCAGCTCACCTCTCCCTTCATGCATTTTAATAACCTAACCAAAAAATGCCTCATTAATTCCCAATGCTGATGATTAAACTCGCGGGGAGTCCATAAATTTCCCCGGGTGCTTTGGCCCTTTCGCTTTCCCAAACTTAAAGCCCTCCATATTTCTCCCTCAGTTATTTCCCCACCCAGTGCTTCCCTATCACTGTTACCCCAACTGACATACCACATTCCCACACACCTGTTCTAAAACCCCACCCCTCTACCCTTCTCGTTGCCAGTACTTATCTCATACCACTTGTCAGCAAACGCCCCCATTCCTTCCGAGTTGTATGAAACCCGCCCCTCCCTGACCCTCCTATCGACTCATGAACCTCCAACCATGGAATAGTCATTGCCTGCTGTCTTTGTTTCTGCCTACGCAATACGCACGATGAAGGTCAATCGCCCCATAACACCTCTTCCATCCCCGCCTGTACCTTCACCGCTTGGAACCTCTCATCCTGTACCTCACGCAGCCTCTCTTTAATTGCCATAATATCATCCATTGGATAAGTGCCCGCCACCGCCCCCCTCGCATAACAACCCCATAATCTATCCTCCAAATAGTTAGCAAGCCCATATTTTAAAGAAATGATACGTTTCCCTTCCTTTACGTAATATTGCTTAATCCATTCTTTTGCCACACCATCCCACCACATCACCACATCCTCTACCCCATTTATCTCTGCACGTAACCCCTCCCACAGCGCTGCAAATCCCTCTATCCCCTCCTCATCACCTAACACACTTATATTTAATTTACAATAACCCCTAGATATACCTGCTAGTGACTCCCACGCCACCTCTGCTACTACCGCCCGATGATCCGAATAAGCTACTTCTATTATACGGAAAAATGTCAACCCAACCCCTTGAGATATATATAGCTTATCTAACCTAGCAGCGTAACCCCGTCTTACAAAAGTGTGCTCTACCTCCCACGCCCCTCCTCCAACCGCATCCCGCAACTGAATATCCCTCAAAAGATCTCGCAAGGGACGCCGACACGTGCCCCCGCCCCTTTTGGTTCCACGTCAGCCATCCTAATAACGCAGTTCCAGTCCCCACCAACGAAGGCCACTGCAGGTAAACCACGTAAGAAGAAAACTAGTTCTCCATACAAAATCCCTTTTTAACCCTCAAAATCATTTGCTGCTGGTGCATACACACTTACAAAAGATACCCTCTGCCCCAATCCCCACCCATCCACGGGGCAATACTCTTCCCCCCTCCCCCCTCACTTCTTAGCAACACAAACGGCTCGCCTCCTTGATCAATATACCCACAACCACCTTTCAGACGTGCAGATGGCAGAGTCATGACCTGAAACCCCCCCACCTCGAGCACTCTTCCCTCCTTGAAATTGTGTTCTTGCAGGAACACTACATCCACCCTATAATTTTTACAGAAACATTCGAAACCATTTCCCTTTTTTACACTATTGCACAGTCCATTTACGTTCAGTCATACACCTAAGGGCCCCTTTATAGTTTCCAACCCTTCCCCCCTCTCTTCATTCATCCCAGGGCCTCCTGCCCCAGAGCCAGCACAAGGCTTCACACCATCAACCCCACCCCCCTTTTTTTGCGATGCCTCTTATCGTGACTACTTCGACAGTGCTCCTTTTTCCCTTTCCCCCCAGACCTCTGCGCTGGCGTCAGGGCATCATCTGAGTCCCGACGCCGCCGCTCTCTTTCCTCGTGATGCCCTCTACATCCATGTTATCTTCTGAGGTTCCCTCACGAAAGTACCTCAACCTCCACCACGCCTCGTTCCACAGCACCCCGGCGACAACTCACTCTTACTAGTTGGCCCTTTAACTCTGCTATGGTTTTTATCATTACATTCCTCTACAGGGAACGCCGTGCCTCTCACCAGCTCAGGAACAACATCCTCTGCAGGCGGTGTCAATGTCCTTAACACTTCCTGAAGCTCTTCCTCTATAGCCTGCACCTCCTCCTGCACTTGCACTTCTGTTCTTTTCCCTTGCCTATAACAGAAACTTTTTACATCACAGCTTACCTCAAAACATGCCAATCTCCTCTTTGGAATCCCCACCTCTTCACTCCACAAGCACCCAAGCCCTTGCTTTCGCATGGGGCTCTCAACACCTAATCACGCTGGTAACTGGTGCTTCACCAGTTTGTACAGGCGCCCTCCTCAGCTTCACGCACTCTGCCGCCATAGCGTACGCCCCACATATTCTGCACGTACGTCTCTGTCCGGCATACGAACCAAAACTTGCGTCCTGAGTCCTCCAACATGACGTAAGACGGTATGGGGTGTCTCAGAGTCACTTCAGGAAAAGGTACCCTCGGACGGCCCATGTAAGCACCTGCCATCCACTTGCCCTTTTGTGCCAGATGTATGGTTCCATATGCCTCAAAAACACTCCTGATGTCAGCCTCTTCTGCCTCATATGGGACATTACGTATCTTAACCCATGTAAAGTGGTGAGATATGTCGATCAAACGCACCTTCACAGCTGGAGTAGCGTCAAGACTCATGTCTCGGAATCTCGTCACCAAAGACTCGTACACGGACGTGGAATTCAGTTTGACGAAGATTCTGTAAGCCCCATTCAGGGCAACACCATACACCTCATCGTCCTGGATTCCATAGGTCTCCCTAATGATTGTTGGGAGTAAATACCTGCGCTGAAGAGGGTGAAATCGCCCCACGAAGCAGCTCAATACCAAGTATTTACTGCCTCCTCACACTCAGCGCCATGTAGAGTAATGCGGCACCAGTTTGGAACCCACCCTAGCCAAGCACTGAAGAAACTAGAGAAAGTGCAAAGGTTTGCAACAAGACTAGTCCCCCGAGCTAAGAGGTATGTCCCTACGAGGGGAGGTTAAGGGAAATCAACCTGACGACACTGGAGGGCCCGGGGAGATAGGGGGACATGATAACGACATACAAAATACTGAGAGGAATTGACAAGGTGGACAAAGACAGGATGTTTCCAGAGCTTGGACACAGTAACAAGGGGACACAGTTGGAAGCTGAAGACATAGATGAATCACAGGGGTGTTAGGAAGTATTTCTTCAGCCACAGAGTAGTCAGTAAGTGGAATAGTTTGGAAGCGATGTAGTGGAGGCAGGGTCCATACATAGCTTTAAGCAGAGGTATGATAAAAGCTCACGGCTCAGGGAGAGTGACCTAGTAGCGATCATGAAGAGGCGGGGCCAGGAGCTAGGACTCGACCCCCGCAAACCCCAGCTAGGTGAGTACAAGGGAGCTCGCCTGAAAACAGCAGAGGGGTGCAGAGCAAAAACCGCACTCTACCGGGTCGGCAGCGAAGACAGGACTCATGAAGCAGCTCCCAAAGGAAGAGATGCCAAGAAAGGCGGCGGTAGCGCCTATGAACACTTTTTTTGC
>NC_069406.1:38306032-38323856 GCF_026875155.1 Cherax quadricarinatus
TGGGTTTTCCAGAGAAAAGGGCTCTGTCTAAGGTTGGAGGGTGGAGGGAAAGGCGGTCCCATTTTTTGCCATGGTGGCACGGTTACCACTGGGAGGTGGCAGCTAACCCGAGCCTTTTTTGGGGGTGGAGGTGGGCATGAAAAGGGTACTAACCTTTTATCGGCGATGTACACACCCCATTTACAGGCTATCCCCCCCACCAAAAACCGGGTTGCTAAGAATTGTGAGGGCCCCGTCGTTCAAAATGGCCAGGTTCTGGGCCAAATAAGAAGATGGTTTTGGCAATCACGAGGTTATGGGGGTCCCCCTCCTGTTCCCTGTCTTCCCATTCTAGAACTGGTTGAAGCCCGGTCTGTTTTCTCGTGATTTCTATTTCTGCCTTGCTTCCCATGGATGCACAAAATTTTATCACTGTACATGGAACATTTTTTCCTGTTCTAAATTGGTGAAGGATAAAATAATCAATTTTTCTGCTGTGTTTATTTTGCCCCCCATTACACCCAGGTAACGGCCATTTGGAATCCTGGGTTGTAATATATAGTAACGATAGTTTTTTTTGCGGGCTATTTGTTAAGGTGGGGTTCCAGCTCCGCATCCACCCCCTTTTTCCCTCCTGGAAAAAGTGTATTTTGATTGTGGGGCTGCTTTGGAAAGGGTAGGGCAGTCTAGTCCTGCTACCCCTTCCCTCCTTCTTCCCCCCCCCCCCAAAGGTGACGTGGGGGGGTCCTGTCCAAACGAAATCCTGACTCCGCCCCCAACTCTGTAAGTACATGCCTCCCTTTGTATTCTAGTGGATTTTTTGGGTTTAAAAGCTTCATTTTTTACCAATAATAAACTTGCCCTTTCAGTCTTGCTCTGGGTTTGACTGTTGTAATGTCACCACGTTTTTGGGTGTTGTACTTATCTGGGAGTGTTTTCTTAAGCATGGGAAACTTCTATCTTTCCACTAATGACAGAGAGGGCCCCGCCAAATCAACGAGTAAATTAAAGGGGAGCGGACTAACGTTCGGAATATCCCAAAATTTTTGATCCACTTACCTGTTTTGTTCCCAGTAGCAGGTTTAAAAACCCCCCAAACCTGATTTGAAAAAACCCTTTTGCTTTCCTGTCATTGGAAGTTTATTGAAACAAAAAAAAATCTGTAAAGAACGGCCGGGGGGTTGTCATAAACCCCTCACCCCCCCATCAAAGCAACGGCTACGTTTTTCAAGAACACGCAGTGTCCCCAACACCGGGACCCCCAATTTTTATTTAATTTATTAGGTTAAATTCATTTATCATTTTTTTTTCATTTTTCATTTTCTTAATGTGGGATTAATATTTCATTTTTAAGGTTTTATATTTTATATTTTCTAAATAATAAAGTTTTTATTTTTGTCAGTTTTTATTCTTTTTTTTACATAATTTTCCTGGGGTGGAGCCAGCCTTGGAAATTACTGTTGAATTTGTTACAGGGTGAGAAAGCCTTCCAATAATTTTTTGGGAAAAAGAGGAAAATAAGTATAAAAGATATGTGTGGGGTAATGGCAGTATTTTGCTGGTTTTGTATTGTAGATAGAAGACGTTGAGTAGATTTAAAACAGTATTGTTTATGAGGGGCAAAAAAAATATCAGATCCCTTTTAGTTGAAGTACATTGAGAGAAAAGGTAGATGGGATCAAGGAAAATGAAGCATCATGAAAAGAGAGAGGTGAAGGTTTATAAACTAAAAGGGAGGCAGTGGGAGTAAGATGTAAAAAACTATTGAGGACAGATGGGTAGGAGAGTAAGGCAAGGGGGTCGAAGATGTATCGGGTAGGTTTAAAATTTTGTTATGTTAGATGTTCAGCGAATTTTTGTGGTTACAAAAAATTTTGGTGCGGGGAAGAAAGGGCAATTTTTGGGAAGAGATTTGGGGAAAAGTTCAATGATGGGAGTAGGGGGGGGAGTATATAGTAACATAGTTTCATTAAACGGCTACTTTTTAAAGGGTAGGGAAAGTCCCTCCCGCTACCCCCCCCCCCTTTTTTCCCCCCCTCCAAAAACTGAATTTTGATGCAGTGCTTGAAAAGGGAGGGTCGTCTGCCCCCGCTACCCTTCCCCTCCCTCTTCCCCCCCTCTGAAAGGTGACGTGTGGGGCCCCGGCCCAAACAGTAATCCCCGACTCACAAGCCCCACACTACTTAAGTACCCGCCTGTCATATTTTAGTGGACTTTTTGGTTGAAAGCTTATTTTTTGACCAAAAAATTAATTTAGTCCTTTCAGTTTTATGTGTAAATGTTTTATAATCACCACATCTTTTATTTGTATTTCGTGGAGATGATTTTTAAAGCAGTGGGAAATCTGTCTCTCTTTACAGTTTGGAATGACAGAGGGGGTCCCCTGCCAACCAAGGAGAAGAATGAAGGGAGACGGAAAAAAGTCTGAGAGTCACATGTTTAATCTATTACCTGTTTTGACGCCAACGCAGGACCTAACCCCTCATCTAGCAGGGGTAACGAACCTGTTTCCTGCCTCTAAAGTAATTATTCAGGGCTATACTCTGTAAAAAAGGCTTTGGTTGTCACCAAACCCCTGCGACCCCTCCACATCAGCAAAGGCTACGATTTAAAACACCATGCAGTGTCAAACAAAAAGGCCCCAGTGTTTATAATCTTAGCGTTAAGTTCAAATGTCTTTTTTCATTTCTTTTTTCATTTTTTTTTCTTTAGGATACCCATTCATGTTTTATTGTTTTAAAATTTTCCATTTTTAAATAAAAAAGGTTTATATTGTCTGTTATTATTTCTTTTTTCTATTTTTTAATTTTTTCCCTGAGGAGGAGACCCTTGGCAATACTGATGGTTGTTACAGTGTAAGTAAGCCTTCACAATGGCGACCTTTGCCGGGGATCAACTCTACTGAATCAAGATTCAATTCCATCTCGAATTACCTTTGGGAACTTCAACCCGCATCCCACAGATGGTTACACCACCATGAGTAATTTTTTCTCATGGTAGGACTGGGTAAGGTTTTTAAAAAGTTTTTGGTGATTTTTTAGTCTCATTTATTGAAAGCAAATTGGCAGGATATTTTTTAATTCTGCCCTTTCGGTTGAAACTTTGGGGATTAATTGGGGCCCAAGATTTTTCAGTGACTATTTTTTCATTGAGCTCTTTATTTTACAAGGAACTGCGTAGGACATCTTGATTTGTTAGTGAAAAATTGGATGGTCAAGTCCCCCCTTTTTAAATTCTGTAGTTTGGAGCCGGCTAAAAACCCTTCTTTTTCATTAATACATTTTGTTTAATTAAAGCAGGGATCGACCCCTTTGGTTTATTTTACGTTGAGCAAGCAGGAATTAAACCCCTCCTTTTCCTTGATACCCATTTCATTTTTCCCCCCATGTTTAAGTTTATTCTTGAATATGGAGGAATACCAGTTTTTGTTGAAAAGTGGAATAAAATTAGGAATAACAGGGAAAAAAAATTTTGAATCTTTCATTAGTGCAAGATCCAGGAAAGACTTGAAAAAGGGAATTTTAGAGAGAAAAAAGACAGTTGAAAGGGAAAGAGAAGAAGAAAAGGGGAGAGAAAGGGGAAACGAAAGGAAGAGAAAAAGGAGAAAAGAAACCTTGAAAAACAGGAAAAAAAATTTTAGGAAAATTGAGAGAGAAAACCAAGAAAAAAATTAGAAAAAGAAAAAGAAGACAAAAAAAGGGGGGCGTGATACGCTTGATCATGAAGAAAGAGCTTTGAGCATGTGAGGACAAGTTAAAATTTAAGAGAAAATTGAGGAAAAGCAAAGGATAGAGAAGTTGAGGGAAAAAAGCTAGAGAACGTGAGGAAAAAGCTAGAGAAAGTGAGGAAAAAGCTAGAGATGTGAGGGAAAAAGTAGAGAACATGAGTTAATAGAGAAAAGAAAAGGATCGCGAGCTCGAAAAATCTCGCCTAAATTAGAGAATAAAAAAATTAACTTTTAACAGCAAAAATTTAAAGGGAAGGGAGTACTTGAAACTGCGCTGTCACATTTTTTCCCAAAACCCAATTTCCCCTTTTTACAGAGGGGGATGACATTACTTTATACATTTTTAGGTTTTAAAAAAAGCACCCCCCCTGTGAAAGACCCGTGACACCTTACCAGGTTAGGATGGGTTTTTTTTGGTACAGCCTTGAATATCTATGCAAATTTGTTGAAGGGGTATTTTGAATTTAAACCGCTGAAGAAGGCAATCCTTTAAAATATCAAAAACCCCAAATTCTTACAGGAAAAATTTTTTAGGTATGCCCCTTAAGATGGCCAAACTTTCGCAGTTACAAATAACACTCTTTCTTTGTTCGACTTTTTATAGAGAGTTCGGAATTTATCACAGTTTTGAATCTTTAGAGACTTTTGGTTCTGACCGTTCCGAAAAGCTCTTCCCATAACAAACATTCATTAGAGAAAAGTAACCTGATTAAACTGAGGAGTTGTGAGGCCCCTACTTTTATGTGAGGCTCATAAATTCTTAAGACCTAAAAGGGGCGAACCTTTGGGCAAGGGTTCACCCCGATCTTAAGAAAACAAAACTCTATGGAAATTAAAAAAGACTTTTTTATTCCTATTTTTCATTTGTGTGGTTTTTTAAAGGGGCAAACGCCAGATTGTCCTTTTAAAAAGGTCCAAAAAGTTGGAAGATGTTTTAAAGACTTTAAGACCAAGCACCCTTCTGTTCAGGAACAGTTAATGGACTTAAAGTATTACCATTTACGAGACACTGGGTGCACTTATGTATTTCGATAAATGTTTTCCCAACCTTAAAGAAACCCTTCCCCTCTTACTTTAGACTACTTGGGCCCCTACTGACACTTTTCCCACAAAAATTTTTTTTTACATTAGGTCTAAATGGGTTTACAGGGTTGGGTTTAAGCCTACTACTCCCTTTTCTTTCCCGTGCTAATAGGTAATGAAAAAGTGTCATTCTTCCCTTTGAGGTTGACTTTCACACCAAAGGGGGACAAAACTTTTCGATCCTTTCCGTGATTCAGAGAAAACCCCTCGAAAGTTCAGATGAGACAATGCTCGCGAGATTCATGTGGGATTTTAAAAACCAGTGATGCTACTCTCGAAAGCGAGGGGTAAGGGTCCCGGGTTTACTTGTTAGATGAAAATAAGATAAGATAAGATAAGATAAGATTTCGTTTTGGATTTTTAACCCCGGGGGGTTGCCACCCCGGTAACCCCGAAAAAGTCAGTGGGATCATCGAGGACTGTTAACTTATTTCCCTTGGGTCCCTTAACTTTTCCCCCGGATGCGACCCCCACCAGCGACTAAACCCAGGTACCTATTTTTGCAGGTGAACAGGACAAACAGGGTAAGGAACATGTCGAAATGTTTCCACCCGCCGGGAAACGAACCGGGCCCTCCCCGGGGTGAAGCGGGAGCTTTAGCACCCGGCCACCTGGCCACCAAAATGAAGTGAAGATATGCCTCTGATACTATAAAAGTCTTGCTAAGGCTCGACCAAAAACCCGGCTTCTCCTCTGTCCATCCTTTAATTTTCCCTGACTTTAAGCCTTTAGATATATGAAAGAAATATTTGTCAATTTCAACGTAATTGCCCTCTCTTCAGAATTGCAATAAAGCGCTAAACAAAATCAAGTTATTCAAAGGAAAAACTTTTAATTTAAATTTTTAAAATTTTAAAGGATATCTTGTATAAAGTCAGTATTCAAATTAAAATTTAGACGGGTGGACTATTTCCTCTTAGTTGTTTCCAATCAAAGCAGAAAAGGGCTGTTCTTAAAATGGCTATGACTTCAAGTTCCGAAAATTTCCGCACCCGGAAAACCTTAAATAAAATTAGGGAAAAAATATTTTTGGGCCCAAAATGTCCCCCCAGTGTCCTTTCCTTTGTAGATGTGTAAAATTTTTCCAATGTCACCCCCTTTTAGGTCCCGGAGGTACCTATGGGGCAAAATGGTATCATTAGGACCCCTTTTAAAGGTCGCTATTGACATGTTGGTCCTTTATCTAAACTTCATTGGGGGCATAGATATTATTAACATTTGTTTTTATGCTTGGTTTCTCTGAAGCCGTACCCTTCAAAACCCTAACACACAGAGGGCGAAGCCCCTTTTTTCCATCTTTCCCAGAGTTGGGATCCCCCAAGAATTTTGTTGCCGTGGGACCAATTCACATCTGACTTCTAATGCAACATCTATACTAAACTTATGGGAGTGAAGACCTCTTAACCACACCCTATTATCCCGCTGTAATGGGAGGATTGAGCGCCAGCAATTCGATTCTCAGTCCATTTTAAGGAAACTTTGCTCCCTTTAACTAAGTGTTGAATCGTTACTACGCTGTGCTTTGTTTGCCATGAGGGAAGTTCTCCATGGACTCTTTGGGGTTTTCACCTTTTGAACTTCTCTATGGATGGACAGGCCCAGAGGCACATTGTCCATCCTTAATGACTATGGGACTACTGAGGGGTGAGTTGCTTGAGTGTTCAGTCTTTTACCAGTTTTCCTTGAATTGATCCAAACTTGAGGTGACCTCTGACAGAGTTTCGAAAATCTAAGCTTGTCAATGGACCAGTACAAAACCTATTTGATTCCAAAGTCAGAGGAGATTAAGCTTTAAGTAGGGGATGAAAGTTCTGGACTTTTGCCTATCAATTCAAATAATTATTAGTACGCATGGAGAAGGTCATATAAAGTATTAAAATTTGTGGGAAAGTTGCTACCTCATAGAAAGTCAAGGGCGAAACCTAAGCATTTTTCATATTCAAACATCCTTAAGAAATATTACCGAAGAAATTCGGGTAACTGCCTTTATAACTTGGATTAGTTTTTCACTCGTATACTTGATAAGGACGAATGAAGAATGTAAGGTGTGTGTAATTGACACCTCTAACTTAGACTTATGATGAAAAGATCTACATGAATTGGTGACTCTTGACCATTGGTGCGCAACAACTTTAATATTAATTGAAGTTTGGATGCCATAAGAGACATGAACTACTTCAATGTGTAACTTTTCAGACGTCTTTACTGATATTCCAGGTGTTACCTCCACGGTAGTCCATAAGATTGACTTAGTGACGGAAATCCTTTTCAAACGAAAATTATACCGTTCCAAGTTCACCTTAGGGGAGGCTTTTGACGAGAGGTAGACAAATTATTAAATACTAAAGGATATTGAACTTAATATTGCATATTGCTCACCAGTAACTCATGGTTAAGGAGGATTATATTCATATAGTCTGCCTATTGACTTCAGAGGCCTTAATGCTATTACGAGGTGGGATGCATGAGCCTTGCTTAATAGATAGAGATTACACTAAATTTTAATGAGCTTCCTTCTTTTCAGATTTTGTTATTGCGCAGGCAGATCATCAAGTAATGTTAGATCCTTCTTCTAAGCAGTACACGCTTTCCTACACACCAAAGGACGATGCAATATAGAACAATGCCCTTTCGGTTTGGTTAACTGACTGTGCTACCTACGAGAGACTGTATGAGAAGGTATTGGGCGGAATATGCCAAAGTTTTCTGTTAATTTTGATATCTTTTACGTAATGACATCCTTGTGGGGCGAGGATATCCATATATATTAAATCGTTTTACGTTGGGTTACGCTCACATGCCTCACTGCCAAGCCGAAGAAATACTTCACTGGGGTATAACATGAGTAGATATCATTGGACTGTTATTTTTAATAACTCTCTGCAGCCTCTCCCAGAAAGATCAAATCTTTATTAGAATTTAAATTCCCCAAAACCAAGAGTCATGCGTTGCTTTCTTGGTTCTGTAAATTTTTAGCACGGTTTCCCGAACCTACTGATTTTACAGGCATCTTATCCGTCTTCATTAAAAGTCTGTTGAAGGTACCTCTTGAACTTTCGCGTAGTTGGGGAAAAAGTTTATTGAGATTAAAGTATCTTTTCGAAAGACCCACGATACTTTAAGATTCCTGATACTTAATAAAACATTTTTGCTTAAGAACTGATCCTCCATTAATGGCTTAGGTGTGGTGTTACTACAATACCATGATGCGTACTCCTTCCTGTATGCTTCCTAAGCCGGAAAACTACTTCCGCAGAAACGAGGATACTCCACATTAGAAAGGTAATGTTTAGCCCTTGTGGGGAGTATCTCCATACTTAAATTTTATTTGGCTGCGGGAAAAGAGTCATTTTAGAAAACGGCACCACATAATCTTTGATATACTTAGATACTTTTAAGGGAACCAACAGTCGCCTCTTGAGGGGACACTGGCACTCAGGCTTTTAAGTTCCATATGTGTATTTCAATGGTTCTTCCAATTCTTTCTCTGACTGGTTAAGTTTGACGTCGTAGATGATTTGTTGCCTTATGCCGAAATTCCAAATGTTAAGATCTTTTTCCTCACCTACTTACTTCATTATTCTCCTTGACTATAGTCTTGGTATGGGAGAGTGTGAGGGAAAAGTTCAATAGAATAGGAGTAGAGTTATCAGTAACAATAGTTTCATTGCCGGTACCTGTTAGGTTGGGTAAGTCGGCTCCCCGCTATCCCCCTTTTTTACCCCCTCCCCGAAAGTGATTTATTAGTTAGTTTGCTTGCCGGCACTACTTGTTAGGTAGGGCAAGTTCTAGCTCCCGCTATTCCCGCCTTTTTTTTCCCCCAACCCGAAAGTGATAGTTTGATTTGCGGCTGCTTGTTAAGGTAGGTCAGTCTAGCTCCGCTATCCCTTCCCCTCCTTTCCCCCCCCCCCGAAAGGTGATGTGTGGGGCCTGGTCATAACAGTAATCACTAGACTCACAGCTCCAGCACTACACTTGGATGACAGTGAGGGCTCACCTGACAATCAACTAGTAGAACTGAAGGAGAAGTCTAACGTTCTGTGATGTCCGAATTTTGATATCCACTTACATGTTTGTGTATGCAAGTAAGAGGTATATACCCTCATCATTGCAGTGGAGAAACCTGCTTTTCCTGTCATCTGAAAGGATTATTGATAGCTAGAAAATCTGTGAAGAACGGAGCGGGGTGGGTTGTCATCAACACCTTCGACCCACCCCATCATCAGAACGGCGATTTCAACAAAATGCAGTGTCACCATACACCAGACACCCCATTTTATATTTATTTTTATTAGCATTGAATTTCAGTTTTCATTTATACATTTTTCATTTTCTTTAATGTTGGATCAATATGCATATTTTAAAGTGGTTTTATGTTTTTTATTTTCTAATAATAAAGTGTTTATGTTTGTCAGTTTTTGTTTCTTATTCTATTCATTAATTTCTGGAGGAGGAGCCCAGCTTAGTAATACTGATGAATGTGGTACCAGGGCTGAGTAAGCCATTCACAACAGTCTACTGTTAAATGGTCCAAGTTGGACCGAAACGTCGTATAGGTGTGTTTACTTCTATGTGCAGGTTATTTGTGCATTGTTCAGTCACTGTATTTGACTTTTTTGCTCTCCTCAATATAGTCTGGAAATGGGTGGTTCTTTCTTATGAGTTACAGTTAAGCAGCAAGATGTTTCTCTTTCTGGTTGGAGGAAGGCTCTGCTCCAACACTCCTTGTGCTTAAGTGTTTACACTAATGTTTAATCGCTTCATATTAAGCATTTAATCTCCGGAGGTATTTGCCAGCATATTTCAATACGCTAGCCGTGATTGCAGGACTTTTCATATACTGTTATGTCAGCATTGCTTGAACCTTGCTATGACGCTGCCCCACCCGTATTTACTAGGATACTAGATCCTGACAAGGTGCGTACGTGTCAGTATTGTCTCTGTCAGGTATCCTCAGCTAGTCAAAACATCAGACGGCATCAGAACAGACTGGCCGTCTACCACGTATTTTACCACTATTTAGTACAACAGTTTCAATGAGTTATCATTCAACCTTCATTCCACATTAGGCAACCCTTACGACAATGGCGACTGACTGCAGTGGGATTTCTCTATTACTCACTTAAGAACCACTTACCACAGAATTCGTGTAAACACTTGTCTGACAGTTCATGTTGTCTATTCTTGTAGACTTTTTCTCCGTTTTCTCCAGTCTGCCCAATGAACAGCGACACATACGACTTTTCTGATATGTTGTTTATATTACGTGAAGCATTTACTGACTTCAGAACTACCCCCTGTGAAACCTAACTCGTCATTCCTGACTTGTTTCTTGTGCTTCCTCATGATGAACATTCTGGAATCCACTGTAATGTCGTTCCTGTTATTCATTGCCTAATCTTTTCAAGTTATGCATCAGTCTCTAATTTTGTACAGTATTCATATGCATTCTTAAAAGCCTGAAAATATGCAGTCAACCAACATAGGCGGGGGGGGGTTTGCCTTCACCTGTTTACTAAACAGCAGATCTTCAGTAGGTTGTAAGATAAGAATTCCTTCTCTAAACCTTGTGACTAGCTGTCATTTATAAACCACTATCTTCCTGCTGATTTTATTCTCCATCACAGATTATGCAAGTCAGGGATAAAGATTTAGTTCATGCATTACTTGTCTTATTTCCCCTGAATATTGGGACGACATTCTCATTTTCCAATATTTTAGCAGCTGCCCTATTTTTGCTAGCATTTATAAGTGCGTTTGTTCCACTCTCGAACTCATGATACACTACTTTGCCCTGCTTTTGTGTTTAATTCGTTTAAATAGTTTTTATGTTCAGAAGTCCTTCCATGCTGTGAATATTCCCGGTCTCCACTGGTTTTTATTTTTTATAATCTCCGTGTTATCCTTGATTCCACTGTGGACATACATCATTTGTTCATTTTCTTTACAGGCACTCTGTCATCTGTAACTTCGTTTTCCTTCGTTAACTTTATTATCGTGTTCTTTACGATCTTACTCTTCCCTCTTTTTTGCTGTGCAGAAATTTAGGTTCTGATGTGGCTCTTAATGTTAAGTTGTCTCCACACCACCACTCGGTTTCTTTTCTTTCTTGCATAATCGTTCCTGGTTATTCAGCTTACTTCTCTGCTGTCCTCTGCTATCCATAGTTTTCCCATGATTTTATTTATTAAAAGAGAAGCATTAAACTTTACCCATAGTGTTTATCGAGTGCCTGGAATGAGAGGTAGTCGGGTTTGACCCAATTTAAAAGTGGAGGGTAGCTCGAATTCGTTGGATAGAGACCGCTTAACCACCATCTAAGCATCTCTCTTGAAGGGGCCATCCTCTAGTGCTTAGCAACTGTTGCTCTTCCCCTCAGCCTCACCCCGCTTTTTGTACTCTCTCTTCTCCTCTACATTAATTTCACCTCCCAGTTTCTTATGGTAAAGTACTTTGTCTCATTGTCTTTCATTCCATTTTCCAATATACTGAAGGCTATCTCCTTGTATAGGCCCCCCTCTTTTTAATTTATGGGTAAAGCGCTAAATCCACAGGGGGTCATATAGCACCTGTGGAATGGGAGACAATCATGTTCGGTCCACGGGAAGGAAGGACAGTTTTAATTCCATGAATCAAAAGCCTATCACCAGCAGCAAGGAACCTCCCTGAGACCCCCTCCAGTGTCAGTCCACCCGTTAGTTAAAGTTCAGGACTGCTTGGTTGCTAGCGGCCTGAAATGCTATGTAGGAGTCTGAGGCTCCTCCTACATTATTTTATATATGTCTAATGTATCTGAGATAAAGAGAGTCCAGACTTTTTTGGCTCGTATTCCACCCCCTCCCTCTTTTTCAACCCTGTTCTTTACATATTAAAACATTCAAGTTCCCCCCCAAACACTTACAAAAAGCCAGTCACCGTTTTCTCAATTTTATCTCATTTTGAAACCGCAGATGGGAAAGCCAAAATGGCAAAACGTTCCCTCAACTGTGCTAATCTAATGTCCAAAAAAAACAATACTCGTGGTCAACCAACGCTAACGCTGTTACGCATTAGTCTGAGGAAAACAACTACCTGGCAGGGATTGTTTGTAAGACTATTTAATGGTCTGTCTTTGGGGGGCACCATAAACAAGAGGTATCAAGAACAAAAAGGAACATACACAAATAATCGCACATAGGGGGGGAGATTAGACGGTAATAAGGTATAAGGCGGTAAACAATTTTATCAGGCATCCCCCAGGTGTCTACTAACAAAGATGGGATTAGTGGTTTCGGGAATTCAAACCCTATGGCCCTGACTGTTCCTTGCAAACTGTACCATGTAGTAAAGGACGTGGTTGCAAAACAAACCCCGCGTTCAAGGTTTTCCTTGTTCTTGACATGTCCCTAGTCATCCATTCCATGTTAAGCTTCGCGATCCAGTCTGAGGGAAATCCCTTTTACTCCCCGCATCATCTCTTACGTCAAACTAGATGTTTTTTTACCCATGAATGTACTGGTTAAGAAATTTCCTACTTCCCATTTGAAGCCCTTTTCCCTTTTTACTGTAAGCCAATTACCGCCCCAAAATGTACCCTCAGCAGCGGGTTTAAAACCCCGGTACCATTTTATGCTAGGAGAACACGGCGACGATTAAGGAAATTATGTCTCTATAACGACGATTAAACCGGGTCCTTGGGTTACAGCCCAAGGGGACCCGGGTTTAATCGGGGGGTTTTTAACATTTCCCAAAAACAGGAAGGAACTGGTGACACAGCCACTCGGGTCGTATATCTTCTGGGATAAGGGCGAAAGCGAAGTCAAAAAATGTTTGGTATTGAGAGGTTGCTGGTCTTTTCTTTGTTTCCTGAACGTATGACATAACACTTACTTTTTTTCTTTCATATTCATCATACGATTAGCTTTACGTTCCTGTATGTTTCTTAATTACGCAATATTTATGTAGTATTTCGTTTCCCAACTTATGAGAGCTGGTCTCCCCCCATTAACAGATATTTATGAGAGATATGCACAGCTACAATATCACAGTGTGGATTTTTTCGAGTGCTAACATTTCAATTTCTTAAATAAAACCCTTTACTTTCTGTCCATTTTTCCTTGCTGAGAAGAAACGAAGAATATTAAAATATACGACGTTTTTCTCAGGAACATGACACCCGCGTTGTAGCATGGTTAAAGGGGTATGACTCAAGTGTTGTGGGACTGTGATATGTTGTTATACAACCTGCCTCGAAT
Source organism: Cherax quadricarinatus (assembly GCF_026875155.1). Classification (NCBI taxonomy): domain Eukaryota; kingdom Metazoa; phylum Arthropoda; class Malacostraca; order Decapoda; family Parastacidae; genus Cherax; species Cherax quadricarinatus. Next base: position 38,319,056 of record NC_069406.1, read on the forward strand.
TTTCGAATTTGTTATATTTTTAAACAACACTGCTTTTTTTGCGCAATATTTTATAAGCAAGTACATTACGGACTGTCAATCACGAATTACATCCGAGTCCATCTCTGTTAGTCTTGGGAGGTACTGGTCAACAAGCACAGCTTAAGAACTGTCTGGAAATCAGCTGAGATCTAAAGAACATGAAAAGTGACACTGGTTCAACGTAAAACAGCAACTTATGCACCATTAAACAAAAAAAAAAAAATATATGAACCTAGTATAGCTCAGATCATAAATTACCAGACACCCCATATCTATGCAAGTCTAAATAATGCCCAGAAAACAGGAAGAGCTTTCTATGCTCAGTCTTCAACCAAACAGGGAATACTTTTACGTCGGTGAAGGGCTCTTGATCCAATAATAATAATAATATATAATAATATAATAATACTTGGCCACTCAAATACTAATTATCTATGTGGGCTCGTTATACAAGTATGAAGCGACATGTTGTAGACAGCCTGGCTACGGGAAAACGTCACCAGGCTGGGTGGGAGGCTGCCAAAGGGGCAGCAGCAACAGCAGCAGCAACACGAGGTCATCACGTGTACCAAGGTTTCTGACGCAACGCTGACCAAACGTTACACGGTGTTCATGATGCTGAACCTGGGGTGTCTGACCCACTGTCCTAAGCTTCTCTCACACTACTACCAACCACCACCAAAATACAACAACAACTACCTACCCCCACCAAAACCACACCCAACACACCCCACACACACACACACACACACACACACACACTGCAGTAACTGACAGCCTCTCCATCATATGACGTGGCTAAAATCACAGGAAGAACTTATACATTTGACTGTGGGAGAGCGGAACCAACACAGGTTTTCTGCAGTATCTGGCATCACTGACAGTCTCTCCATTACCTACAGAAGCTAAATTAACAAGCAGAACATGTTCACGTAACTGTTGGGAACTCGAAAGAAAACAAAAAATTAAAAAGGAGCAGTAAAAATCGACGGGAAGAAGTAAAAGGAGGATGGCAATTCTAAGATATAACAGCAGGTATCAAAAACAAATTGACAGAGCGGGAAAGAGAGTTAAACATTCTCTGAGAGGAAACTAAAGAAATGTATAACAAAGTGAGGGGAGATAGTGGAATAGGTGAAAAGGACAACTATGGAAGAAAAAAGAAAGTTCAAGACTAAAAAAGGAAATAAAAAACGATATTAAAAAGCAGTGGCTATCTGTATTAGCGATAACGTTTCGCAGTACTCATGAAAATCCCCGCCCCGGGAAATCGTTGGGTTGATTAAAGGGAACACTGTGCTAATTTTCTAAATAACCCGTTCCAACCTTTTGTATCTTTTACTAGTCATCGAGTTGAAATAATGCCCTTCTTGGGCGCTACCAGGACTTTAAGCCTACCGAAACACAGGGGTCAATAAAGTTTCATGTCCCCTGTTCACTAACCATCAAGAATATTTTAATCCAAATTTGAGCTTATTGGGATTAAAATTCTCCTCAGTACACACAAATCGATAAATATACTCATCAAAATATATACGAATTTTGCTATTCCCGCTGTTCACTTTCCCTTAATTCTTAGCAACGTCCATGTGTGTGTGTAAATTATATATATGTCTATCTGGGGGAGTGGAAAAGAATTATTCCTCCGTCAGCCATGCGTGTCTTAAGAGGCGACTAAAATATCGGAAGCAAGGAGCTAGTACCCTCTGTATAATTTAAAAATTTAAAGGGAGAAACTTTGTTTTTCCCTTTTTGGGGCCCCCGCCTCAGGTGGATCAGCCGGTTTGTTGAGATATATATTAATATATATATAATATTATATATTTTATTATATTATATATATATTTTATTATATATTATAAAATATATTATATAATATTATATTATATTATATAATATTATTATATATATATATATATAATATATTTATATATTTATTATAATATATATATATATTATTATAATATTTATTATATATATATATATATTATTTTTAAAAATATATATAAAATATTATATTAATATATTATATATTATTTATATATATATATATATATATATATTATATATATTTATTTTAAATATATTATATATTATATATAAAATTTTATATTATATATTATATATATTTTATATTAAAATATATATTTTATTATATTATTTATATATATATATTATATATTATTTATATATATTTATATATTATATATTTAAATATTATATTATATATTTATTTTATATATATATATATTATATATAATATTATATATATTATATATTTTCATATATATATATATATATTTATATATATTTTATATTAATATATATATATATTATATATATATATATTTATATATATATTATATATATATATATATATATTTTTAATATAAAAATATATATTTTATATAAAATAATTATCTAATATATATATATTATTATATATATTTTTTTATATTATATATTAATATATATATTTTATAATATATATTATAAATTTATTTTATATATATATTTTTTTTTTTATTTTATTATCCACTGGCCGATTTCCCACCAAGGCAGGGTGGCCCCGAAAAAGAAAAACTTTCACCATCATTCACTCCTTTCACTGTCTTGCCAGAGGGGTGCTTTACACTACAGTTTTTAAACTGAACATTAACCCCCCCTCCTTCAGAGTCAGGCACTGGTACTCCCATCTCCAGGACTCAAGCCCGGCCTGCCGGTTTCCCTGAACCCCTTCAAAAATGTTACTTTGCTCACACTCCAACAGCACGTAAAGTATTAAAAACCATTTGTCTCCATTCACCCTATCAAACACGCTCATGCATACCTGCTGGAAGTCCAAGCCCCTCGCACACAAAACCTCCTTTACCCCCTCTCTCCAACCTTTCCTAGGCCGACCCCTACCCCGCCTTCCTTCCACTACAGACTGATACACTCTTGAAGTCATTCTGTTTTCGCTCCATTCTCTCTACATGTCCGAACCACCTCAACAACCCTTCCTCAGCCCTCTGGAGAACAGTTTTGGTAATCCCGCACCTCCTCCTAACTTCCAAACTACGAATTCTCTGCATTATATTCACACCACACATTGCCCTCAGACATGACATCTCCACTGCCTCCAGCCTTCTCCTCGCTGCAACATTCATCACCCATGCTTCACACCCATATAAGAGCGTTGGTAAAACTATACTCTCATACATTCCCTTATATATATAATCGCATCCCCTCAAGTGACTCGTAGGGTTGGTCTCAGAATGGATCCTTGTGATATTCTACTCAAAAAGTTGAGTCGGATGTTAAAACCGGTCCTCACTGTTCTTTAGTTATTTTCAGTTTATAAATCGCCACACTCGAGTGGTCTAAATATAAATTCATTCATTATCATCCTACAATAAGCTCGAGTTATAATGGCAACCTCAATGCCTTCGCTGTAAAGGCCAGAGTGCAAAGGTAACGGCATCCAATGTAATATAAATAAACAGTTGCATGTAACACAGATTACGATGGCAGTAGTGTATGCTGATATATTTCATAATGCACAAATGGATATGAACCCCAAGACTGGTGGTGCACAAGACAAATGAAGTAGCACTGTATTATCATTCATAAGAGCGAGATAAACTCGTATGGGTCATACAGCGACAGACGGCAGGTAAGGGGCAAGTGAAGAAAGGTATGTGCTAAAGGTTAAGTCAAAGTCGGTTCAGCAAGCCAGTTCCATCCCATAAACACAAGACGGTGCATTGACAGTGAGAGTGGTGTAAAGAAAGCAGGAGTCAACGGCCCAGCATGTAGCAAGGAATAAGCTAGGTTGCATCAGGCTGAGGTGATGATGGAGCCACTTAGTGCCAACACTTCAACCACCCTCACCCTGTTAAACTCCCCTGTCTTGTTTAACTGTATCACGTGACACTAATGCCAGTGCTCAACACTAGCTATGTCATGGCTCTTACCATAACAATGGTAGAGAGCTGCAGTAAGCCTAGTGACCCATGCTTATGTCCTCCTGAATATTCACACTTCAGCATTCCCGCTCTTTTGTTTTCTTCAGGGGCACCTAAGTACCCCTTGTCTTCCAATAACATATTCATTTTTCCACTATAATCTACCTTGTCCATAATTACTATCGCATTAAGGAAAGATCCTAGACTTCACCTTACGAAACAGGCAAAGCAAATGCCATAGTAATTATGGACAAGGTAGATTATAGTGGAAAAATGAACATGTTATTAGAAGACGGGGAAACTTGCGTGACAACCTTAATGACACTACTTAACAATTTGTTCCACTCATCCATAAGTCTCTTGCAAAACTAGTACTTACAAAATTCCTCTCTAAATATAAATCTATTTAATTTCAATCCATTGTTAGATACTTTGAGCAAATTATTTATATCTACTTTTTTCCTATTTCCCATTTGTCCACATTAATCATGTCCCCCGCAATTCTAATCTTTCTAGAGTGCAAAGTCAGTGTTGTTAACCTACAGTATATCAATGGTAGAATATACCAAAAGGTAAAATATGCGTTTTTTTTTTTACTTTGTATTGAGAAGACATCTCAGTAGTAGTAACCAGTTACCAGTAACCAGTGTAACGTTGACTCACGACCAACCGTCTCTGCCTGAGTCACTATCTGAACTCATATTGCGCTGACCTGGCATTATTCAAAGACCCTCTCACATATGGGTACTGTGGGCGGCCAGTCAGTCAGTGTTACGAGAGGAGCGAGAGAGATAGGTACGGCTGTAGGGCGCAACTACCCTTTTTAAATTTTT
>NC_069406.1:38324356-38340704 GCF_026875155.1 Cherax quadricarinatus
CGGAATTTTTATTGTGTTGTATCGTTTCAGGGGTCTAAAGCTTGTAGGAATTTTTGGGAATCACAGGTTTGGGGTTTTCCCAACCCCTTTACTTTAACACTGAATTCATTATTGAATTTTCCATCACTACTTCCCTCTCACTAAAGTTTTAAAGGGAAACTTGCCACTGCCTGTTTTAACATGATTAAGAAATCGTAATGACACATTGAAAATAAAAAAACCCCCCGGCCGGTAGAACCCCGGTCATAGAGTCCAAAACTCAGCCCGTCGCCTAACCCCAACCAGCTAGCCACAATAAACTCAATACCGCGGGTAAACCCCGGCCGGGGGTAGGTTTTATTTGCAATCGGTCATTACGATTTCAAAGTCATGTTGAGGGCATAAAGGGATTTGAACAGATTTCGTCAGGGGCCACGCTGCGGGAGATTGTCTGAAAAAACTTGCATTTTGGTCCCAGAGGTGCCTGTGCTAACCTTCCTAGGGTTAGAAAAAACCCTAGTTGGATGAACATTGGGGCAGCTGGTCTAGTGGTTGCGGGGGGCGGATTTTTGAACTCTAGACCGGGGGTTAAACCCGGGGCCGGGGGTATGTTAACTGCCTGTTTAGTCGGGTTAAATCACAGAACGGGGGGGTTTTTGGAACCCAGGCAGGTGGTTTCAAAAATTCACACATCACTAACCACTCGGCCATCTGTTTTAAAAAATTTTATCCATAATCAAAAACAATGATAAAAAATATTACTTTCCCCTTCGACACAAGTGCAACAAATGTACATTTTTTTTTTGGGGAAACGTTTCCCCCCTCCAAGAGTTTTATCAAGTGGGCAATTTTGCCAACTTTTTTGTGAATTCCACTTCGAATTTAATGTGAAAAATGGATTTCCCCCCCTTCCCCATCATCACCCTTCTTGTATTAGGATTTTGAATGTGAAATTTAAAAACCCGATTTTAAAAGCAACTTTCGTTTGTCCCCCATCTCTTTTCTTACTTATTTTTATTCGTATTAATGCCCTTGTAAGAATAGATTTTCCCTCATATAAGCCTTCTGCTGAAAGGGTACGATGTTTTAAATTTTTTAATTAAAGAAATTGATGCAGACCGGGTCTTTTGTTATATGATGACCCTTAAGCGATCTGTTGGGCATTGATTGGGGGCCTTTTGCTAGATCTTCCCCCCACCATGTAAAAATCTAACGATTACTTATTAAAGGACATAAGAAAGAAGGAACACGCGCAGGCCTGCTGCCCATGCGAGGCACGTCCAATCTCCTACCGGCTTAAGCCAATGCCCCAATCTTGCCAGGTCGGGTCAGGTCACATTCGGGGCACAGACCTAGTAGCACAAGCTTTCAGGCCCAACTTACACCCACCCGCACCCTTTCAGCATTTACTAACCTTTTTTTAAAACTACACAACGTTTTAAGCCTCTAAACGTAACTCGGAGCTTTTCCACTCACCACAAAATTACCAAACCTTTGCTTTCCTAACCCCTTCCTGAATCTAAATTTTTTTCCAAACTTAAAGACATTGCTTCGACCGTCGGGCTAGATATTTTTAGCACCTTTTTTACACCCCTTTATTTATTCCTTCTTCCATTTATACACCTAGCGTATCCCCCCCAATCACCGTTTCTAGAGAGTGCAGATTCAGGCCCCTAGTCATCCTCATGGGGAAAAGATTTCGGACAGGGGATCAACTTTTTCATCCCCCTTTTACGTTTTTCCAGAGCTTTTATATCCTTTCTTAATATTTGGACCAAAACTGTGCAGCATAATATAGCTGAGGCCAAACCAAGGATAATAAGTTAAAACAACTGGGGATTTTATTTTTTATGCTTCTCGATATGACCCAAAGGGATTCTTTTTTGCTTTATTGCCACATTTTAGCACCGTTTTTTTGTTTTTAGATCCTCTAACTAGAACTCCCAAAATGCTTTTCGCAATCCGTAATATTAAATCCCCAGTAATTTTATTTATTGTGGCATGATTATTTACCTACCCTTAAAAATGCATCGCCACTTTTCCCCACCACCATCAATCATTCAAAATTCCGGGTGCTTCTAATGCCTCGTCGAATAATTCGATGGCCTATTTTGGTGTCATCGGCAAACTTCTAATGGCCCCATTTTTTCCTTTACTATCGTTTATGTAGATTGTGAACAACAAGGGCCCAAACGATCCCTTAGAACACCGCCGTGAAGCTTCCCCTTTTGGGTATTTCCCCCTTTATGCAAACACTCTGCTGACTATTTGTCAACCATGCCTCTATCCAGGAAAAAATTTCTCCTATTCCGTGTGCCTTAATTTTCCTCAGTAGTCTCTGATGTGGGACTCTATCGAAAGCCTTACTGAAGTCCATATACACAATATCATATTCATTACCATGATCTACCTCCTCAAATACCTTAGTGAAAAAACTTAATAAATTCGTAAGGCAGGAACACCCTTTTGTAAAACCGTGCTGAGATTTGTATTTTTTTTCACAACTTAAAAAGAGGAGCACGTGACTACTCACCTAGTTGAGGTTGCAGGGGTCGAGTCCAAGCTCCTGGCCCTGCCTCTTCACTGGTCACTAGGTCACTCCCTGAACTGTGAGCTTTATCATACCTCTGCTTAAAGCAGAGGTGTGGAACTGTGTCAAACGCCTTCTTGCAGTCCAAGAAAATGCAATCCACCCACCCCTCTCTCTCTTGTCTTACTGCTGTCACCATGTCATAGAACTCCAGTAGGTTTGTGACACAGGATTTCTCGTCCCTGAAACCATGTTGGCTGCTGTTGATGAGATCATTCCTTTCTAGGTGTTCCACCACTCTTCTGATAATCTTCTCCATGACTTTGCATACTATACATGTCAGTGACACTGGTCTGTAGTTTAGTGCTTCATGTCTGTCTCCTTTTTTAAAGATTGGGACTACATTTTGCTGTCTTCCAAGCCTCAGGCAATCTCCCTGTTTCGATAGATGTATTGAATATTGTTTTTTAGGGGTACACATAACGCCCTCTGCTCCCTCTCTCAGGACCCATGGATTAAGAATAATAATAATAAATTCTTAGGGTGACATCACAAAGTTTTATGGAGGATTTGAAGTTAATGCAATCAGAAAATTGGTAGATGCATTTCAGTGTGATCACTTAAAATGTTCTAATCCCGTGAAAGAAAAATAACCACGACACTTAACCGAAAGTGAAAATGACTAACACCAGTGTATGAGTAGTAGGAGTCCCGTGGCTATACTGCAGCTCTGTACATCCACAACTAACTCAGTAAAGACACCTGCACTTTCCGTCCCTATGTATCTAATTTGCAAAATCGTAATAACACATTACGCTCTCTGCATAATGAACCACAGCCGAACAGCATTATAGAAGATTGGCCATTACAATATGTGGGTGTTCGGTCATCCTCTTTCACAAACATGATCATTAAGAAACACTTCTGTGGATTAAAGAAAGATAGGACACATTTAACTGATAGCCAACTGCTTGCAGGTGGTCCTGCGCGGGTCTTAGTCACATGATGGCTTTCACTGGACCCTTTGGTCATTTGACAAGAGGCCTTTCCCTGTCTTATCGGTCCACCTCGTAAAAAATAATTATCACATTATAATATGTAAAAGTAGGTTTTCTATCCCAGGTAAAAAACTGTGAGGCATCATACATTAATGTCCGGTGTTTCATGCCATAGCTTTATAAGTTTTTCATTTACTAAGTGTTCTTAAGAAATTAAGTTTTCCAATTTTGCTGGATTTCTGTTTATGTTCCCACTAATAACTATACAGATATTGATATTAACTTTGTATAAAGTCAGATTTAGCTAGGTACATCCCACTATCAGCGAATTCGTCTCTCTGATAGTTGTATTATGCTCTGTATCATGATCTGGCCGTCAACCAGGCCTGAGTCAGAAAGATTGCCCAGGCACATAATGCGTCAAGGAACTGGGCCCCCGTCCCAAACTGGGAGCTTCCATTTAGCACTAGGCAACAATGTTGTTGCCTAGTGCCAGTGCCTGGGTATGTTGGCAACTGCAACAGTGCGATGCCTCCTAGCTGGGTGCTTTTGAAGAATGGTGGTAGTCATCTAGTGCTACTTTCTACTCATCACCATAACTATACTTCATCAATACAGTCATTCCAGATATAATATTTATGTACTGTATTTGTGCTCATAACAAGTAGATCATTATAGTAATTATTCACCGCAGCTATTTTACACACACACACACACACACACACACACACACACACACACAACACACACACACACACACACACACACACACACACACACACACACACACACACACACACACCCACACACACAGGAGCCAGGGGACAGGAGCTTGGACTCGACCCCTGCAACCTCAACTAGGTGAGTACACACTGCGTGTTTGTGTGTATGTGTGTGTACACAAAAACAATGATATATGTATTGGTATAGGAGACTAAGGAAAACTTCAATTGTAATTGGATATGCTATGGATTCGAAACAAGATTTATATAGGTTTATTTTGCATTTTTAGGTTTTCAATGTAATTTTTTTTCATCATTTATGTATTGTATTTGTATTGCGATTTTCTTGTAATAGTATTATTGGGTGAGCTGAGAGGCGTGGAGGGCGAGGCGCCCTTAATTCTATTCCACCCAAAAATTAGGTCACGATGACCGGGTTAGCTCCTGCGGAATCGGATTATATGCTCAAGCCTGAAAAAACTATGTATGTTTTATAAAGTTACTGCTTTGGGTCTTGCATTATATGTTTTAAGACGGTGTTTTCTGGTCACGTAATGTCGATATGGAGTTGGTAAAGCTAGCTTAAGAGAACATGTGATTTTTTAACAAAATTGGATACACCTAAAATGGAAGAATGTAGCAAAGACTGTAATAGCAGAGAGAATCCTAGGAGCCAGTCTGGATGAACACTTACTCCACTGAATTATTGGGGTCGCAACAAATTCGCCTTATTCCAGCCGATAACGGAACTGACCATACTAGAGAATACTTCTAGATTTTATATTCATAAATAATGATCTGGTACAGAACATAATAGTGTGGAAGACAATAAACTCTGCCTACAACCCAACAGAAGTTCAGACATGAATGCTTAGTGGTCCTAATCGGCAATACACACCCAGTCATGAAAGTATATTTATTAGATATATCTTCAACCACACCGACACCAAGTGGGAGCTAATAAATCTTGAGCTACTGAAATATGCTGGGAAGACGATATAAACGAGGACCTGAACTAGTATTTCGAAAAGATGAGCCTCGTGATAGAAGTATGCTAAAGAGACATACCATTACGGAGGAAGAGAAGGTGCATGCGCCCTCTTGAGGCGAAGACGGCGAATAACAGAGTTGAAAGGCAACTGATCATCTAAAGAGCGAAAAGCAAGACTGGCTGGAGAAATGGAAAACGTGGAACTCAAATTGAATGTATCCAGGAGAGACAGGGAGCGAAAAGTCATTAATGAAATCGATAGTAATTCAAAATATTTATCCTCATGCAAAATCCAGTCCAAAATTATCTAGCATTGATCCTTTGATTAAAGATGGAGCATACACTGGTGACAAAGAAATGAGTGAAATACTCAAATCCCAGTACGATTTAGTGTTCAGTGAACCATTAATCAGCCTGAAGATTGAGTTCTTTGTGAACGAGAGGTAAAATGCTGTAGACATGTCTCCATAATCGGTGATATAACCCCCAAACCCCACTTCGAAGAAGCCATTGATAACATCCCCATCGCCCTTGACTGGCGGAACTCAATATTCGCCGAAAATTGCAGGAAACAATTGTCACGTGACTTAAAAATTCTGCGGAGAATAAGTCTAGACACTAGTCATCTAATTACCATCCACAACCACCGATATAGCCCCATTCTACAAAGGTGGCAGCAAAGCAGTTGCAAATATAACTATAGATCTGTAGCGCTGATGTGTCTCATCAAAATTTTTGAAAGGGTTTTAAGAAGAAAGACTACTAATCACATGAAATTGCAGCATTGGTTCAGAATAGGTTGCTCCTGCCTCTCGCAATTGCCATCTCTCTTCCGAAGTAAAGCTGTTCCTCTCCTCCAGTGGGGAGCATAAGACGAATCGTTATCTGGAAAAAACCTTTGTCGAGGGCAACCCTCCGGCGAATCACCCATCATCATCTCCACCGTCACCATCATTACCGCCACCACCATCATCATTACCACCATCATTACCACCACCACCACCACCACCACCACCACCACCATCATTACCACCACCGCCACCATCATTACCACCACCACCATCATTACCACCACACCACCATCGTTACCGCCACCACCACCATCATTACCACCACCACCATTACCACCACCACCACCATCATCATCACCACCATCATCACCACCACCACCATCATCACCACCACCACCACCATCATTACCACCACCACCATCATATATTACCACCAACCACCATTATTATTACCACCACCACCACCATCATCATTACCACCACCACCATCATCATCATTACCACCACCCACCATCATTACCGCCACCACCATCATTACCACCACCACCACCACCATCATCATCATTACCACCACCACCACCATCATCATCATTTCCACCACCACCATCATCATTACCACCACCACCATCATCATTACCACCACCACCACCATCATTACCACCACCACCATCATTACCACCACCACCATCATTACCACCACCACCACCATCATTACCACCACCACCACCATCATCATTACCACCACCACCATCATCATTACCACACCACCATCATTACCACCACCACCACATCATTACCACCATCATCACCACCACCACCATCATTACCACCACCACCATCATCATTACCACCACCATCATCATTACCACCACCACCATCATCATTACCACCATCATCATTACCACCATCATCATTACCCACCACCATCATCATTACCACCACCACCATCATTACCACCACCACCATCATTACCACCACCACCATCATTACCACCAACCACCACCATTACCACCTTCACCATCATTACCACCCTCCCTCCCTCTAAAATTTGGTGGGCGAAATGTCTTCTCAATACAAAGTAAAAAAAAAAAACGCATATTTTACCTTTTGGTATATTCTACCATTGATATACTGTAGGTTAACAACACTGACTTTGCACTCTAGAAAGATTAGAATTGCGGGGGACATGATTAATGTGGACAAATGGGAAATAGGAAAAAAGTAGATATAAATAATTTGCTCAAAGTATCTAACAATGGATTGAAATTAAATAGATTTATATTTAGAGAGGAATTTTGTAAGTACTAGTTTTGCAAGAGACTTATGGATGAGTGGAACAAATTGTTAAGTAGTGTCATTAAGGTTGTCACGCAAGTTTCCCGTCTTCTAATAACATGTTCATTTTCCACTATAATCTACCTTGTCCATAATTACTATGGCATTTGCTTTGCCTGTTTCGTAAGGTGAAGTCTAGGATCTTTCCTTAGTGCGATAGTAATTATGGACAAGGTAGATTATAGTGGAAAAATGAATATGTTATTAGAAGACAAGGGGTACTTAGGTGCCCCTGAAGAAAACAAAAGAGCGGAATGCTGAAGTGTGAATATTCAGGAGGACATAAGCATGGTCACTAGGCTTACTGCAGCCTCTACCATTGTTATGGTAAGAGCCATGACATAGCTAGTGTTGAGCACTGGCATTAGTGTCACGTGATACAGTTTAAACAAGACAGGGGAGTTTAACAGGGGAGGGTGGTTGAAGTGTTGGCACTAAGTGGCTCCATCATCACCTCAGCCTGATGCAACCTAGCTTATTCCTTGCTACATGCTGGGCCGTTGACTCTGCTTTCTTTACACCACTCTCACTGTCAATGCACCGTCTTGTGTTTATGGGATGGAACTGGCTTGCTGAACCGACTTTGACTTAACCTTTAGCACATACCTTTCTTCACTTGCCCCTTACCTGCCGTCTGTCGCTGTATGACCCCATACGAGTTTATCTCGCTCTTATGAATGATAATACAGTGCTACTTCATTTGTCTTGTGCACCACCAGTCTTGGGGTTCATATCCATTTGTGCATTATGAAATATATCAGCATACACTACTGCCTCGTAATCTGTGTTACATGCAACTGTTTATTTATATTACATTGGATGCCGTTACCTTTGCACTCTGGCCTTTACAGCGAAGGCATTGAGGTTGCCATTATAACTCGAGCTTATTGTAGGATGATAATGAATGAATTTATATTTAGACCACTCGAGTGTGGCGATTTATAAACTGAAAATAACTAAAGAACAGTGAGGACCGGTTTTAACATCCGACTCAACTTTTTGAGTAGAATATCACAAGGATCCATTCTGAGACCAACCCTACGAGTCACTTGAGGGGATGCGATTATATATATAAGGGAATGATGAGAGTATAGTTTTACCAACGCTCTTATATGGGTGTGAAGCATGGGTGATGAATGTTGCAGCGAGGAGAAGGCTGGAGGCAGTGGAGATGTCATGTCTGAGGGCAATGTGTGGTGTGAATATAATGCAGAGAATTCGTAGTTTGGAAGTTAGGAGGAGGTGCGGGATTACCAAAAATGTTGTCCAGAGGGGTGAGGAAGGGTTTTTTTTGAGGTGGTTCGGACATGTTTGAGAATGGAGCGAAACAAGAATACTTCAAGAGTGTATCAGTCTGTAGTGGAGGGAAGGCGGGGGAGGGGTCGGGGCCCAGGGAAAAGGTTTGGGGAGAGGGGGGTAAAGGAGGTTTTTGTGTGCGAGGGGCTTGGACTTCCAGCAGGTATGCATGAGCGTGTTTGATAGGGGGAATGGAGACAAATTTTTTTAAAAAATTGAGTGGTTGAATGTGAGAAAAGGGGAAAACATTTAAAGGGGTTCAGGGGAAAGGGGAGGGGGGCTGATTTGGAAGAAGTAAGTGTGCAATTGAAGGAGGGTGTTTTTTTTGAGTTTAAAAAGGGTTTTAAACCCCCCTTTTCGGAAAAAGACTTTGAAGAGGGTGAAAGTTTTTCTTTTTGGGACCCCCTCCCTTGGGGGAATGGCCCCAGTTTAAAAAAATAAAAAAAAAAAATATAAATATTAAATATTTATTAATTTTTTTAAATTAATTATTAATAAAATAAAAAAAAAAATATATTAATATATAATAATATATTATATATATATATAAAAATATATTTATATTTTAAATAAATAAATTTAAAAAATATATAAAATATATATATAAAAAATATTTAAAATTAAATATTATAAAAATGTAATTATAAATATATATATATATAATATAAAAAATATTAAATAATAATATATATAATAATAAATGTAATATTAAAATAAATAAATATTAATAAAAAATATAAAATATATATAATATTTATATATATGAATATATAAATATATATATAAAATATATATAAAAATTAATATAAATATATAATATATAAAAAAAATATATAATATAAAAAAAATATATAATATAAAAAATAATAAAAAAATAATAAAAAAAATATAAATATAAAAAAATAATATTATAATAAAATAAATATTATTTATAAATAAATATAAAAAATTATTTTAATATATAAATATTTTTAAATATAAAAAATATTTAAAAAATTTTATATAAATAAAATATAAATTATATATTAAATATAAAAAATAAATAAAAAATATTATAAATATAATATTATATCTTTCTTTCAACACACCGGCCGTACCCACCGGGGCGGGGGGGCCCAAAAAGGGAAAAAAACGAAATTTTTCTCCTTTTACATTTAGAAAATATAACAGGAGAAGAGGTTCTACCCCTGTTTCCCCGGGGGCATTTTAGTCGCCTTTTACAACAGCATGGTTTACGGAGGAAAAATTTTCTTTCCATTTCCCCATGGAGAAAAAGGAAATAAACAAAATAAGAACTAAAAAAAAATAAAGAAAAACCCAAGGGTTGTATAATTTTGTCCGTATTTAATGGGCCTAAGTGTAATAAAGTAGCAAAACTACCTGAAAACTTTCATGTTCAGAGACAAAAAAAGGACACCAGCAATCCTACCACATGTAAAACAATTACGGCTTTTGTTTTACACTCACTTGGGAGGACGGTAGTAACCCCCCGGCGGTTGCGTCTCCAACCCACTACCTAGGAAAATATATATATATATTATATATAATATATATATATATATAATATAATTTATATATAATATATATAAAAAATATATTATATATATTTTAATAATTTATATAATAAAATAAAAAATTATATAATTTTATATCTTTCTTTCTTTCAAACCCCAAACCCGGGCCCTACCCACCGAGGGGGGGTGGCCCAAAAGGAAAAACGAAAGTTTTTCCTTTTTTCATTTAGTAATAAACGGAGAAGAGGACTAACCCCCTTTCTCCCGGCATTTTTTGTTGCCTCTTAAAAACCGCATGGGTTACGGGGGAATTTGTAATAATTTATATATATAAATATTAAATAATTTTTAATATATATAATAATTATATATTATATATATATATATATTATTTTATATATATTTTTTATATAAATATTTTATATATATATATATTTTTTATATATATTATATAATATATATTTATATATATAAATTATATAATATATATATTATATATATTATATAAATATAATATAATAAATATTAATAATATATATTAAAATATATATTTATATATAATATATTAATATATATTATATATTATAAATTATTATTATATATATATATTATATAAAATTATATATATAATATTATATATTATTATAAATATTATTAAAAATATATAAAATATATATATAAAATTATAAAAATTTAAAAATTATAATATATTATATTAAAATTTTATAATATTATAAAAATAAAATTATATATATATAATATAATATTATTTAAATAATATATAATTAAAATATATTAAATATAATAATTATTAATATTATTATATAATATTAAAAAAATATTATAATATTTAATTTTATATATAATATAATTATAAATATTATATATATATATTATAATTATAAATATAAAATAATAAATTAATATTATATTTTATTAATATTATAAAATATTAATAATAAATAAATATAAATAAATAAATATAAATATTATATAAAATTTAAATAATAAAAATATTTTTATTATATAAATTTAAAAATAAAAAATTATAATTAAATATTAAAAAAAAAAATTATTTCAAAAAATTTATTTTTAAAAAATAAATTTATAAAATATCTTTTTAAATTTTCCCCTTTTTCCCCTGACGGGGAAAAATTTTTAAGGAAAAAAATAAATTTCCCCAAAAAGTTTAAAAATTAAAAAGAAAGGGGAATAGCTTCTTTTTTTTGATATTTTATCGTTTGTGTGGTACGAGGAAATTTTAATCCCCAATAGCTAAAATTTAAAAATATTTGAGGTTTGGAACAGGGGAATGAAAATTTTTATTTTTGGGGGAGATAAATCCCTGGGGCCCCAAAAGGATATTTAATCCAATAAAATTAAAATTTGGAACTTTATGTATAAAATTTAGGAAAGCTGTTCCCTTAAAAACCACAACGATTTACCCGGGACGGGGACTTCATGAAGTACTGTGGGCGAAACGTTATCGCTAATACAGATAGCCACTGCTTTTTAATATCGTTTTTTATTTCCTTTTTTAGTCTTGAACTTTCTTTTTTCTTCCATAGTTGTCCTTTTCACCTATTCCACTATCTCCCCTCACTTTGTTATACATTTCTTTAGTTTCCTCTCAGAGAATGTTTAACTCTCTTTCCCGCTCTGTCAATTTGTTTTTCATACCTGCTGTTATATCTTAGAATTGCCATCCTCCTTTTACTTCTTCCCGTCGATTTTTACTGCTCTTTTAATTTTTTGTTTTCTTTCGAGTTCCCAACAGTTACGTGAACATGTTCTGCTTGTTAATTTAGCTTCTGTAGGTAATGGAGAGACTGTCAGTGATGCCAGATACTGCAAAAACCTGTGTTGGTTCCGCTCTCCCACAGTCAAATGTAAGTTCTTCCTGTGATTTTTAGCCACGTCATATGATGGAGAGGCTGTCAGTTACTGCAGGGGTTGTGTGTGGGGTGTGTGTGTGTGTGTGTGTGGGTGGGGTGTGTGTGTGTGTGTGTGTGTGTTGTGTGTGGGATAGTAGTAGTGTGCGTGTGTGGTGGTAGTAATAGTTGTGTATGTGGTGGTGGTGGTAGTAGTGTGAGAGAAGCTTAGGACAGTGGGTCAGACACCCCAGGTTCAGCATCATGAACACCGTGTAACGTTTGGTCAGCGTTGCGTCAGAAACCTTGGTACACGTGATGACCTCGTGTTGCTGCTGCTGTTGCTGCTGCCCCTTTGGCAGCCTCCCACCCAGCCTGGTGACGTTTTCCCGTAGCCAGGCTGTCTACAACATGTCGCTTCATACTTGTATAACGAGCCCACATAGATAATTAGTATTGTGAGTGGCCACGTGATTATTATTATTATTATTATTATTATTATTGGATCAAGAGCCCTTCACCGACGTAAAAGTATTCCCTGTTTGGTTGAAGACTGAGCATAGAAAGCTCTTCCTGTTTTCTGGGCATTATTTAGACTTGCATAGATATGGGGTGTCTGGTAATTTATGATCTGAGCTATACTAGGTTCATATATTTTTTTTTTTTGTTTAATGGTGCATAAGTTGCTGTTTTACGTTGAACCAGTGTCACTTTTCATGTTCTTTAGATCTCAGCGATTTCCAGACAGTTCTTTAAGCGTGCTTGTTGACCAGTACCTCCCAAGACTAAAAAGAGATGGACTCGGATGTAATTCGTGATTGACAGTCCGTAATGTACTTGCTTATAAAATATTGCGCAAAAAAAGCAGTGTTGTTTAAAAATATAACAAATTCGTAAATTCTGAGGCAGGTTGTATAACAACATATCACAAATCCACAACACTTGAGTCATACCCTTCAACCAAGCTACAACGCGGTGTCATGTTCCTGAGAAAAACGTCGTATATTAATATTCTTCGTTCTTTTCAGCAAGGAATATGGACAGAAAGTAAGGTTGTATTTAAGAAATTGACTGTTAGCACTCGAAAAAATCCACACTGTGATATGTGTAGCTGTGCATATCTCTCATACTATCTGTTAATGGGGGGAGACCACTCTCATAAGTTGGAAACGAAATACTACATAAATATTGCGTATTAAGAAACATACAGGAACGTAAAAGCTAATCGTATGATGAATATGAATAGAAAATAGTAAGTGTTAATGTCATAAAGTTCAGGAAACAAAGAAAAGACCAGCAATCCTCTCAATACCAAAACATTTTTGACTTCGCTTTCGCCCTTATCCCAGAAGGATGATACTGAGCCCCTGAGTGGCTGTTGTCTACCATTTCCTTCCTGCTTTTGGCAATGTTGAACCCACGATTAAACCCGGTCCTTGGGCTGTAAGCCCAAGGACCCGGGTTAATCGTGCGTTAGTAGAGACATAAGTTTCCTTACATCTGTCGCCGTGTTTTCCTAGCAGTAAAATGGGTACCTGGGTGTTAACCGACTGCTGAGGGTAGCATCTTGGGCGGTGATAGTTGGCTGTACAGTAGAAAGGAATGGGCTTCTAAATGAGTTGAAGTAGGATAATTCTTAACCAGTACATTCATCGGTATAAAGAAACATCTAGTTTAGACGGTAGAGAGATGATGCGAGGTAGTAAAAGGATATTACCTTCAGACTGGAGTCGCGAAGCTGTAACATGGAATCAGGATGACTAGGGACATTGTCAAGAACAAGGAGAACCTTGAACGCAGGGTTTGTTTTTGCAAGCCACGTCCTTTACTACATCGTGTAGCAGTTTGCAAGGAACAGTCACGGCTCATATGTTTTGAATGATTCCCGTACCACTGAATCCCACTCATTTGTTAGTAGACACCTGGAGGATGCCTGTATACAATTGTGTTACCGCCTTATACCTTATTACCGTCGTAATCTCCCCTCTCCTATGTGCGGATTATTTGTGTATTGTGCCTTTTTGTTCTTGATACCTTCTTGTTTATGGTGCCCCCACTATAGTACCTGTACCATTAAGATAGTCATTACATAACAATCCCTGCCAGGTAGTTGTTTTCTCAGACTAATGCAGTAACAGCTGTTAGCTGTTGGTTGACCTAGCTGAGTATTGTTTTGGTTGGACATTAGATTAGCAGCAGTTGATGGGAACGCTTGCCAGTGTGACGTTTCCCAGTCTTGCGGGTTGTCTAAATGAGATGTAATTGAGAGAACCGGTGACTGCTGTTGTAAGTGTTTAGTGGGAACTTGAATGTATTAATATGTCAAGAACACGGTGAAAAAGACGGAGGGGGTGGAATACGAGCCAGAAAGTCTGGACTCTCTTTATCTCAGATACATTAGACATATATAAAATAATGTAGGAGGAGCCTCAGACTCCTAGCATAGCATTTCAGGCCGCTAGCAACCAAGCAGTCCTGATCTTTAACTAACGGGTGGACGTGACACTGGAGAGGGTCTCAAGGGAGGTTCCTTGCTGCTGGTGATAGGCTTTTGATTCATGGAATTAAAACTGTCCTTCCTTCCCGTGGACCGAACATGATTGTCTCCCATTCCACAGGTGCTATATGACCCCCTGTGGATTTAGCGCTTACCCATAAATATAAAAAGAGAGGGCCTATACAAGGATGATAGCCTTCAGTTTATTGGAAAATGGAATGAAAGACAATGAGACAAAGTACTTTACCATAAGATACTGGGAGGTGAAATTAATGTAGAGGAGAAGAGAGAGTACAAAAAGCGGAGTGAGGCTGAGGTGAAGAGCAACAGTTGCTAAGCACTAGAGGATGGCCCCTTCAAGAGAGATGCTTAGATGGTGGTTAAGCGGTCTCTATCCAACGAATTCGAGCTACCCTCCACTTTATTGGATCAAACCCGACTACCTCTCATTCCAGGCACTCGATAAACACTATGGTAAAGTTTAATGCTTCTCTTTGAATAAAATAAAATCATGGGAAAACTATGGATAGCAGAGGACAGCAGAGAAGTAAGCTGAATAACCAGGAACGATTATGCAAGACAGAAAAGAAACCGAGTGGTGGTGTGGAGACAACTTAACATTAAGAGCCACATCAGAACCTAAATTTCTGCACAGCAACAAGAGGAAGAGTAAGATCGTAAAGAACACGATAATAAAGTTAACGAAGGAAAACGAAGCTTACAGATGACAGAGTGCCTGTAAAGAACTGAACAAATGATGTATGTCCACAGTGGAATCAAGGATAACACGGAGATGTAATAAATAAATAAAAACCAGTGGAGACCGGGAAATATTCACAGCATGGAAGTGACTTCTGAACATAAAATACTATTAAGCGAATTAAACACAAAAGCAGGACAAAGTAGTGTATCATGAGTTCTGAGAGATGGAACAAACGCACTTATAAATGCTAGCAAAAATAGGGCAGCTGCTAAAAATATTGGAAAATGGAGAATGTCGTCCCAATATTCAGGAAATAAGACAAGTAATGCTGAACTATAATCTTTATCCCTGACTTGCATAATCTGTGATGGAGAATAAAATCAGCAGGAAGATAGTGGTTTATAAATGACAGCTAGCACAGGTTTAGAGAAGGGAATTCTTATCTTACGAACCTACTGAAGTTCTGCTGTGTAGTAACAGGTGAAGCAACGCTATGTTGGTGGACTGCATATTTCAGGCTTTTAAGAATGCATATGATACTGTACATAATTAGAGACTGATGCATAAATTGAAAGATGAGGCAAGGTATAACAGGAAAGACATTACAGTGGATTCCAGAATGTTCATCATGGAGGAAGCACAAGAACAGTCAGGAATGACGAGTAGGGTTTCACAGGGGGTAGTTCTGAAGTCAGTAATGCTTCTCGTATAGATAAACAACATATCAGAAGTCTATGTGTCGCTGTTCATTGCAGACTGGAGAATACGGAGATAAAGACTACAAGATAGACTACATGAATTGTCAGACAAGTGTTTACACGAATTCTGTGGTAAGGGTTCTTAAGTGGAGTAATAGTGAAATCCCACTGCTGTCACCATTTGTCGTAAGGGTTCTTAAGTGGAATGATGGTGAATGATAACTCATTGAAACTGTTGTACTTAGTATAGTGAGTAAATACGTGGTAGGAAGGCCAGTCTGCGTCTGATGCCGTCTGATGTTTTGACTAGCTGAGGGTACGTGACAGTGACAAACTGCCACGTACGCCCTTGCAGGATCTAGTATCTAGTATTACGGGTGGGGCAGCGTCATAGCAAGGTTCAAGCAATGCTGACATAACAGT
>NC_069406.1:38341204-38435260 GCF_026875155.1 Cherax quadricarinatus
TGCTAACTAATGCCCAACCAAAACAATACTCAGCTAGGTCAACCAACAGCTAACAGCTGTTACTGCATTAGTCTGAGAAAACAACTACCTGGCAGGGATTGTTATGTAATGACTATCTTAATGGTACAGGTACTATAGTGGGGGCACCATAAACAAGAAGGTATCAAGAACAAAAAGGCACAATACACAAATAATCCGCACATAGGAGAGGGGAGATTACGACGGTAATAAGGTATAAGGCGGTAACACAATTGTATACAGGCATCCTCCAGGTGTCTACTAACAAATGAGTGGGATTCAGTGGTACGGGAATCATCAAAACCATATGAGCCGTGACTGTTCCTTGCAAACTGCTACACGATGTAGTAAAGGACGTGGCTTGCAAAAACAAACCCTGCGTTCAAGGTTCTCCTTGTTCTTGACAATGTCCCTAGTCATCCTGATTCCATGTTACAGCTTCGCGACTCCAGTCTGAAGGTAATATCCTTTTACTACCTCGCATCATCTCTCTACCGTCTAAACTAGATGTTTCTTTATACCGATGAATGTACTGGTTAAGAATTATCCTACTTCAACTCATTTAGAAGCCCATTCCTTTCTACTGTACAGCCAACTATCACCGCCCAAGATGCTACCCTCAGCAGTCGGTTAACACCCAGGTACCCATTTTACTGCTAGGAGAACACGGCGACAGATGTAAGGAAACTTATGTCTCTACTAACGCACGATTAAACCCGGGTCCTTGGGCTTACAGCCCAAGGACCCGGGTTTAATCGTGGGTTCAACATTGCCAAAAGCAGGAAGGAAACTGGTAGACAACAGCCACTCAGGGCTCAGTATCATCCTTCTGGGATAAGGGCGAAAGCGAAGTCAAAAAATGTTTGGTATTGAGAGGATTGCTGGTCTTTTCTTTGTTTCCTGAACGTATGACATAACACTTACTATTTTCTATTCATATTCATCATACGATTAGCTTTACGTTCCTGTATGTTTCTTAATACGCAATATTTATGTAGTATTTCGTTTCCAACTTATGAGAGCTGGTCTCCGCCCATTAACAGATAGTATGAGAGATATGCACAGCTACACATATCACAGTGTGGATTTTTTCGAGTGCTAACAGTCAATTTCTTAAATACAACCTTACTTTCTGTCCATATTCCTTGCTGAGAAGAACGAAGAATATTAATATACGACGTTTTTCTCAGGAACATGACACCCGCGTTGTAGCATGGTTGAAGGGTATGACTCAAGTGTTGTGGACTGTGATATGTTGTTATACAACCTGCCTCAGAATTTACGAATTTGTTATATTTTTAAACAACACTGCTTTTTTTGCGCAATATTTTATAAGCAAGTACATTACGGACTGTCAATCACGAATTACATCCGAGTCCATCTCTGTTAGTCTTGGGAGGTACTGGTCAACAAGCACAGCTTAAGAACTGTCTGGAAATCAGCTGAGATCTAAAGAACATGAAAAGTGACACTGGTTCAACGTAAAACAGAAACTTATGCACCTTTAAAAAAAAAAAAAAAAAATTATGAACCTAAAAAAGCTCAGATCTAAATTACCAACACCCCATATCTATGCAAGTCTAAATAATGCCCAGAAAACGGAAGACTTTCTATGCTCATTTTTTAAACCAAAACAGGGAAAATTTTTACGCGGTAAGGCTCTTGACCAAATTAATAAAAATAATAATAATAATAATAACACTGGCCACTCACAAAAACTAATTACATGTGGGCTCGTTATACAAGATGAACGACATTTTAACAGCCTGGCTAGGGGGAAAACGTCACCGGGCTGGTGGGAGGCTCCCAAAAGGGGGCAGCGCAACAG
Organism: Cherax quadricarinatus; assembly: GCF_026875155.1. NCBI lineage: Eukaryota > Metazoa > Arthropoda > Malacostraca > Decapoda > Parastacidae > Cherax > Cherax quadricarinatus. Next base: position 38,343,051 of record NC_069406.1, read on the forward strand.
CAGCGCAACAGAGTCACCGGACCAAAGGGTTTTCTGACGCAACGCTGACCAAACTTAAACGGGTTTGATCAAACCCTGGGGTGTCTGACCACTGCCCAAAAACTTCTCTCACATACTACCACCCCCACCACATACACAACTTTACTACCACCACACACCACACACACATCCCACACACACACACACACACAACACCCACACACGCATAACTGACAGCCCCCATCATATGACGTGGGGTAAAAAACAGGGAAAAACATACATTTGACTGTGGGGGAGCGGAAACCCAACCAGTTTTCTGCCGTATCTGGGACACTGACAGTCCTCTCCATTACCTACGAAGCTAAAATTAACAACAGAACATGTCACGAACTGTTGGGAACTCGAAAGAAAAAAAAAAATTTTAAAAAAAACAGTAAAAAAACGACGGGAAGAAGTAAAAAGGAGATGGCAATTCAAATATAACACGGGTTAAAAACAAAATTGACAGAGCGGGAAAGAGAGTTAAACATTCTCTGAGAGGAAACTAAAGAAATGTATAACAAAGTGAGGGGAGATAGTGGAATAGGTGAAAAGGACAACTATGGAAGAAAAAAGAAAGTTCAAGACTAAAAAAGGAAATAAAAAACGATATTAAAAAGCAGTGGCTATCTGTATTAGCGATAACGTTTCGCCCACAGTACTTCATGAAGTCCCCGTCCCGGGTAAATCGTTGTGGTTGATTAAGGTAACAGCTGTGTCTAATTTTCATAACATAACCAGTTCCAACCATCTGTATACTTCTTACTAGTCATCGAGTTGAAATAATGCCCTTCTTGGGCGCTACCAGGACTTTAAGCCTACCGAAACACAGGGGTCAATAAAGTTTCATGTCCCCTGTTCACTAACCATCAAGAATATTTTAATCCAAATTTGAGCTTATTGGGATTAAAATTCTCCTCAGTACAACCCAAAAAAATACAACCCCCCCAAACGATAAATCTACTCATCAAAATATATACGAATTTTGCTATTCCCGCTGTTCACTTCCCCTTAATTCTTAGCAACGTCCATGTGTGTGTGTAAATTATATATATGCTATCTGGGGGAGTGAGGAAGAAATTATTCCTCCTCTGCCATGCGTGTCTTACGAGGCGACTAAATATCGTAAGCGCAAGGAGCTAGTACCCCTTCTGTATAATTTACTAAATATGAAGAAACTGTAGTTTTTCCTTTAGATCACCCTGTCTCAGTGTGATAAAGCCGGTTTGTTGACCGATATAGATATATATATATATATATATATATATATATATATATAATATAATATATATATTAAATAGTTATTTATAAATTATATTATAATATATATAAATAATTATATATATAATAATATAAGATATATATATAATATATATATATATATCGATATATATATAATATAATATATCTATATTAATATATATATAAATATATAATCTAATATATATAAATTATAAATATAATATAATATATATTTATAAAGAATATATCTATATATATTATATTAGATATATATATATATATTATATATATAATATATATATATATATATTATATATATATATTATATATATTATATATATATATTATAAATATATATATATTATATTATATATATATTAAATATATATATTATAAAAATATATTATATAAATATAATATATATATATAGTATATATAGACTAATATAATATATATAAATATATATAATAAATATAAATAATATAATAATAATAATATATATATATATAATATAATATATAATATATATATAATATATATAAAATATATATATATATTATATATCTAATAATCTATATATATATATATATATAATCTATAAATATAATATTATAAATATATATATATATATATTTAAATATCTATATATAAATAATATATATATATATATATATATATATATAATATATATATATATATATATATAAATTATAATTATATAAAATATATTAATATATATATATATAATATAGGGATAAATATATATAATATAAATATATATATATTATATATTTATAATATATATTATATATTTATTATAATATATATATTATATATATATATTATATAATATATTATATATTATAAATAATATATATAAATTATATAGATAAATTATAATATATATATATATATCTATAAACCTATATATATAGTATTATATATTAACATAATTAAATAAAAATATTATATATATCATAGTAATATTACATATATATATAAATATATATCTTATATATTATATATATATATATATAATGACATATATAATATATATATATTTATATATTATAATATTCTATATATTTATATTACATATAATATATATATAAATATATATATATATATTATTACATATATATATATATTATATATATATATATTACACATATATTATATAATATATATTTTTTTTTTTTATGTATTATCACACCTGCCGATTCCCACCAAGGCAGGGTGGCCCGAAAAAAGAAAAAACTTTCACCATCATTCACACCATCACTGTCTTTGCCGAGAGGGTGCTTTACACACAGTTTTTTTTTAAACTGCAACATTAACACCTCCTCCTTTCAGAGTGCAGGCCAACTGTACTTCGCCATCTCCAGGACTCAAGTCCGGCCTGCCGGTTTTCCCTAACCCCTACATAAATGTTACTTTGCTCACACTCCAACAGCACGTCACGTATTTAAAAACCCTTTGTCTCATTCACTCCTATCAAACACGCTCATGCCATACCTGCTGGAAGTCCAAGCCCCTCGCACATATCAAACCTCCTTTACCCCCTCTCTCCAACCTTTTCCTAGCCGACCCCTACCCCGCTGTCCTTCCACTACAGACTGATACATCCTTGAGTCTTTCTGTTTCGCTCCATTCTCTCTACATGTCCGGAACACCTCAACAACCCCTTCCTCAGCCCTCTGGAAACAGTTTTTGGTAATCCACGCACCTCCTCCGTAACTTCCAAACTAACGAATTCTCTGCATTAATTCACACCACACACATTGCCCTCAGACATGACATCTCCACTGCCTCCAGCCTTCTCCTCGCTGCAACATTCATCACCCATGCTACACAACACCCATATAAAGCGTTGGTAAAACTATACTCTCATACATTCCCTTTATATTTAATCGCAATCCCGTCAATTGACTCGTAGGGTTGGTCTCAAATGGATCCTTGTGATATGCTACTCAAAAAGTTGAGTCGGATGTTAAAACCGGTCCTCACTGTCTTTAGTTATTTTCAGTTATAATTCGCCACACTCGAGTGGGTCTAATATAAATTCATTCATTCACCTACATTAAGCTCCGAGTTATAATGGCAACTCATGCCTCATGTAAAGGCAGAGTGCAAAGGTAACGGCATCCATGTAATATAAATAAACAGTTTGCATGTAACACAGATTACGAATGGCAGTAGTGTATGCTTTATATTTCATAATGCACAAATGGATATGAACCCAAGACAGTGGTGCACAAGACAAATGAAGTAGCACTGTATTATCATTCTAAGAGCGAGATAAACTCGTAATGGGTTCATACAGCGACAGACGCAGGGTAAGGGGCAAGTGAAGAAAGGTATGTGGCTAAAGTTAAGTCAAAGTCGGTTCAGCAAGCCAGTTTCCATCCCATAAAACACATGACGGGTGCATTGACAGTGAGAGGTGTAAAGAAAGCAGAAGTCAACGCCCAGCATGTCGCAAGAATAAGCTAGGTTGCATCAGGCTGAGGTGATGATGGAGCCACATATGCCAACACTTCAACCCCCCTCACCCTTTAACTCCCCTGTCTGTTAACTGTATCACGTGACACTATGCCAGTGCTCAACAAAGCTATGTCCATGGCTCTTACCATAACAATGGTAGAGAGCTGCAGTAAGCCTAGTGACCCATGCTTATGTCCCCTCCTGAATATTCACACTTCCGCAATCCCCGTCCTTTGGTTTCTTCAGGGCACCTAAGTACCGCCTTGTCTTCCAATAACCATATTCATTTTCCACTATAATTCTACCTTGTCCATAAATACTATCGCATTACGGAGATCCAAGACTTCACCCTTACGAAACAGGCAAAGCAAATGCATATAATTATGGACAAGGTAGATTATAGTGGAAAAATGAACATTCATTAAAGACGGGAAACTTTGCGTGACAACCTAAGACACTACTTAACCAATTTGTTCCACTCATCCATATTCTCTTGCAAAACTAGTACTTACAAAATTCCTCTCTAAATATAAATCTATTTAATTTCAATTCCTCATTGTTAGATACTTATGAGCAAATTATTTTATATCTACTTTTTTTCCTATTTCCCATTGTCCACATTAATCATGTCCCCCGCAATTCTAATCTTTCTAGAGTGCAAAGTCAGTGTTGTTAACCTACAGTATATCAATGGTAGAATATACCAAAAGTAAAATATGCTTTTTTTTTTTACTTTGTATTGAGAAGACATCTCAAGTAGTAGTAACCAGTTACCAGTAACCATGTTACCGTTGACTCACGACCACCGTCCCACTGCTGAGTCCACATCTGAACGTCATATTGCGCTGGACCTGGCATTATTCAAAGACCCTCTCACATAGGTATTGTGGGGGCGGGCCAGTCAGCAGTTGTACGAGAGAGCGAGAGAGATAGGTACGGCTGTAAGGGCGCAACTCACCTATCTTGGGGGGGGTTTAAAATTAACGTACTACCACCTACGTGACTATTTCTTACCTAATCCCGTGTCGAACTCCCACAATATAGTCATTTCGCCCCTACCAAAATTTAGAGGGCGGGGTGGTAATGAGGGGAAAGGTGGTAATGGTGGTGTTGTGTTAATGATGGTGGTGGTGGTAACGATGGTGGTGGGGTAATGTATGGTGGTGTGGTAATGATGGTGGTGGTGGTAATGATGGTGGTGTGGTGAGGATGGTGGTAATGATGATGGTGGTGGTGGTGGGTAATGAAAAAAAAAAAATTTTGGTGGTGGTGTAATGATTGATGGTGGTGGTGGTAATGATGATGGTGTGGTGGTAATGATGGTGGTGGTGGTGGTGGTAATGATGGTGGAGGCGGTAATGATGGTGGTGTGTTAATGATGATGGTGGGGGCGTAATGATGAGGTGGTGGTGGTAATAATGTGTGGCGGTAGATGATGGTGGTGGTGGAAATGATGATGGTTGGTGTGGTAATGATGATGGTGGTGGTGGTAATAATGATGGTGGTGGTGGAATAATGATGGTGGGTGGTGGTAATGATGGTGGTGGTGTAATGATGGTGGTGGTAATGATGGTGTGGTGTTGATGGTGTGTGATGATGGTGGTGGTGGTGCATGGTGGTGTGATGATGGTGGTGAGGTGTGGTGGTGTAATGGTGGTGGTGGTAATGATGGTGGTGGTGGCGGTAACGATGTGGTGGAGGTGGTAATGATGGTGGTGTGGTGGTGTAATGATGGTGGTGGTGGTGGTGGGTGGGTGGTAATGATGGTGGTATGATGATTGGTGGTTGGCGTAATGATGGTGAGGGTGGAGAATGAATGAATGGGTGATTCGCCGAGGGTTTCCCTGGGGGACAAAGGTTTTTCCAGATAACGTGTCGTCTTAATGCTCCCCACTGGAGGAGAGGGACAGCTTTAACTTCGGAAGAGAGATGGCAATTGCGAGAGGCAGGATCCGCAACCTATTCTGATTCCAATCTGCAATTCATGTGAATAAGTAGTCTTTCTTCTTAAAACCCTTTTTCAAAAATTTTTGATGATACACATCAGCGCTACAGATCTATAGTTTATAATTTGCCAACTGCTTTGCTGCCACCTTTGAGAATGGGGCTATATCGGTGTTGTGGATGTAAATTAATGACTAGTGTCTAGACTCATTCCTCCGCAGAATTTTGTCACGGACAATTGTTTCTGCAATTTTCGCGAATATTGAGTTCCGCCAGTCAAGGCGGATGGGGATGTTATCAAAGGCTTTTCTTCGAAGTGGGTTTGGGGGTTTATCCACCGATTATGGAACATGTCTACAGCCAATTTTACTCTCGTTCACAAAGAACACAATCTTCCAGGCATATTATGGTTCACTGAACTCTAAATCGTACTGGAGTTTGAGTAGAATTGCACTCATTTCTTTGTCACCAGCGTAATGCTCCATCTTAATCAACGGATCAATGCTAGATAATTTTTGACTGGATTTTGCATGATGATAATACTTTTGAATTTCATTAACTATCGATTCATTAATGACTTTTGCGCTCCCTGTCTCTCCTGGATACATCCAATTTGAGTTCCTCCACGTTTTCCATTCTCCAGCCAGTCTTTCTTTTGCGCTCTTAGATGATCACTGCCTTTCACTCCTGTTATTCCCGTCTTCTGCCGCAAGAGGGCGCATGCACCGCTTCTCTTTCCTCCAATGGTATGTCTCTTTTAGCATACTTCTTATCACGAGGAGGGCTCATTCTTTTCGAAATACTAAGTTCAGGTCCTCGTTTATATCGTCTTACCCAGCATATTTCATAGCTCAAGATTTATTAGCTCCACTTGTGTCGGTGTGGTTGAAGATAATATCCTAATAAATATACTTTCATGACTGGGTGTGTATTGCCGATTAGGACCCACTAAGCATTCATGTCCTGAACATCTGTTGGTTGTAGGCAGAGTTTAATGTCTTCCACACTATTATGTTCTGTACCAGATCCATTATTTATGAATATAAAATCTAGAAGATTCTCTAGTAATGGTCAGTTTCCGTTATCGGCTGGAATAAGGCGTAATTTGTTGCGACCTCAAGAATTCAGTGGAGTAAGTGTTCTATCCAGACTGGCTCCCTAGGATTCTCTCTGCTATTACAGTCCTTTGCTACATTCTTCCATTTTAGGTGTATCCATTTTTGTTAAAAAATCACATGTTCTCTTAAGCTAGCTTACCAACTCATATCGAACATTACGTGACCAGAAAACACGTCTTAAAAACATATAATCTAGACCCAAAGCAGTAACTTTATAAAACATACAAGTTTTTTTTCAGGCTTGAGCATAAATCCGATTCCGCGGAGCTAACCCGGTCATCGTACCTAATTTTTTGGGTGGAATAGATTAAGGGCCCTCGCCTCCAACGCCTCTCATGCCTGCACCAATCATACAATTACAAAAAATCGCAATACAAATACAATACATAAATGATGAAAAAAATTACATTGAAAACCTAAAAATGCAAAATAAACCTATATAAATCTGTTTCGAATCCATAGCATATCCAATTAACAATTGAAGTTTACCTTCGTCTCCCTATACCAATACATATATCATTGTTTTGTGTACACACATCATACAACACAACACGCAGTGTGTACTCACCTAGTTGAGGTTGCAGTGGTCGATCCAAGCTCCTGTCCCCTGGCTCCTGTGTGTGTGTGTGTGTGTGTGTGTGTACTCACCTATTTGTACTCACCTATTTGTGGTTGCAGGGGTCGAATCATAGCTCCTGGCCCGCCTCTTTCACTGATTGCTACTAGGTCCTCTCTCTCCCGCTACAAAGAGCTTATCATACTCGCCTACAACTATGTTATGGTTCCCGCCTCCACTATTTCACTTTCCTAGACTATTCCATGACTTGACTACTCCTATGACTGGAAGAAATAACTTCCTAACATCCCTTCGATTCTCGAAGTCTTCAACTTCCAATAGTGACCCTCTTTTTCTGTGTCCACATCTTTTTTCCTCCTTGGTCTAATTCGCGCAGTATTTTATATGTCGTATCATGTCTCCCCCCTGACCCTCCTGGCCTCCAGTGTCGCAGGCCGATTTCCCTCAACCTTTCTTCGTAGACAATCCCCGTAGCTCTGGGACTAGTCTATGTTGCAAACCTTTGCACTTTCTCTAATTTTCTTGATTGCTTGACTAGGTTGTGATTCCAAACTGGTGCTGCATACTCCATATGGCCTGACGTAAATGGTATACCGGTCATGAACGACTCCTTACTGGGTATCGGACGCTATCCGTAGATTGGCCAGCGCCCGTATGCTGGCAGCAGGTTATCTGATTTAGTGCTCCTCAGGAGATATGCTCGTGTTTATACTCACCCCCAGATCTTTGTCCTTGAGGTGAAGGTTTGGCGTCTTTGGCCATCTAACTAATAATTGTGACTGCGTCTTCTTTGCCCTTCCCCAATCTTCATGACTTTGCATTTGGCAGGGTTAAACTCAAGAGTCCAGTTGCTGGACCAGCTTGCAGACCTGTCCAGGTCTCTTTGTATGTCCTGCCTGATTCCTCATCCGATTAGATTTCTCTCATTAACTTCACATCATCTGCAAACAAGGACACTTCTTGAGTCTATCCCTTCCGTATGTCGTTTCACATATACCAAGAACAGCACAGGTCCAGACTGACCCCTGTGGAACCCCCGCTTGTCACAAGCGCCCACTCCTGACACCTCGTCACGTACCATGACTCGTTGTTGCCTCCTGTCAGTATTCTCTGATCCATTGCAGGCCTTTCCCTGTTATGTGTGCCTGATCTTCTAGCTTTTTCATGTAACCTCTTGTGAGGAACTGTGTCGAAGGCCTTTTTGGCGTCCAAAAAAATGCAGTGCGATCCACCCCTCTCACTCTTGGTCTACTTCTGTTACCTTGTCATAAAACTCTAGTAGGTTTTGTGACCACCGATTTTCCCCTTCCTGAAACCATGCAGGTTGTCAATTTATCCACTTGTTTCTTCCAGGTGCTCCACCACTCTCCTCCTGATGGATCTTCTCCATGACCTTGCATACTATACATGTTGAGATACAGTCTGTAGTTTAGAGTGCCTCCATGTCTGTCTCCCTTTTAAAAATTGGGACTACATTTTCCATCTCCAAACCTCAGGGAGTTGCCCAGTTTCAAATGATGTGTTGAAGATCTTTGTTAATGGCACACACAATATCTCTGCTCCCTCTTAAAAGGACCCACGGAGAGATTTGTCTGTCCCACCGCCTTTGGGGGGGGGGGAGGTGTCAAGTTCCAAGCAGCTTCTTCACTTCCTCCTTGGTTATATGTATCTCATCCAGCACATGCTGGTGTACCACCCTGTTTTGATTTCCTGAGTCCTACTGGTTTCCATTACTGTAAATACTTCTTTAAATCTCGTGTTGAGCTCCTGACATACCTCTCGTCTTGCTTGTGAATTCCCCATCACCCTTCCTCAGCTGATTACCTGGTCCTTGACATGTTGTTTTCCTCCTGATGTGGCTGTTCAACAGCTTCGGTCAGTCTGACTTTCGATGCTAATGTCAATTTCCATACTGTCGCTGAGGCCTCCCTTCTATCTGGCATATTCATTCTGGCTCTTCGGCTAATCTCTTTATGTCCTGAGTTCCTGTCTTCTGTTACCTTTTCATTCTCTAGTACCCCTAGTTTTTGCATCCCTACACCTTTGGGAGAACGCAAGGACCGTTCTGTCTTCCCATTATTTTCTGTTTCCCTTGGGGAACAAACCTCTCCTCTGCCTCTGGCATTTTTGTTGCCACATAGTCCAATCATTTCTTGTACTGGTTTTTTTCCTGTCAGTTCCCTCTCCACTGAATGTTTTGAAGGAAGTTCCTCATGCCTGGTAGTTTCCCCCTTTTGTAGTTTTGGTTTTTCCCCATCCTATTCCTGCTACTTCTCTCCACTTGAGCCACTATGTAGTCGAAGTACAGAACCACAGATCACTAGCTCCCAGGGGCCTTTCATACAAGATATCCTCGATGACTGAACTACTCAAGGTGAATACAAGGTCCAGTCCTTGCTGGTTCATCTTCTCTGTCCTCTCGGCAGTGTCCTCTAACAAGTTGATGCATGAGTCTTTCGTCGAGTTTATCCTATTTCACATAAGTCAATTACCCTCATCCACATCTTGGCTCTCCATGTTTCGGAACCCCCATGGGGCTCCCAAGGTTTGTCCCAGTCAATCTCCTTGTGGATTGAAATCACCAGAACTAGTATCTTTGCTCCCCCCACGTGTGGCTCTCCTGGCCAACTCGGCTAGTGTGTCAACCATGGCTCTGTTGCTCTCTCGTATTCCCTTCTCTTGGTCTCCTGCAGTTCTGTGTGGGTTGTACATTACTGCAATTATCCACCTTATGTCCCTCAGACTGGATTGTTCCTACTAAGTAGTCCCTTTCAAACCCGTGCCATCCATTCCTTCCATTTGTTCCTCAAAACCCCACTGGCTTTTATGAGCAAGCAACTCCTCCTCCCCCTCTCCTCCCTCTGTCCTTTCCTGAAGATTTGATATCCGGGTGGAAAGATTGAATCTGTTATTTATTCTGGTGAGTTTTTTTCTGTGAGTGCTATATGTCTGGGGATGTCTCCTTGATTCTTTCGTGCCACTCCTCATACTTATTTGTTTATTTTCCATCTGCATTTGTATCCATACCGTCAACTTCTTTTCTAAGACTGTGGTCTGGGGAGGTGTATTGGGGTTAAGGGAATGGGAGACCTGATAGGAACATGGGTGGTTGCTGTGGGGGTAGTTTGTATTGAGTGGGTGGGGGCATTGGAAATGCAATGGGTGTTGTGGTTAGTGTGTTTTGGCTGCACTGGGTGACCTGGTAGGAGGCTTCATAGGAAGCTGTGAGGGAGGTTTATTTGATCTTCTTCCGTGTCTGGGATCTCCTGTCTGTCTTCTTCCATCCCCCTCTCTTTCCTCCTTTCTCCTTTGTACCATCTCTCTCAGTTCCGCCTTTCCGTCTGTGTTCTGGCTCGCGGTCGAGATAACACCTTCCTGTATCCCGGGCATTCCCTTAATCGGCTTTTTCCTGCAGTTCCTGTTTCCAGTCGATTCTGCCTTGAAGTCACTTTCACGTGCCGTTTCTTTCTTTTTTTTTAGCAAACCCCCCGATTCCTACTCGAAAATTTTCCAGCTGGTCATGTCGTCTTTCTTTCTCCGATTACTTCATGATGCTTTCAATTGCTTTTTTTTGTTTTTTCCCCTTGTTTTCTTGCTTCATAAGTTTCCCCTTCAACTACCTGTAGCCCATACACAAAGAATACCTCACCCTTTCATTCTCCCACTGCATATCCCTTGTATCCCCTCATTCCAATTTGATTTCCTCCATTTGCAGCTTTCCCTTTCTTCCAGTTTCTCGAGCCTTCTGACATATGGGCTCAGTGGCCTGTCCTTTTCCCATCTCGCATTCCCTGGCTCTGTTGTGGTCTTTTAGGCCTCCACATATAGGCTTAGCTCTTTCTTTACTACAGTCCTCCACCTGATATGAGCTTCTCATCAGTTTTGCTCCTCCTTTCCCCTACGTCCCCTTATTGTGGGGAGGTCGGTCTCTGTTGTCAATCCCATAATGATTTCTTTATTCTTAGGCTGTTTCAGATTTTCCCAGTTCCTCTTCTAAACTCTGTATCCTGGCCTCTGCTGCTTTGACGTTCACCCTCCCCTTCCTGCTTTCCATGTCTATCCGCTCTTCCATATCTCATGCTAAGTTCTCCTAGTTTTTCTTTTCCCATTCTTGTTCCCTTTTTGTGAGCCTGCCTGCCCAATCTTCCTTGCCTTTCCTCCCTCCTGTCCCTTGGGTTTTCTTGTGCTCTCCTGGCAACCCATTTTTTTTTTATCCTGAGTGCCTCAGAGTGGGAAACCTATGAATTCCTGTATGTTAGGTTAGTTATTGTATATGTGCAGAGTGTGGGGGGGGAGGTAGAGGAGGAACTGGTGGCTATATGGAGAGTAGTTGGGAGGGGGAGTGGAAGGAGAGTTGACGCAAGTGGGTAAGTGGGTGAGGAGAGGTGGGGATGGAGTGAAAGAGGGAGGGTGGGATCAGGTGAAGGAGTGAGATGGTCGTGGGGAGGGGGGAAGTGTATGTGCGAGTCTGGCAATATGTGTGTGTGTGTGTGTGTGTGTGTTTGCGTGTGGTGTGGGAGGGGTGGGGGGGTGTGTGGGTTGTGTGGGTGTGGTGTTTGTGTGTGTGTGTGTGGGTGTGTGTGGGTGTGTGTGGGGGGTGGGTGGGTGTGTGGGTGGTGTGTGGTGTTGTGTGTGTGATGGTGTGGGTGTGTGTGGGTGTGTGGGTGGGTGTGGGTGGGTGTGTGGTGGTGTGTGGTGGGTGTGTGGTGGTGGGTGGGTGTGTGGGAGTGGTGGTGTGTGGTGTGTGTGGTTGGGTGTGGGTTGGGTGTGTGTTGGGTGTGTGGGTGGGTGTGGTGGTTGGGTGTGTGGGTTGGGTGTTTGGTTGGGTGTTGTGGTTTGGGTGTGTGGTTGGGTGTGTGGGTGGGGGTGTGTGGTGGGTGTGTGTGTGGGTGTGTGTGGGTGTTTGGGGTGTGTGTGGGTGGGTTGGTGTGTGTGGGTGTGTGGGTGTGCGTGCGCACACTAGGCTACGTCTACTTCTTTTGAAGATATAAAAAAAAAAAATTCACATCAATTCCTTATTATATGCCACTAATATTTACTATATAATATTAATTGCGTACACTTGTGTTTTGTGTGTGTGTTTACTTAGCTTGTCGTTTCTTTTGAAAAAGAGAGGGGGGGGGTTACAGTTAACCACTTTGTTATGTTGTTGGTTCACCGGTACTCTCACCGCCAGATCTCCGCACAACTATGCTACTTTACCTTTTTGAAGATTATAGGATTATTTTTTCTCACTCAATCCCTTATTATTATATACTAATTTTTATTATAACAATAATTACGGGTGTCACACGTGTGATTGTATGTGCGTACTTGTTTACTAGCTTGTCCCTCAGAAAAACGGGGGGGGTTTCACTACACACAACTCTTCTGGAGTTTACCTGGCGAAATTTAGATATTTACTACCACTATCTATCTCCTGGTAACTGAAATAGGGAGAGAGAGATGGTAATAGCATACAACCAGCAGGGCGAGACAACTGAGACTTTTAGACACAACCAAAATTAAACCACAAATTAGGCAAGTGATGTCGACTTGCACAACAATGTATGTTCCTGCTGGTCGTCTATCAACTCTTTCAATTTTTGTAACACCTTCAGGAACTTTATCATGCATTCAGTTTTTATTTTCTTATTTCTTTTAGACTTGGTATTCCCTCTTTTTTCTTTAGTACAGTATTTATGGTCATAACAAGTCTGATGATGTTAGCTACATTCACAACACCAACAGCTGGGATTGACTAAGTTTTTTTCTACTTTCAGTTATTTACTTAATCACTCTTTTATGACCTTATCACACACTGCTGCTATAATCAACCAACATATGTATTTGTTAATATTTCAGATCACACCGTTAACCCAATTAACTGTTGGATATTTGTGTCCAACACTGCAGCCAGTAGCCTGATCACTGACTGCTACCCCTCCCTCACTCAAAATTTCCTTTCAAATTTAAATTGTAAAATTCTAGATACATCACATTATTCGCACTCATTGAAAGCTATTACAACCCTCTTGTAGGTATGTTTCACTGATACACTCACGGTACGATGAACCGCTAATAATATCCTTAGGACAGCCACGATAACGCTAAATCCTGGGAGCACTATTTAGCCGATACTGCTTTCACGTGTGTGTGTGTGTTTAAAAGACTGCGGTGAATAATTCTATAATGTCTACTTGTTATGAGCACAAGTATACAGTACATAAATATTATATCTGGAATGACTGTATTGATGAAGTATAGTTATGGTGATGGGTAACAGTAGCACAAGATGACTATACCACTATCTTCAAAAGAAGTGCACCAGCTAGGAGGCAATCGCACTGTTGCAGTTGTGCCAACATACCAGGCACTGGCACTAGGCAACTAACATGTTGCCTAGTGCTAAATGGACGCCCATTTTGGTACGGGGGCCCCATTCCTTTGACGCATATTGCCTGGGCAATCTTTCCTGACTAAGGCCTGGTTGACGGCCAGATCATGTACAGCGCATAATACAACTATCAGAGAGAACGAATTCGATGATATTTGGGATGTACCTAGCTAAATCTGACTTTATACAAAGTTAATATCAATATCTGTATAGTTATTAGTGGGAACATAAACAGAAATCCAGCAAAATTGGAAAACTTAATTTCTTAAGAACACTTAGTAAATGAAAAACTTATAAAGCTATGGCATGAAACACCGGACATTAATGTATGATGCCTCACAGTTTTTTACCTGGGGTAGAAAACCTACTTTTACATATTATAATGTGATAATTATTTTTTACGATGTGGACCGATAAGACAGGGAAAGGCCTCTTGTCAAATGACCAAAGGGTCCAGTGAAAGCCATCATGTGACTAAGACCCGCAGCAGGACCACCTGCAAGCAGTTGGCTATCAGTTAAATGTGTCCTATCTTTCTTTAATCCACAGAAGTGTTTCTTAATGGTCATGTTTGTGAAAGAGGATGACCGAACACCCACATATTGTAATGGCCAATCTTCTATAACTGCTGTTCGGCTGTGGTTCATTATGCAGAGAGCGTAATGTGTTATTACGATTTTGCAAATTAGATACATAGGGACGGAAAGTGCAGGTGTCTTTACTGAGTTAGTTGTGGATGTACAGAGCTGCAGTATAGCCACGGGACTCCTACTACTCATACACTGGTGTTAGTCATTTTCACTTTCGGTTAAGTGTCGTGGTTATTTTTCTTTCACGGGATTAGAACATTTTAAGTGATCACACTGAAATGCATCTACCAATTTTCTGATTGCATTAACTTCAAATCCTCCATAAAACTTTGTGATGTCACCCTAAGAATTTATTATTATTATTCTTAATCCATGGGTCCTGAGAGAGGGAGCAGAGGCGTTATGTGTACCCCTAACAACAATATTCAATACATCTATCGAAACAGGGAGATTGCCTGAGGCATGGAAGACAGCAAATGTAGTCCCAATCTTTAAAAAAGGAGACAGACATGAAGCACTAAACTACAGACCAGTGTCACTGACATGTATAGTATGCAAAGTCATGGAGAAGATTATCAGGAGAAGAGTGGTGGAACACCTAGAAAGGAATGATCTCATCAACAGCAGCCAACATGGTTTCAGGGACGAGAAATCCTGTGTCACAAACCTACTGGAGTTCTATGACATGGTGACAGCAGTAAGACAAGAGAGAGAGGGGTGGGTGGATTGCATTTTCTTGGACTGCAAGAAGGCGTTTGACACAGTTCCACACCTCTGCTTTAAGCAGAGGTATGATAAAGCTCACGGTTCAGGGAGTGACCTAGTGACCAGTGAAGAGGCGGGGCCAGGAGCTTGGACTCGACCCCTGCAACCTCAACTAGGTGAGTACAACTAGGTGAGTAGTCACGTGCTCCTCTTTTTAAGTTGTGAAAAAAAAATACAAATCTCAGCACGGTTTTACAAAAGGGTGTTCCTGCCTTACGAATTTATTAATTTTTTTCACTAAGGTATTTGAGGAGGTAGATCATGGTAATGAATATGATATTGTGTATATGGACTTCAGTAAGGCTTTCGATAGAGTCCCACATCAGAGACTACTGAGGAAAATTAAGGCACACGGAATAGGAAAAAATTTTTCCTGGATAGAGGCATGGTTGACAAATAGTCAGCAGAGTGCTTGCATAAATGGGGAATATCAAAATGGGGAAGCTTCACGAGCGGTGTTCTACAGGGATCAGTGTTGGGCCCCTTGTTGTTCACAATCTACATAAACGACATAGATGAAGGAATAAATAGCGACATTAGCAAGTTTGCCGATGACACCAAAATAGGCCATCGAATTCATTCTGACGGGGGCATTAGAGCACTCCAGGAATATTTGAATAGATTGATGCAGTGGTCGGAGAAGTGGCAGATGCAGTTTAATGGATAGGTAAATAATCATGCCACATATAAACTGAATACTGTGGATCTTAATATTACGGATTGCGAAAAGCATTTGGGAGTTCTAGTTAGCAGAGATCTAAAAGCAAGACAACGGTGCATAAGTGTTGGCAATAAAGCAAACAGAATCCTTGGCCTCATATCGAGAAGCATAAATAATACAAATCCTCAGGTTGTTCTTCAACTCTATATATCCTTGGTTAGGCCTCAGCTATATTATGCTGCACAGTTTTGGTCACAGTATTACAGAATGGATATAAATGCTCTGGAAAACGTATAAAGGAGGATGACAAAGTTGATCCCATGTACCAGAAATCTTCCCTATGAGGATAGACTGAGGGGCCTGAATCTGCACTCTCTAGAAACGCGTAGAATTGGGGAGGATACGACTGAGGTGTATAAATGGAAGACAGGAATAAATAAAGGGGATGTAAATAGCGTGCTAATAATATCTAGCCTAGACAGGACTCGAAGCAATGTCTTTAAGTTGGAAAAATTCAGATTCAGGAAGGATATAGGAAAGCAATGGTTTGGTAATTGTTGTGGATGAGTGGAACAAGCTCCCGAGTACAGTTATAGAGGCTAAAACGTTGTGTAGTCTTAAAGACAGGTTAGATAAATGCATGAATGGGTGCGGGTGGGTGTAAGTTGGACCTGAATAGCTTGTGCTACTAGGTCTGATGCCCTGAATGTGACCTGACCTGGCTAGATTGGGCCATTGGCTTAAGCCGGTAGGAGACTTGGACGTGCCTCGCATGGGCCAGCAGGCCTGCTGCAGTGTTCCTTCTTTCTTATGTCCTTATAATAAGTAATCGTTAGATTTTTACATGGTGGAGGGAAGATCTAGCGAAGGCCTCAATCAACTGACCAACAGATCGCTTAAGTGGGTCATCATATAACTAAGACCCGAGTTGCATCAATTCTCGTAATTAACAAATAAAACATCGTAAGCCTCAGCAGAAGGCTTACTATGACGGAACTCTATTCTTACAACGGCATTAACTACGAATAAAAATAAGTAAGAACAAGAGATGGGGGACAAACGAAAGTTGCTTTCAAAATCGGTTTTTAAATTTCCACATTCATGTATCCTAATTACAAGAAGGGTGATGATGAAGGAGTGGGAAGATACCATTTTGCCACATTAAATCTCGAAGTGGAATTGCACAAATGTTGGCAGAATTGCCGACTTGATAAAGCTCCTGGAGAGGGAAACGTTGCCAAAATAAAATGTCACATTAGTTGCACTTGTGTCGAAGTGGAATTGTAGTATTTTATTTCTTTGTTTTTGTTTTACTGGTAAATCTTTAAACCAGATGGCCGAGTGGTTAGTGCAGGCCTGTAATTTTTAAAACCCCACCTGCCAGGGGTTCAAGCCCCCCCCGTTCTGTTTTTAAACCTACTAAACGGGGCAGTGGCACAGTTTCCCCCTCGAAAACTTCTAAGGAGGAAGTTGATGGAAAATTCAATACATAAATTCAGATAAAAAACAATTTCAGGGGGTTTGGGGAAACCTAAACCTGCTGATTCCCAAAAATTCCACAAGCTTTAGACCCTGAATCGTACAACACAATACACTTCCCAAAGAAATCTTCAGCAATTTTGGGGGCAATTCACAAAATGCACTATCAAGATTTTAAGACCCTATCCCCATATCACATTACATTTTTGTAAAAACTGCCACCACACCCAATTCCCAAATCAATACAATACCCTTTAAAGCTCGCAACCTTATATATATACGTACAATCAAAACAATGTGCCCCCAAAATAAAAAAAAAAACAATACAGCCAAAAGAAAAAAGACAACCATTGGCAGAGATGGTAGAAAATCTTTACTGTAAACTATCAAGGCAGTGTTAGGATATTTTATTGAGGAAATGTCCCACCACGACAGAAATAGGCAGAAGAAAATAACATGGTGTTCAATGGTGACAAATTCCAAATGCTCATATATAACAAAATGAAAAACTCAAAAGGGACACGATATACAAAACATGATAAAGTAGAATATGTGAAGGACCTGAGTATAATAATGTCAGCTGACCTATCGTTTAGAAAAAAAAACACAACTATGCAAAGGTTGTGAAAGCTAGACAAATGTCAGGGTGGATACTAAGAACGGTCAAAAACACGAGAAATATTGATGAATAAGACACGTGTGCAACAGTTGGGTATCTTTGTTTAACGTTTCGCCTACACAGTAGGCTTCTTTAGCCAAACAGAGAGGCAGCAGGTACATTAGTGAAATGAAGATGATGTAATCAGTCCATCAACCTTGGAGAAATAATATCTGAGGTGGTCAGTCCCTCAGCCTAGTATAGAGTTCTCCTCCATGGTCTGGAACAATACGAAGGTGAAGCATAAGAATGGAGTCTTAAATACTGTCGAAGGTGAGGTAGATCTCAAGACGTTCTCTCTTGGCTGGAGTACTGTTGTACACGAACATCTCCATTCAAGGCAGGTGAAATTGCAGATCTAGAGAATGTACAGAGAACCTTTACTGTACATACAGGACCTTTCAAACACCTTAATTACAGGGAAAGCTTGGAGTCACTCGATCTGGAGCGCGGACGAGAGATGCATCATAATCTACACCTGGTAAATCCTACAGGGACTGGTCCCAAATCTGTACAGAGAAATCACTCCCTACGTAAGCAAAAGACTGGGCAGACGGCGCAACATACCCCCAATGAAAAGTAGGGGCGCCATTAGTACACTAAGAAAAAACACAATAAGTGTCCGGGGTCCAAGACTGTTCAACAGCTTCCCACCAGCCATAAGGGGAATTACAGACCCCTTGGTTGTCTTCAAGAGGGAGCTGGACAGATACCTAAAGTCAGTACCCGATCAGCTGGGCTGTGGTTCGTACGCTGGACTACGTGCGGCCAGCAGTAACAGCCTGGTTGATCAGATCGTGATCCATCGGGAGGCCTGGTCAAGGACTAGGCTGCGGGGGGCGCTGACCCCTGGAACACCCTCTAGGTAGGTAGATGTTGCAGGAGGCGGGATTCAGTAACAGAAACAAGAAGGCAAAAACTGAGGAGCACTGCAACAAGCCTACTGGCCCATGCTAGGCAGGTCCCTCTGGACTCCAACCCTTCTCACTCATAACTAGCAGTTATGTGATGAAATGTAGATGTCCTCTGTACCAAGACAGCGTTGTGTTGCAGTGTCTGACAGTTATATTGAAAATAGTATTAAATGCCGACAAGTTGTAGGTGGAACGTTGCAACAAAAGACACCCCCATCCCCACCCCCTGTTGCACTTGTCTTATTCATCAACTTGTCAGTATCATAGACCATTTTCGGAACAAGAGAAATATTGCTAATGTATTTTCTATTCATATCTCCTTCGTAATAACGCAGCATTCCCACTCTTCAATTCAAATGATTGTGGGATTTCAGTGAACTATGCATGCAGTTTCAGAGCATCAATATGCAAAAACGGATAACTTAAGCAACGCTTGTATAGTCCACAGAAATTATCACACGAGAGGAGTGTGGCTGTGTGCCGACACAAGAATATACAGTATATCGCATATATAGAAACTTTATTGCTGTAGAAAAAGTAAAGCTGTGAGACGGTTTCTTATACTCAAAACACTGAGAAAGTATTTTCACAAATTGGCTTCCCAGGATGCCATTACATCAGCGAGTTATGTAACTGTATACAAAATCGCCAAAAGCAAATTATTCTTTGAAGGAGAATTTATATATTGATCCATGCCTCATTCCGCTTAAATTTTATGCAAGAGAAGTGTAATAGCATTAACCTGTCAAGGCGACAACTGGGGAAGATATCTGAGAACCTACATATTAGGCTGAAAATAAATTAAATCAAATTTTTATATTTGGCTCTGACGCACTGAAAACTGTGACGTCAAAGGCAGCACATTTTCGGATTCAGTTTTTGAGAAGTTATTCAAAATGTTGAAAACTGTAACTAGAGTGGAATAAACTGCCTTAAGGCTAATACTTTACTGCCTTGAAAAATAAATTAAAATAAATGGAAATGACTGGGTATGAGTAAGAATTTCTTAGCACAAGTAAATAGGCCTAGCAAGATGCTCTCCTTTACACAAATAACCCACACATAGAAGAGAGGAGCCTACGACGACGTTTCGGTCGTGACTTTGTAATGGTCGGACCGAAACGTTGTAGGCTCCTCTCTTCTACGTGCGGGTTATTTGTGTATCGTTCTAGTCACGGTATTGTGCCTTTTTTTGTTATTTATGCTCTCCTTTTTTGTGTTCTTATCGAGAAGACTTATAGGATGAACTATATCAATGTATCTCAAGATTGTGAAGTGTGGAAAAACTGGTGAATGACCGACCACTGATCAAATATACACGATGACCAAACATATCAGTCTGATGACAAGGATTACGAATTATGTTAAACAAGATAATCCCGAATATTATTTTCTATATATCATCCATCTGTAACTGTTTTAAAGTTAAACAATGTCGTGAGTTTCGTCAACTATATTCTAGCAAATAATATTACCAGAACACAGGAAGTTTTTAAGAGAAAGGTGAGGTAGTTAATGCAGAAAATGCCGGATCCGCCATGCTGTGATGGCAAGGTAAGTATACAAGGAGCCGCTAGCCACAACTGTCTGGCTGACCAGGCAGTCAACACGGCTGCAGGAGTGACACTGCAAACCTGCCAGCGTGAAAGACTTCAAAGACATGAAAGCAGGATCATTCCCATCCTCCCTAACTCCCCCCCCCCCATTTGTTTTGACGCACTGCGTCATTGACAACAATAATTACTCAAAGGAAAGCGAGAGAAAATGAAAGAGGAAAAGAAATGGAAAAGGAATGAAGAGATGAGGTGGGGGAAGAGTAAATATCCTATCAGAACCAAATCTCAAGAGAGAGGTAAAAGTTGTCAACAAATCGGTGTGAGGGTGTCTGAAGGGTTGGTGATAGGTATTAGCTGCCACCTATCTTGCCAGGTAATATTCCTGATGTGACCACGATGTGACGTGTCCAGAACCAAAACACAAGAAAAAACAAAAATCTCAATATCGTTGGAACCACTCACAAAATAACAATTCGGAGGGTAAAAATCAGTGAAAGGATAATAATTTTCGTCCGAAGTTTCTCTAAATTATGGATTAGTATACTTAAGACGCAAATATACTTAAAGAGCTTTAGCCAAACGTTTTCCTCTAAGTAAAGTTTTTTCAGGTTATACATGGATCAATCTTCATAGCGTTGTGTTACGCCCTTCAAAGCAGCTTATGTATTAACTCACCGAACCGAAGGTTCGAACACTCCGTTCGGCGAGTTGTTTACAATCGAGCCATTTAGATTTGGCTAGCCAGCCTGTGTATTAGTTGTGAAACACTGGGTACAGTCATAACAGGTGTGACCCTCACGCGTCCTGATAAGCAAAAACTCAATCTTTTAAAAAAGCAACACCATTATTCAAGGTGATAAAAACACCAACTACGTTTTTGTAAAGGAATAAAAAACAGAATCATAGCCAAGACTACACAAACTTGAAAACAAAATAGTTTGCTCTCACATGCGAGGATACATACCTCGCCCACTTGGATCCAGGTAACTATTTTTGTTTCCCAACGAACGATCCTACATTGTTCAATGTTCCGATATATATAGGTTTACTGACAAGGAGGGAGGACGGGAGAGTTACAGGACGAAGTGGTGGTAGGAAGGGAGGAGAGGAAGGGAGGCACTGAAGGTGAGTGGGACGAATCGAGGGAAAGAGGAAGGAGAGAGAAAGAGGAACAGCAAGGTGATGGTTGGTAATTGGAGACCTGTACTTTACTTATAGTAGTTTTTGGGGGTCATCCCCCCCGTGGGCCAATCCCAGACCAGACCTCCCTATTGTTCGTTTGATCGACCATGCTGTTGGTGCCTGCTGCACGCAGATCAATGTATGCACCACAGGCCGGTTGATCTGAAACTGATCTGAAAAACTTATCAAGTTATCACCTGAAGACAGCTACGGGTTTGTTGGTTATTTCCCGTATGAATGTAAAGAAAATGTTGGAAAGTTTCAGTCCCTTCACACTTAAAAGTTCTCACTTGTACTGCACAAACAAAAATTTCACCTGACTTATATTTTTACACCAATGGGGAGCTAGACAGATACCTAAAGTCAGTGCCGGATCAGCTGGGTTGTGGTTCCTGCGTTGGACTACATGCGGCCAGCAGTAACAGCCTGGTTGGTCAGGCCCTGATCCACCAGGCCTGGTCATGGGGCGGGCCGCGGAGGCGTTGATCCCCGGAATACCCTCCAGGTGGACTCCAGGCAGATAACTCTCACTATATATAAAGATTAAAAAAAAATGGTAATCCATTGGGAAAAAATGAAAAAAAAAGGGGGGGGGGGACTTTTCTATATAAAAAAGGAACTTATACCTTAAGAACTCGGGTAC
Organism: Cherax quadricarinatus; assembly: GCF_026875155.1. Classification (NCBI taxonomy): domain Eukaryota; kingdom Metazoa; phylum Arthropoda; class Malacostraca; order Decapoda; family Parastacidae; genus Cherax; species Cherax quadricarinatus. The sequence goes on from NC_069406.1 coordinate 38,365,258, forward strand.
GTTTTCCAGTTCTAATTTTTCCTGCCTTGACTGGAGTCGTTAGTATAGTATACAGCAATATTCTAACCTGAAGAGAACAATTACTTTTGCAGCCCGCCCCTGGGTCAGGCTGGTGCTTGCTGCTCAACCAGGCTGTTGTCGCTGGCAGCCCGGTGGCCCAAATCGACCTTGTTCCACATTGTCGTTATCTCTGATATACCTTTTGTAAAACCTTAGACAATCTAAACAAATTAACAATGTTTCCTGACATCAGCGGGTACGGCACCATTATCCTGCTAGCCAGGATACCAACACTGTCAATATCTGACTCCATTTCAAACATCGTTAGTGAAGCGATTATCTACATCGTCAATCACTGAGGGCAGTCTTAATGGATTAGTCAGTAAGGCACTCAGTCGATGCCAGTGTGCTACAATGGAGCGTACCTGACCGCATGTTCTGGAATGTAACTGAAAAATATGCCAATGCCAAGAAGGTGGAATATACGACACTCATGTGCTGTGGATACCTTCACCAACGACTAACTTTCAAGTGCACAGGATTTTCATCGAGTGACTGACTTGATAAAGCCACTGAATGAGCGAAACGTCGTCGTTAATAAACGTATCCACTGCAGCCTAGATGATCAAATTTGTCCTGATCCATCCCTTCTTGGACATGACCTGCCTCCACTGGGAAATCTCGCCTACCAGTGACAATCCCTTCGTTTGCTGCAGGTCCCTCATCTGACGCTAGTATATAAGCGCCAATCTTCCTGCCTGTGCTTCAGATTCTTCAAGATTACAGTGCTCTTCACCAACTCCAAGACTGAGGGACTTACTACCTCATCTTCTGTATGTAGTTCAACATTGTTCACATTATGTCTTTGTACTGTATTGATAAAGCCACTGGATGGCGCAACTTCTACAAATAAAGATACCCAGATGTTGCACGTATCTAATGCTTCATCTTATCGGTATTATATACCAATCATGTACAACTTGTCACTCACAGATGTAGTCGAGACCTGAGGATGATACAGGGTGTTTCACTCGTAGGAGGGCGCGAGTTGGTACTCCCGCAGATGCGACCGTCTTGTTTGTATATTATTTATTTGTTTGTATATTGTCTGTAGTAAATGATAACTCAGGGCCTCCTACGAGTGAAACACCCCGTACTTCACTGTAATCACTGTAAAGAACACTTTGGTAAACTTTGCAAGAAACAACCAGGATGACATCTTTAAACTGCATATCTTACTAGTATCATCAGATTAATGGTATACACTACCGATAAGTTGATGAATAAAACATAGGTGAAACATTTGGGTATCTTGAAGATGTTTCGCCAACCAGTGGTTTTTTAAACTCACTGGTTAGCGAAATGTCTTCATAATAACGATACAAAGGTGTTGCACTGATGTCTTAGTCGTTATAACGGGTGTTGCACAAGTCTTAGTCGTTATAACAGGTGTTGCACATGTCTTAGTCGTTATAACAGATGTTGTACATGTCTTCGTCGTTATAAACAGGTGTTGCACATGTTCATCATGCTATCATACTAGCTAGCTCGAGGGCAGTGATTGTTGCACTACACGAGGCACAGGTCCCTCTCAACTACATCTACTTCCGGTCTCCAACTTTTTCCCACACTGTAAATTACATTCATCTTGCTGAAGAGAACCTCTTGACAGAAATCAAAATATGATAGAACCTTTCTGCTTCGTGTTTCACTTTGCATCAGTGTGTGGAATTTACCTAACTACAATATACTACTAAAACAGTTGTTGTCCCATGCACATCATTCAGCCTATTCTCGAATCACCAGTCCGACACAAATGGTTCAAGTCGGACCGAAATGTATCTTAAGTTTCTTTCTTCTATGTGCGGGTTATTTGCGCACTGTTCCAGTCGTGGTATTGTGACTTTGCTCTTCATAATCGGTTAAGTTTGAAAGTTTCCTGCTTCTCTTAGCCGCCTCACTGCATTTTTTTGTCCCTTATTTGTGGTTAAGTATAAGCTTCTATAAGTTTATACAACCTAAAACGGCTCAACCTAACACCACACTAACTTAAATGCAGAAAATGGTATTTGTAAGTTTACAGTGTTGATAATGGATTCATCACCAGACTTATCCGGAATATAATCTCACAACGATATAACGTTCAACAATATTCAACTAATTAAATCCCGGGTTGAAGACAACTCCAGAGACATTATTTAAAATGAGCACTTTACTTGCAAAATACTTAATAAAAACCGCTTATCCTTAAAACCACTCAATCCTGTGTGTGTGTGTGTGTGTGTGTGAGAGAGAGAGAGAGAGAATGGGGTACACAATACACAAATAACCCGTACATAGAAGAGAGGAGCTTACGACGACGTTTCGGGGGTTAGGAGGGGTGGGACACACAGAAATCACTCCCTACGAAAGCAAAAGACTTGGCAGGCGATGCAACATACCCCCAGTGAAAAGTAGGGGCGCCATTAGTACACTAAGAGGAAACATAATTAGTGTCCGGGGCCCAAGATTGTTCAACAGCCTCCCACCAGCCATAAGGGGAATTACCAATAGACCCCTGGTTGTCTTCAAGAGGGAGCTGGACAGATACCTAAAGTCAGTGCCGGATCAGCTGGGCTGTGGTTCGTACGTTGGACTACGTGCGGCAGCAGTAACAGCCTGGTTGATCACGTCCTGATCCACCGGGAGGCCTGGTCATGGACCGGGCCCCGGGAACGTTGATCACCGGAATACCCTCCAGGTAGGTGGGGAAGGAGAGAGAGAGAGATAGCATGTTTAATCAGACAGACAGATTAGTGGCGTGACGTCACAGTACGAACTAGTCATTCATTTACCCACAAGCCCCCCCCCCCACAGACATATAATGGGCGAGAGAGAGAAGCTGCAAATATCGGAGTGAACAAGAGCTAATGGGGGTAGACCGACTGTGACATTAGTATTTCGCCAGCTATCTATAGCTGACGATCTGTTGGAGTGTGAGCAGGGTAATATTTAGTGAAGGGATTCAGGGAAACCGGTTATTTTTTTATAGCCGGACTTGAGTCCTGGAAATGGGAAGTACAATGCCTGCACTCTAAAGGAGGGGTTTCAGGATATTAGCAGTTTGGAGGGATATGTTGTGTATCTTTATACGTATATGCTTCTAAACTGCTGTGTTCTGAGCACCTCTGCAAAAACAGTGATAATGTGTGAGGTGAAAGTGTTGAATGATAAAAGTATTTTCTTTTTGGGGATTTTCTTTCTTTTTTGGGTCACCCTGCCTCGGTGGGAGACGGCCGACTTGAAATATAGTAGGTAGTAGGTTGGTAGACAGCAACCACCCAGGGAGGTACTACCGTCCTGCCAAGTGAGTGTAAAACGAAAGCCTGTAATTGTCTTACATGATGGTAGGATTGCTGGTGTCTTTTGTCTGTCTCATAAATATGCAAGATTACAGGTACGTCTTGCTACTTCTACTTACACTTAGGTCACACTACACATACATGTACACGTTTATTTATACACACTCATCTGAGTTTTCTTTGATTTTATCTTAATAGTTCTTGGTCTTATTACTTTTCCTTTTATATCCATGGGGAAGTGGAATAAGAATCTTTCCTCCGTAAGCCATGCGTGTTGTAAAAAATCAACTAAAATGCCGGGAACAATGGGCTAGTAACCCTTTTCCCGTAAAGATTACTAAAAAAGAATAAGAAGAAGAAAATTGTCCCAAAATGGGAAGTCTGAATGTGCGTGGATGTTGTGCAAATGATAAAAGAGAGATGATTGTGGATGTTATGAATGAGAAGAAGCTGGATTTTCCTGGCTTTTTAAATGAAACAAAGCTGAAGGGGGGGGGAGAGTTTCGTGGAGAGGAATAAATGGGATTAAGGTCAGGGGTTTCAAAAAGAGTTAGAGCTAAAGAAGGAGTAGCAAAAATGTTGAAGGATAAGCTATGGCAGGAAAAAAGGGGGCTCAAATGTATAAATTCAAGGATTATGTGGAGTAAAATAAAGATTGGATGTGGGAAAAGGGGGTTATAGTAAGCGTGTATGCACTGGAGAAGAGAGAAGTGTAGAGGAGAGAGAGAGATTCTGGGAAATGTTGAGTGAATGCGTGGGGAGTTTTTTAATCAAGTGTGAGAGTAATGGTGGTTTGGGGGTTTCAATGCTAAAGTGGGTAAAAATGTTATGGGGGAAATAGTAGGTAATTTTGGGGTGCCAGGGGTAAATGTAAAAAGGGGAGCCTTTAATTTAGCTATGTGTAGAAAGAAATTTGGTAATAAGTAATACATATTTTATGAAAAAGAGGATAAATAAATATACAAGGTTGATGTAGCACGTAATGAAAGTAGTTTGTTAGATTATGTATTGGTGGATAAAAGGTTGAGGGTAGGCTCCAGGATGTACATGTTTATAGAGGGGCAAATGATATATCGGATCATTATTTAGTTGTAGCTACAGTTAGAGTAAGAGGTAGATGGGAAAAAAAAGGAAGATGGAAACAACAAGTAAGAGGGAGGTGAAAGTGTATAAACTAAGCCAGGAGGAAGTTCGGGGGGAAGATATAAGCGACTATTGGCCCGAAAGGTGGGCTAGTGCAAAGATGAGTAGTGGGGGGGTGAAGAGGGTTGGAATGTTTTAAAAATGCAGTTTAGAATGTGGGGCAGAAGTTTGTGGTTATAGGAGGGTGGGGGCAGGAGGAAAGGAGTGATTCGTGGAAGATGAAGTAAAGGGTGTGATAAAAGAGAAAAAAGGGGAGCTTACGAGAGGTTTTTACAAAGAGAAGTGTTATAAGAAGAGCAGAGTATATGGAGAGTAAAGAAAGGTGAAAAGAGTGGTGAGAGAGTGCAAAGGAGAGCAGATGAAAAAAGTGGGAGAGGCATGTCAAGAAATTTTAATGAAAAAAAGAAAAAATTTTGGAGGGGGTTAAACAAGTTAAGAAAGCCTAGGGGAAAATGTGGATTTGTCAGTTAAAAACAGAGTAGGGGAGTTAGTAGATGGGGAGAGGGAGGTATTAGGTAGATGGCGAGAATTTTTGAGGAACTTTTAAATGTTAAGGAAGAAAGGGAGGCGGTAATTTCATGCACTGGCCAGGGAGGTATACCATTTTTTAGGAGTGAAGAAGAGCAGAATGTAAGTGTGGTGGAGGTACGTGAGGCATTACGTAGAATGAAAGGGGGTAAAGCAGCTGGAAAATGATGGGATTTATGACAGAAAAGTTAAAAGCAGGGGGGGGTTTTAGTGTTGGAGTGGTTGGTACTTTTGTTTAATAAATGTATGAAAGAGGGGAAGGTACCTAGGGAAATTGGCGGAGAGCATGTATATTTCCCTTTATATAAAGGGAAAGGGGACAAAAGAGATTGTAAAAATTTTTAGAGGAATAAGTTTTTCTGGTATACCAGGAAAAGTATTTCGGTGAGGGTTATAATTGAAAGGGAAATTTGAGGTAAGACAGGAAAAAGTAGAATTTTCGGACGAGCAAGGAGGTTTCAGAGTGGGTAGGGATGTGTAGATCAAGTGTTTACATTGAAGCATATTGTGAACAGTATTTAGATAAAAGGGAGGGAAGTTTTTATTGCATTTATGGATTTAGAAAAGGCATTGATGTGGATAGAGGAGCAATGTGGCAGATGTTGCAAGTTTTATGAATAGGTGGTAAGTTACTAAATGCTGTAAAGAGCTTTTTTGAGGATAGTGAGGCTCAGGTTAGGGTGTGTAGAAGAGAGGGAGAATTTCTTCCCGGTAAAAGTAGGTCTTAGACAGGGGGTGTGTAATGTCACCCTGGTTTTTTAATTTTATTTATTAGATGGGGGTTGTAAAAGAAGTAATGCTAGGGTGGGTTTGGGAGGGGGTGGGATTAAATTATGGGGAATCAAATTTAAAATGGGAATTGAACAGTTACTTTTTGCTGATGATTTCTGTGTTATGGGAGATTCTAAAGAAAAATTGCAAAAAGGGTTTGTGGACGAGTTTTTAGAATGTGTGTGTAAAGGTAGAAAGTTGAAAGTGAACATAGAAAAGAGTAAGGTGATGAGGGTATCAAATGATTTAGATAAAGAAAAATTGGATATCAAATTGGGGAGGAGGAGTATGGAAGAAGTGAATGTTTTCAGATACTTGGGAGTTGACGTGTCGGCGGATGGATTTATGAAGGATGAGGTTAATCATAGAATTGATGAGGGAAAAAAGGTGAGTGGTGCGTTGAGGTATATGTGGAGTCAAAAAACGTTATCTATGGAGGCAAAGAAGGGAATGTATGAAAGTATAGTAGTACCAACACTCTTATATGGATGTGAAGCTTGGGTGGTAAATGCAGCAGCGAGGAGACGGTTGGAGGCAGTGGAGATTGTCCTGTCTAAGGGCAATGTGTGGTGTAAATATTATGCAGAAAATTCGGAGTGTGGAAATTAGGAGAAGGGTTTGTGGAGTTAATAAAAGCATTAGTCAGAGGGCAGAAGAGGGGTTGTTGAGGTGGTTTGGTCATTTAGAGAGAATGGATCAAAGTAGAATGACATGGAAAGCAATAAATCTATAGGGGAAGGAAAGAGGGGTAGGGGTCGTCCTCGAAAGGGTTGGAAAGAGGGGTACCCAAAGGAAAGGTGGGTTTTGTGGGTGAGGGGCTTGGACTTCCAGCAAGCGTGCATGAGCGTGTTAGATAGGAGTGAATGGAGACGAATGATACTTGGGACCTGACGATCTGTTGGAGTGTGAGCAGGGTAATATTTAGTGAAGGGATTCAGGGAAACCGGTTTATTTTCATATAGTCGGACTTGAGTCCTGGAAATGGGAAGTACAATGCCTGCACTTTAAAGGAGGGGTTTGGGATATTGGCAGTTTGGAGGGATATGTTGTGTATCTCTATACGTATATGCTTCTAAACTGTTATATTCTGAGCACCTCTGCAAAGCAGTGATAATGTGTGAGTGTGGTGAAAGTGTTGAATGATGAAAGTATTTTCTTTTTGGGGATTTTTTCTTTTTTGGGTCACCTGCCTCGGTGGGAGACGACCGACTTGTTGAAAAAATATATATATATATATATATATATATATATATATATATATATATATATATATAAAATAATTATATATATGGATTATTTTATTACAATAATATGGTACAGAAGATCCAAGAGATACACTATTGATATAAAGGTGGCACATACGGTACATGTTGTTACGTGTGTATCACCGATTATAAGGCGAAAACCTCATCCAGCTCCTCAGAGCTGGGGCGTGAACAGCCGCACCGAGCCGCTGGAACAGAAAACTAGCTGCCCTGGGATCCCTAGTTACCCTGATGAGTCTTTTTCCCAGCTCCTTAAGGAATTTAGATGCACTCTTTCCCCATGAGCCAAGGGTCTCTGAGCCTATGGGAACAAACATATAATGATGGGCAAGTTCTCCATATTTTCTAGACTTTTGGGACTCCCTGAAGCTGGCAGCTGCCCCTCCTTCCTCCCTGGTGTATTGGAGATAGGTATCAGCCAAGGTAGATGCACATGTATAGTCCCACACCACCTGCTTCCCATCTGTCCAGGCTTGAAGGGTGATACCATCTGGACGCTTCTGGCTGCCATCAGATCTGCATAGTTGGGGTGGCTCCCTCACTGCTGGGCATCCAGCTGTTGTGAGGCTCCTCTTGATAATGTTATTAACCTCCTCATGTCTTGCAATCTTTCCCTCGGATTTACGGCACACAAGACCATGGTACCCGAATCGGTCTGCTGCTTCACTGCCACAAATACACCTGTGTTCGGCGAGAATAGGGGCGGCAAGTCGAAGGGCAACACCGATGCGGATGGTCTGTGGGTCGAGACGTGTGCCAAGGCTGGAGTTGGGAACAGCCAACAGAAAGTCCCCAGCATGAGGGGCTCTCACTGCCAGGAGGCGGGCTCTATCCTTCCCTGACACACTCTGAAGCATTGTTGAGGCAATATTTCCACTATTGGACCAACCCAGTGCGATTGTTTGTAGTTGTTGGGGGGAGCAGGTCTGGCTCCAGAGCCGTTAGATTATCCCAGATCATTGCTCCGTCAATGAATTTTTGGTCCTGGACTCCTATCTTGTCCCTAAGATGTTCAGGGAGAATCGCTGCTACAAGCTCTCTGGATGCAATACACGAGGACAGAAAAGCAGGTAACGCAATCTGTGATGACTTGCGGACACCAATGCCTCCTAGTCTGACTGGAAGTGTAGCTTGGTTCCACTGCCCGTCTTCTAGAGTAAGGTTAAGTACTTTCGTAAAAATCTGCCTCAGAATACTGTCATATTCGTGCAGTATAGGGTTATCATATGAAGGTGCACATCTTAGGAAATATGTCAACCTGGGCAGACTCAAGCACTTTGTGAGAAGGTACAAGGCATCGTGGGTGTCCAGATTGCCTATTCGTTGTTCCATCCTCCTTAACTCTTCCAATTTCTTCCTGAGAATTGTGTCAATGGCATTGCTTCCCAGAGGTGCTCCTAGCAAGACACTATTTGTGGGGGCAATGACTGCTGCTCCTGGTAGTTTTGATCTCACTGCATTTATCACTTATTGACTGACTGAGATGATTTCACATTTGGATGGATTCAGGATGAGACCCATTTCCTGTTCCCGTGTCATTACCTGTGTAAGGTCATGTAGGAGGGACTCTTTTGTACCTGCTAGTGTGCCATCATCTAGGAACCAGATGTTTAGCTCGCTGGTCAGTCTGACTGTGATTTCCCTAACTGCTATACAGAAGAGAAATGGTGCAAGAGGATCTCCTTGTTGGACACCCTCCGATGATGTAATTTCATGCTCTCCAAAGAGAAGCATTGATTCCTTGCTATACCCGGCTGAAACAAAAGGGAAGAGACCAGGGAAATGTTCTTGTACTGCTGCTAATACCACGTCTCTTTTCAGGAGATTGAACGCATTCTTGAAATCTAATTTTACCACTGCATTGTCCTCAGGCAGGTTGTTGATATATGCCCTTGTTGCATGATACCGGTGGGATACCGACCGTATCCCACCGAGGCAGGGTGGCCCAAAAAGAGAAACGAAAGTTTCTTTTTTAAATTTAGTAATTTATACAGAAGGGGTTACTAGCCCCTTGCTCCCGGCATTTTAGTCGCCTCTTACAACATGCATGGCTTACGGAGGAAGAATTCTGTTCCACTTCCCCAGTGTTTTACTATATTCTCTCTCACTATGGTGTTTTCATATATGTTTTCCTTCTTTATATTGCATACTGCATGACTATATCCTTAATGTGTATTTTTCTCCTTCTGTACTTTGGCTTTCTATATTTTATATACTCAGTCAACTTGCATTACTTTTATTTTTTACACATTTTTTTACATAATTAACTGTTTGCATGGCTGTTAAGTCTTACTCTTTGAAGATGCAAAAATAGTTTAATACTTTAAGACTACCCGTGACACCCAGCTTTTGATGTGTAAAACAGCAGTAATATTACTTAAACAAGTTTGTACACTTGTAGCTAGTGAGTAACTCTGTGGTATAGGTAGCCCTTGCTCCTTCATGATATCAAACCTTGTATAGGAGTGTGGGACCCAGGGCTTTACACCTTGCAGTGAGGTGCAACCTGAATGCAGTGAAGATGACATTTTTGAGAGCAATGTGTTGTATGAATATTTTAGAAAGAATCTGGAGCATTGGAATTACGTGACTATGTGGGATTATGATACGCATTATTCAAAGGGCAGCACAGGGGTTGTTGAGGTGGTTTGACCATTTTGATAGGATAGAGCACAATAGGATGACCAAGGGGGTGTATAAATCTGGAAATGTTTGAGGGTGGGTGTGAAGATTTCAACTTTATAAATAATCCACACTTACGATAGGAAACTTAAGACAGTGTTTCAGTCTCTCTGAGACCAATATCAGGTCACAATTTTCAATGGTAGTTGCTTGAGCATTCATCAGGCATGTGTGAGTATGTTAAATCGTGGTTTTAGGGATTTTGCTTGTTTTGGAGTGTGAGAAGGTAACATTTATGATGGAATTCAAGGAAAACTGGTTAGCTGGAGAGTTGTGTCCAAGAGGTGGGAAGTTTAGTGCCAGCACCATGAGGAAATAGTAGGGATGTTAAAGTACGAAGGGTCAATTGAATTGTGATGTTTGTGCACCTCTGTCAAGACGGCTATTAAATTAATGATGGTTAATGTTTTCTTCCTTGGGATCACCCTACCAATGAAAAGCAGGGGTGTCACTAGCACGTTAAGAGACCATACAATAAGTGTCAGGGGCCCGAGACTGTTCAACTGCCTCCCAGCATACATAAGGGGGATTACCAATAGACCCCTGGCAGTCTTCAAGCTGGCACTGGACAAGCACCTAAAGTCGGTACCTGACCAGCCGGGCTGTGGCTCGTACGTTGGTTTGCGTGCAGCCAGCAGTAACAGCCTGGTTGATCAGGCTCTGATCCACCAAGAGGCCTGGTCACAGACCGGGCCGCGGGGGCGTTGACTCCCGGAACTCTCTCCAGGTAAACTCCAGGAGATAAGAGGAAATAAACAAGAATAAGAACTAGTAAGAAAATAGAAGAAAACCCAGAGGGGTGTGTATATATATGCTTGTACATGTATGTGTAGTGTGACCTAAGTGTAAGTAGAAGTAGCAAGACGTACCTGAAATCTTGCATGTTCATGAGACAGAAAAAAGGACACCAGCAATCCTACCATCATGTAAAACAATTACAGGCTTTCGTTTTACACTCACTTGGCAGGACGATAGTACCTCCCTGGGCGGTTGCTGTCTACCAACCTACTACCTAGTGGTATAGGTAGAAGCTATCTCCTGCTATTTTCCGGCACTGCCGTACTGGCCGGAGGCATAGTACGATATGTGTGTGTGTGTGTGTGTGTGTGTGTGTGTGTGTGTGTGTGTGTGTGTGTGTGTGTGTGTGTGTGTGTGTGTGTGTGTGTGTGTGTATGTGTGTATATATATATATATATATATATATATATATATATATATATATATATATATATATATATATATATATATATATATATATTTCTCGAATTAACGTCTTAACGTCAGTTGCATATGCAATATTAGCAAACTTAAGAATAGCACTGGCCTGACTTAGATCAGGCCAATCATGAGCACGTGGTCCCAACATGGAGCCCACTCCTGGTCAAGCACGTGAAGCACGAAAATGTCCAAAAGTTCGCAACCAGGCTAGTAAATGAGCTGAGAGGAATGCTTTATGAGGAGTGGCTGAAGGAACTGAACCTGACGATCTTATAAAGGAGACAACAGGGGAAAACATTATATACAAAATCTTAATTAAGGAAAATTGTTAGGGCAGAGAGATCAAATTAAAAGGACCGAGATCAAGGGGACACGGGCGGAGCAGACACAGATGAGCCATAGAGGTGGGTAAAAGTATTTATTCAATCTCACGGTGATTGAAAAGTGGAGTAACTTGGATGCGGCAGTGGAGGCAAATTAAGCATATAGGTTCAAAATTATATATATTAAGGCCTAGAGTGACAAAGTCAGTAATGCCGATCGTAGTTGTCTAGGTGAGGCTAGTAGTAGTCTCGTCCCAACAAATACAACCGAGTACTACGTGAGACTATAAAAATATATTTAATCTCCAATAATAAAGTAAAAATAGACAAATAAAAAATTTGGCAATGAGGTGGCCGAAGAAAATCATGAAACGTTCAAATTATTATCATTATCACTCGTCGTGCGAGAATAGACCGAATAGTTGGGTTAAATAAGGTTGTGAAAACAAATAGTAAACAAAAATATACAAAACTATGTGACGTTCTCTACTCAGTTAGGTTTAGCTGGTTGACTCATAAGAAGCAAACAACCAGGAGGTTTGGTCTGGGAACAGTGACCCCGTCCCCCTTAAAGTGACTACACAGTATCTCATTCATCAGCCAATAGGTAAGGTATACCAAAATCGACTTAATGGTACTTTACGAATAGCACCTAAAATATAGATGTCCCGGAAACGAGGAGAAAGCGTTTGTAAGTAAAGAAATATTCCTTTCAACGTTAATCTCCACACAAAATTATCTTCACGGAGAGTGCCACTCTTGCACCGTACCTCGACCAGTGTCCAGGGTTCTTCTACCCGCTCAGCTCGGCTTCCTTCTTGACTGCTCCGTCAACTCGGCTGTTGCTTCTAGCGGTTTGTTGGTCCCCACAGAAATCAAAGATCGGTTGATTTTAAAATATGACCACAGACTTATATAACCAGGCTGTTGCTGATAAATTAGACACATGTACAACTCTTGGGTATCTTTATTGAGGAAACGTTTCGCCACACAGTGGCTTCATCAGTCCATACAAAGGAGAATCTTGAAGAACAGGAGGAGAATGAGGTAATCAGTCAACCTTGAGTCGATGTGGTCAGTCCATCAATCATCGACTCAAGGTTGAGGGACTGATTACCTCATTCTCCTCCTGTTCTTCAAGATTCTCCTTTGTATGGACTGATGAAGCCACTGTGTGGCGAAACGTTTCCTCAATAAAGATACCCCAAGAGTTGTACATGTGTCTAATTTATCAACATGTCGGTTCTCTGAACCATTCATCTACAGGCTGTTGCTGCTGGAGACCCGCTGCCCCACATATTTATCACAGCCTGGTTGATTTGGCACCTGGTGAAGATCCAGTTTCTTCCTGAAGACTTCTACACTTGTGGAGAAAAATTCTTCCTCTGGAAGTCATGCGTGTCTTAAGAGGCGACTAAAATACCGGGAGCAAGAGACTAGTAACCCCCTTCTGTATAAGTTACTAAATGTAAAAAGAAAAAAAATTGTTCCTTCTTTGTTTTTGAGTCACCCGGCCTCGGTGGGAGACGGCCAACGTATTAAAAAATAGGAATTACATCAAAGGTAATTAATCAGTTCAATTTAAAGAATAAAAAGGACAATGCCCTGACTGGAATACACAAATACCAGCACATTCTCTTATGTGCGGGTATTTATGTACTACGTACTTTCCTACGCCTCAAATATACGGAGGTGGGGTCATACCAGAAAATTCATTATGACTGCTGATAAGCACATGAAGCATTCTGGTAAACGTAATATGTGAGTGGAGCCGCACCTGATACCAGTCATAATATTTACCTCTTATTATTAAGGAACCTCCCAGCTGATGATCATCCTGCGTGATGGAATATGACATGGAATCAAAATTAGCTTTTGCTCCCAAAATGAAACTATTATTTAAATTAGGGTAGTAGGTCTCATGTATATAATTCTTTGTTCCACCTTCACAAAGCCAAATCCTGAAAATCCCTCCCCCCTCCTGTGGTCCTTGACGTCTTATATCTCCCCCTCCCCCCCCAACTGAGTGGAACTTGTTCCCTGCTCTCCCCCCACTTCCCCAGTGACAGCAGTTAGCTCCTCCCACTAGGCTCAAGTATATAAGAGCCGTGAACATCTGGCTTAATTTTCTGTTCACGTGAACAGCGTGCGAGAACCTTCACTTCCCTCTTCACATCATCACCTCCAACAGGTAAATTCACATCTAATAAATCTCGCTTTTCCTTTTCAGGCAACCTGCCTCAACCGGTTTTTTAATTCGCTTATATGTTCTATTTCAGGATTTTGTTGAGTATTTAGGCGGTGTGCAGGTTTATGTACGCAATGTTGGCGTACATGCGGCTCATCATCTACTCTACCCTCCACATCCCTGCTGTACGTGCGCACGTATGCGCCAGGTGGATAAAAAAAGCATAGGAAATAAAAACTATTACAACGTTTCTTGTAGGAGAAACGTCGTGTAAAGGTCTCTTTCGCAGTGTTGTTATCCATCACTTGTGGGTTGGCAGCCACGCTCGCTCCACTACGTACCCACCCGCCCGTCGAGCACAATACCTTTACCGCTGGCTAGGTTGTTGGTTCCCTTGTATGCGCAACACCAAGCACTCTATTCTTAGCCTCGAAATGCCAAGAGTTGATCTTGGAAGAGAACGACTACCCCCTCCTTCTTACAACGATCCCTCCGGTAATAACTAATTCCCCCAACCAACTTCGCCAACCACTCACACTCAATATTTTAAGGCAGAAATAGGATCTTATCGGTCGACCTTTCAAAAAGGTGAAGGTCTCTAGATCACCTAAAAAACTCTTATCAAACCTGAATAAATACCACCACCTAGCCCTGCATGACTCGAATTTAGTGTTTCCCTGTGGTAATAATTATCCATGAAACAAAAAACGTGTTGCGAGGTGATTTACCAAAATTACGCTCCCATAATGCTACGGGTGCGCCATGGTATTGGTATAGACACTTTGTTGGTGTGGTCCCATCCCTACATAATGTTTTAATTATACACTCATTTTATATACGTATAATATACCTCTGCATTATCCTGATTAACTATGTGAACATTTCCTTAAAATGTTATATTAATGCAAGTTACCCACGCCGAGCACTGAACCACAGCGCTGACAAAACTTCAGTCACGTTAATTATATATTCAGTGGTAATTATCGTTTATCACACGCAGCCTATAATACGACCAGCTTCGAATCTATTTCCAGCTATAACTGTTTATCGATAAAAAAAAAAAAACGCGCCTACCCCACTTTCAATGTCAATACATCCCCACCCCCCTTACCCTCCTACCCCCTACCCGTCAACCCCCCTTTCCCTCCTCCCTCACCCGTTTCTATTTGATGATCCTCTTGGTTTTGTATAACAGAGTCCCCTTTGAGTTTTTCATTCTTCAAATCTAAGCAGTTTTACAAACCTTTGATACGTCTTCATGCTGATCACTCTCCACTAGAAAACTCTGATTATATCTTCCTGCAATTTTTTCGTGTCTTCTACCGAGTTGACACTCGATGCTTATTTTAGTTATCATTCGCTGAAGACAATATCACAATAAGTATGAAGTATTTATATTAATCAACCCAGTTAATAACAAAGACTTTTGGTTATCAGGAAATATGATGGAAAAGACAAAAAGCCAAAACAGCAGTACACCTGAAGCCAAGACAGTCAGTTACACCTGAAGTCTAGACAGCAGTTACACCTGAAGCCACCAGGCAGCAGTAACTGAGTCAAGCAGCAGTACAACCTGAAGTCAAGACTGATGTACATCCTAAAAGCCAAAAAAAGCTTTATATCTGAAGCTTAAGACAGTGCAATAAATCTTGGAGCCAAAGCAAGGAACATCGAAGCCAAAGCAACGAGAACATCTGAAAACAAAGCAAGGAACATCTCAAGCCCAAAGCAAGAGAAGCATTTGGAAGGCCAAAAGCAAAAATAATCTAAATTCAAAGCAAGAGTATGCCACATCCAGGCTAAAACAATAGCACCTAAGTGTTTGCAATAGAGCTAATAGATAACCTGGCTTCCTATCAAAGTAGTATAAGTAACGTAAATATAAGTCATAAAAACCATATTTAATTTATGTAAAAAACCGAAAAAAACAGTAAACAGTCTGTTTATAACTTTTTTTCTGGCATTGCAAGGAGAATTGAAACTGGTGATAAGAAAATTACAAGCTTGGTATGTAATTTAGAAAATACCAACAAAAATGCCCCTCATCAGTGGCTGTTGGCTATCAAGTCTCAGTGCGTCCCTGCGTGGACCAAGCAGTGTCAATACCCGCTTCTTTTTTTCCATGGATTGCAGGGAACTGAAGTGGAGATAGAAACTACAACTTGGTAGCTAATTTATAAAAGATCGATACAATGCCCATTCTGTGACTATCAAATCACAAACAGTGACGCCCCTGCATCGACCAAGCAGCGCCAATAACCGCTTCTGTCTATTTCTCATTAAATACATAGTCTGTCGTTGAACTTGTAGCAGGCTTGTAATTTCTTGCCTCCAGTTCAATCTCACACAATCCGCCACGCGACACAAGGAGACTCGCCACATCGTGAGCTGTATAAATGATACTAATTACGAAATTAATTCTACTGTATATACTAGGAATATTTTCTGTAATACATTTACGAGCAATGAACTTCCTGTCCTATGAAATGCATAAAATGAGAAGCAGATACGATTTATAAGTGGTTAGAAGTGTAAGTAACATTACATGAAGAGATTCTCGGAATCCGTAGACGTGTGTGAGGCGGGAAGTAACACTGGACTGCTGCATTTTGTGAAAATTCCAGCGATGTTGATGGCTCGTGTCATCATCAACTCCCTCCTCACAACCCAGCATACACATCACGCATGTATGCAAGCAGCGCTAAAATCTGAATGTATGATAAGCGTATAGTTCAACGCTATTCTGGGCTTGGCCAGACATCACACTGTTTGTGTTGCGACTTTATAAGTTATTAATAGTAAAAAATGGCCCTTTACATAGATTTATGTAAAAAATACGCTCTAAACTAAAATAATGAAAAAAATAACGGAAAAGACACATGGGCCAACAGACATGCTGCAGTCCTCCAGTCTTATTTTATTTCATTCAGTAATTAACACACGAGTAGGTGATGGGTGGGTGGCTGAGAGTTTGATCTAATTTAACATGGTTGGGCCAATAGGCCTCTTGCAGTGTTCCTCCATTCTTACAGTCTTACATCACATAAAAAAAACGAAGTGTATTAAATGAGAATAGTAAGCTTTATAGGGTAATGATGTGTCATTCTGTAAAACAAGAGAGCAAATGATGGAAATCCGTTTTTTTTAACCACTGTTAAAATAACTGTACGAATAACTAAAGTGTAATGAACCCTTGTCAGTTTCAATAATTTCACCCCCCATGGAGGCAGAAACACACAAGGTTCATTGATCTGCATATTTCGGCCATATTCTGGAATCCTCTTTGTATAATATTGTATACAAACATTATCTCTCGGTCCAGAGTATGATTCGAACCTTCACACTCTGTTAGAGTGTGCAGGTTCTAATCCTGCTATGGACTGAGAGATAATGTTTGTAATAATTAATTTCGCCGTTTGCGGATGTTTAGTAACCTGTATATAAGAGGTATAAATAAGAAAACGTGCAAAATTATCTAACCAAGGGGAGAGAGAGAAGAAGAAACAATTGTTCCTGTGGCATACCTGCAACGATTTTCCAGGGTTCTTCTACCCTTTACAGCTTAATGCCCACTCAACCAGACTGCTGCTGCTAGCGGCCGCAGGGCCTGCCAATAGCCAAGACAACTGCCTGATCAGATACCTCCTAAAAGGATGGAAGCACGGGCATCGCAGTATGTTATAAATGAATGGAACAAACTGCAAGAGCTTCAGAGCAATACTGTCAGTTAATTTAAAAATATACGCTGAGTGGGGTTGCCTAGTTGCACGTGTCTAGCAGATGCTAGTAGACTTACTGGAGAAAAGGAGGGAGAGAGAGGGAGAGAGGAGAGGGAGAGGGGGAGGGAGGAGAGGGAGAGAGAAGAGGGAGAGAGAGGGAGAGAGGAGAGGGAGAGAGAGAGAGGGAAGGTGAGGGGGAGAGAGATGGGGAGAGAGGGGGAGAGAGAGGCGGGGAGAGCGCGGAGAGGAAGAGAGGGGAGAGAGAGTGGGAGAGAGAGAGGGTAGAGAGAGAGGGAGAGAGAGAGGGAGGGAGAGAGAGAGGGAGAGAGGGAGAGAGAGAGGGTGAGAGAGAGGGAGAGAGAGTGAGAGAGGAGGGAGAGAGGAGGAGAGTGAGGGAGAGGAGAGAGAGAGGAGGGAGAGAGAGGAGAGGGAGAGAGAGAGGGAAAGAGAGAGATGGAGAGAGGGAAGAGTGAGAGAGAGGGAGGGAGAGAGAGAGGGAGAGAGAGAGGGAGGAGGAGAGAGAGGGAGAGGGAGAGAGAGAGGGAGAGGGAGAGAGAGAGGGAGAGGGAGAGAGGAGAGAGAGAGGGGAAGGGAGAGAGAGAGGGAGAGGGGAGAGAGAGAGAGAGAAGAGGGGGAGAGAGAGGGGGGGAGGAGAGAGAGGGGGGAGAGTGAGGGGCGAGAGAGGAGAGAGAGGTGGGGGAAGGAGAGAGTAAAGTGAGGTAGAGAGAGGGGGAGGAAGAGAGAGAGGGGGTGAGAGAGGGAGGGGAGGAGACCAGGAGAGAGAGGGGGACGAGAGAGGGGGAGAGAGAGAGAGAAGGGGGGGGGAGAGAGAGGGGGAGAGGAGGGAGGAGAGAGAGGGGGGAGAGAGAGGGGGAGGGATAGAGAGGGGGGAGAGAGAGGGGGGAGAGTGAGGGGGAGGAGAGGAGAGTGGAGGGGGAGAGAGAAAGAAGAGAGAGGGGGAGAGGAGAGAGGGGGAGAGTGAGGGGGAGAGAGAGGGGGAGAGAGAGGGGGAGGAGAGAGGGGGAGAGAGAGGGGGAGAGAGAGGGGGAGAGTAGAGGGGGCGAGTGAGGGGGGAGGAGAGGGAGGAGAGAGGACTGAGAGAGAGAGTGAGAAGAGAGAGGTGACGAAGATGAAGGGGATGGAGAGAGAGAGCGAGAGAGAGAGAGAGAATGAATGAATTACATAAGGCGTAAATAACCGAAAGCCTTCTGTAACAGCTTTAATAAATAAAAACACACACTAAAAATTGGGAGGAAGCGGACTGAAATGACATAACTATTTTGTGAATATACGTAAAAAAAAATAAGGATTCAGCCATCATTACCACATAGTCACCAGAATAGTATTACCAGAGCGCGTAAGTGCGCGCTTACACGCGCGGACACAACGGTCCCGCGCGCGCCACACACACGCCACTCCGCGCGCCACCACACGCACCCGCGCGCGCCACGCACCACACATGCTGCACATACATCAGGCTTGAGTCTAAATTCGAATGTGCCTACGACAAAATGGTAACTAAACACCACACACACCCTCACACACTCCCACACACAAAAAGCTATAGGAACAGGAAGGAATAAACAGGAAAGGCTACTACATTGGATAAGAGAATACCTGACAGGAAGGGAAACAACGAGAATAGTTGTGACCGAGGAGTGTCAGAGTGGTGTGGACGCCTTTGCACGTGCGGGGTTCCGCAGGGATCGTCCATAGGGCCGGTGTTATTTCTGGAATGCGAATGACATGGGGATGGGGATACATTCAGAGATGTCCTGTTTGCAGAAGATGATGTGAACAACTAATGCCGAGAACTCAAAATGACAAGAATTCTTGTTAGGAATACAAAAGGATCTGGACAGGACGCAAGCCTGCGTAAAATGGTCCTGGAGTTTAACCCACAAGTTGCAAAGCATTGAAGAATTCGAGAGGGTCATAGACGACTGCAGGTGGGGCCTAAAGGGGCTGCAACCTCACTTAAGGATAGGTTCTTGAGTGATACATACCGGGCACATCTCCTGTGGCTCACTTCAAGCAAATATAACTGCTGCTGCATATGGGGCTGGCAAGCTAATGTGCGCCAAAAAGGGTCATTCAAGAACATTGTACACCGTGTACGTCAGGCCCATATTGGAGTATGCAGAAACCAGTATGGAAACCCACACCTAGTCAAAACAGTCATGAAATTAGTGGAAAGTCTCAATGGTTTGCCAACATGACTATTTCCAGAGCCTAAGGAGAGGTTAATGGGAAATCAATCCTGACAACACTTTCGTGGGTTGGATTTGTGAAGGACTGCCTAATTATGGGCCAACAGGCCTACTGAGTGTTCCTCCTTTTCATCTGTTCAGATTAGGAGGGACTGTGGAGGACATCGATAAACGACAATACAAAATACTGAGAGGAATTGACAGTGGATAGGGACCGAAATGTTTCAGAGATGGGACACAACATATATGGCGTCACAGATGGAAGTGGAAATACTCAGAAGAGTCAAAGGGACTAGTAGGAAATATTTCTTAGTCATAGAGTTGTCAGGAAGCAGAAAGAACAAATCTGAGTGATTGTAGAGGGCAAGATAATACACAGCTTAACGAAAAATGTACAATAAACTCATGAACAGGGAGAGTGGACTCAGTAGCTGGCAATGCGAAGAGGCGGGGCAGGAGCTGTGTGAATCGTAACCCCCCTGCATTCCCACAACTAGGTGAGTATACACACACACACACACATGGAGGATTTTGTTTTATTTTATATACAAAGCGCTAGTAAGAAACGTTCGGTTTATCGGGGCTGGAAGTTCAGTTTTTTTAACACTGTTAAATTTACACAATTCATAATACATAAAATTATAATCATAAACAAGGTAAAACATTTCAAATGTATTTTTTTTTACATTCCCGCAATCCATTTGATATTGCGTCCCTGGCATCGCCCGCACCTGTCTTTTCATTAGTCTTATAGTGTTTTTTCTGCTCTCCCGAAGCCCAGTATTGGGTCAGGGTAAGTCTCGTGTTTGCCTGATTTCAACTAGGTTGTTGCTCTTGGCAGCACGCTAGTCAAACCTATTCTACAGCCTGGTTGATTTGGCACTTGGTGGAGATACTTTGTCCGGATTCCTCTTGAAGGACCTTCTACACTGTTCCCAGCAATGTTTGTGATTATCTGTCTGGTAAGATGTTGATAAATCTGGGGGCTAAGGATGTTTGCTACAACGTTCCTCTTACTGTGTACACAGCGCCCCCTTACTTTGTCACCTGGGTTTATTTTAACACTTTTTGCCATATCTCTCAATTCCTAATTGTTCTGGCAGTTGCTAGATTTTTGCCGAGCCCTCAAGTACTTTCCAGACATTTTACTATCATGGATCTCTCGCCTCCACGCCGATGAGTACATATCAGGTCGTTAAAGACGTTAAATGCTAATTTAAAATGCTTTGTTTGGGATCTATGCGGGCTTGATATATCTGCCGTTACTAATTGGGCGCGTAGTAGAGTAGAGGTATCAATGAACAATATTCTAAACGAAAGAGAGACAAAGTGAATTTTGCGGTGTTCACCATTGACACTATTTCTCTTGTTTGAATAACTGTGGACCTAGGGTTTTTGTGTGCTATGAGGAAAAAAAACAGTAGAAGCGGCCAGGGCCCGATACCCTTGGGCGGGGGATTGAAATTTTATCTCTTAATGTGAAATAATTTTGCTCTCGTGTGTCTTTGTCAGTAAAAGGATGAATAATCAATTTTGTCTATTTTCAAATATGCCCTTTATACAGTATTACCAATTCTTGTTTTGGTTTTCTTCCATACACCTCCCCTAATTCTATATAGTGGTTTAGCAGTTGGGATGAGCATTATCGTCCATGCCGGTTTGCGGTTTGTGATACTTGTACTGTTCCATAAAATTTTGTAATTGGCGGTTCTCATGGACCTATTTCGAGAATTATGTGGGGGTGTCTTGGGCACTGGTCTATAACTTTTGGCTCTAGCGCCCGCTGATGCTTCCTTATGCAGAGGTAGCTATATCACACTCTGTTATGGACTCTGGTATTTCACCTAGATCAAAGCTCTTTCTCTAAGGATACCGAAGTGATCGTGCGTGCTAGTGGGTACTTTGCATTTTGTTTTATTACGTAGAATTTCACGAATCTGGTTACAAGTTGCCCTGGCATTAAATTAGACATAGGTAGAATTATCCCAACATTATTTTTTTTCACACATCAATTAAGCCAGAGATATGATGTTTTTTTCAGTAGGCAAGCACTCCTTGAGGAGTGAGGCGGCCTCATCTTGGGGTGAAGACACCTACACTTCACTACCTAGTTAAGAGGCACGGAAGTTCCTCCGTCTTTTTTAAACATGTTCATTTTTCACTAATGTCTACATGTCCATAATTACTATCGCATTATGAGATCACTCTGCAGCCAACTGTCCTCAAAGATTTAAGTTATACCATTGAACTAAAAGAAAGATCCAGACTTAACCTTACGTAAACAACAAAGCAAATGCGATAATTATTATGGAACAAGGTAGTATTATAGTGGAAAAATGAACATGCTTGCGTATAAGGCGGGCGGGGGAAGGAACTTTACATGCCTCTTAAAGTGACCCAAGCCTCCAGTTAGATAGGTCGTTTTGGAATTTTTTGAAGACCACTTTGCCCCCGTATGTATCATTCAGCGCTTACGGACAATAAAAATTAAATCCAACATGCATAGAAAAAAAAAACACTACTTGTATAGAATAAAAGAGAACACAACTATTAATCCATCGCTTAAAATAACCACATCTCATTAACTGTTAATGTCAAGATTTCTCCTAAAATTTCCCAGAGTTCACTATAAGACGGATCAACCTGGCTGTGATGGATATGCAGCTCCAATAGAGCACCAGCAGCAATAGACCTAGTTGATCAAGCAAAGAACCAGATGCGTCTGGCCCCAGTCCGGCCGAGGAGTAGGAAAATTCTCGTAAACCCGCTTTCTAGTGTCATTTTAATGGTATCCGGGGAAGCCACCATGGTCATACTACAGTGTAATTAAAGGACACAGAACAAAGTGTTGTTGGGTACACTGCCAAAACGACTGTTATCAACATTTAAAATAACCATCCAGTTATTCCTATAATCTAATGCATTTTTATATTATAATTATTTTTATATTTATCATTTATTGGGCAATTACAAATAGTTTGGGTTAAGTGCAAAAGATCCGGGATGTAGCTAGTCAACAGCTAGACTTTTTACCAATGTGACGGGTGTCAAAGTATATTTTATGTTAGTTGTTCTGGCTGCTGCTCCCCCACCTTCACCCCCTCACAACAAATCCCCCCTTCCTCCCCCTCTCTCTAATCTCTCAGGGATTGTCAAGATGATACAAAGAGAAAACTGCTCTTGGAAATGTGGGTGTGGGTGGGGGTGGAGGGATTGTGTTTCAGACATCATTGATCTGAACCAAATTTTTATCCTTAGAAAAGGGAAGAATGAAAGAGAAAAGGGTATATTTTATCAGAAGAAGCCTTTATTTAGACTACGTTTCCGCTCTGTGTAGATTTCAAACACTGGAGACTGGAACTCATGCCTGGTTCACCGATGGAGAAGGGACCAAAGCCAAGATCCGTCCTGGCGAACTTACCTGTACCCTGGTGGAACACTCTTGAGGGGACTTTACCTCCTTGCACCTCTCCGTACCGTGAGAAGTGCAGATTTTACCATCCCGGCCATAGTGGCGGGTCGCTCAGTTGTAGAGCTTTATTGAAGTCCTGGTTTCATTTGAAAGCTCCAATTTAAAGCGAAGCTTTGTCGGACACGGCCCTCCCGTACTCTGCTACTGTTTTGGTTTTTCGCCTGCAGTTACGCCCTTCATCTGAATTAAGCAAGGCTTGGTTAAGACATACAAGTACTCGGTTAAAATGGACAAGACGGACTGCGAAACTGGACGCTCTAAACTGCGAGGGACCGAGACGGGGAAAGTAGATGAGCCATTAAGACGCTAGGAAATGCATCTTCATTTTTTAGGGTGCCGGTACCGGAGGTGAAAGGAATTACACTGTGCAAACTACATACTCAGTTTTCAAGAGTAGGTCTTGTTACAAAAGTGGGGGGTCTAGGAAGGTTAGTTTTTAGATACGATCTGAGACCAGCAAAAACACATTAAGGCACATACGTAATAGGGGACACATGTGCGAACTTATGTGACATATTAATTTGTAGAAATTTCGCTGTACAGCTTTTTCACGTCCGTAACGGCTTGACAAGGTTCAAGGCTTCCTGGGTAGCAAACCATTACCACACCTTTTACGTACATAATGTTGCTTCTCTCTCTAAGTTCAATGTCTTCCGAGCTTACAATGTATCACAAAAACATCGATGTAAATATAATATGCATCTTCATCTTAAATATGTACACAATCGTTATCTGCCAGCTCGAAAAACTTGACTCAGTCAACCACAACTAATTAGAGATACATATATCGCAGGAAGTAATAAAATTGCTAAGACGCCTACACCCTCTCAATTTATAAGCCCTGTAAGCCTCTAAGTTGTCTTACTGACCTGGAAGTTTACTGGGAGTGGGTTCGGGGGTCCAATTGCCCCCGCCGGTCGGTCTGACACCAGGCCTCTTGGCGGATCAGGGGTTCTGATAACCAGGTGTTATTGCTGGCCGCATACTACTAGTCATAACCATGTCACTTAGACATGACGTGCGTAGCACATAAAATGTGTCCTCAAACTTGAATGTATACGGACTCGAGTGCATCCTGAGGAAACAAGTCTTGAGGGACCTTCTTATCCACCGCATCTTTACGTGTCGCAAACCATTCTGAGTTACTCATTGCCGACAGACGTTGTTGGGTGATTTTTTCACCAATAGCACAAACAGATATCTCACTATAAAGTTTTAGAAGTATAATAAAAACGAAGACTCGAATGAGTATCATGTATACATCTCTGTAAACCTTAGCTGGTTCGCACCACTTGGTTAATTAAGACAGCAGGCTGGTGCTCCCACCATCTGCTTTTCTTCTCAATCTGTACTCCAAGATTTTCACATTTACATGGCACCATACCTGGTCTTCAGTCTCTTTTTTACTAATGGTTCGTTAATATTACTGGTACAAACTAAATGCAGGCACATTATATCAAGGGGGCACTGAATTTGAACTCTGCCTAAAGCCGTACAATTAGGGAGGGATATAACTGAAGGTGTATTAAATGGAAACAGGAATATTGAAGGGGGAAAAGTAAATCATGTGCTAAATAATCCTAAACCAAAAAGCTCGACTTGCAGCAATGTTCTATCAAGTAAATACAAAATGGCACAATACCGTTGACTAGCAATACACAAATATACCCGTACATAGGGATGGAGGGGGAGTGGATTATTGACAACTTTTCTTTTTTTTACATTGTTGGTAAGTTAGGAGCAGTCGCATATATCAGTCTCTATTCTTTACCATTGTTTGTAACTGTACAAAACTATACCTTTAACAGTGGATTGTGACAATACTTATAAAACTTAAAAATGCGTCCATTATCATGCGTTGATTAATGTCCAAAGCAATTTAACCTTTAAATTATAAAACATTTTTAAATAATGTTTGGTTAAATCACGGTATTTAATTAACAAATCTACATATAGAAAATGAACCAAACTAATCAGATTACTGCAAAGCATAAATCACCAGATGCATGTACATGTTTTTTGTGTACGTGTGTGTGTGTGTGTGTGTTGTGTGAGAGAAGAGAGAGAGGAGAAATAGGTGAGGGGAGTAGTAAGTATGAGGAGGCGAAACATTGGCCTACTGGCTGATCCTATAAGTTATTTTCGCCACCATAAATTTTCGCACACTTTAAAGAAAAAACAAGATGCGTCCTCAATACACAAAACCATTTTTTTTTATGATATACGTTCTCGTGTTTTTTGTTAGTACACATACAAATTTTGACCCTCTTCCAGACACCCCCATGCTTCGTTGTAGATTAATACTTGGATAAATTAGAAGCATGTGCATACTCTTGGGTATCTTTATTGAGGAAACGTTTCGCACACAGTGGCTTCATTCAGTCCCCATACGTAGGAGAAACTTGAAGAATACAGGAGGAGAATGAGGTAATAGTCCCTAAACATTGTGTCGAATGTGTTCAGTCCATTACTTCAGGTAATACTTCTACACTCACGGGCACTGTGTATTGTACTGCGTTCTCCTACCGTAACATACATAAAACACCCCTCATAATAAACAAGCATTATACACTCGCTTGAGCACTGTATATACACAATACACAACCACTTACAATGCTACATACGTGAGAATCAAGTATACACAATACGCCTATTCGTATTATGCCATCACTCGCTGAGCACTATATACAACACACAACTCACTGAGCACCATTATAATATGAAATGGAAAGATAAGGGAGACAAAAGGGAAAATTTGAGGTTGGGAAATGGAAAAAAAGGGGAGAGGAAAAATGGAGAGGGAAGGGGATGGATGGATAGATCTAGGAGAATCCGGAGAGAAGGAGATGATGGGAAGCGGAAGATAGCGAAGCGACAACGAGCGGGGCTACTCAAAGGGTCATTCAGCGCTTGAACAATAATAACACTCATGCACGTTAACAAGCTCACTCATGCACGCTAGACACGAGCTCGCTCATGCATGCTAACTATGTGCTATTCATGCCACGCTAACACGAGCTCATTCTTGCACGCTAAACACGGAACATCACTCATGCACGTAACACTCGAACTCACTCAATGCACGCTAACTTGAGCTCACTCTTGCACCGCTAACACAAGCTCACTATGCACGTAAGCATGAGCTCACTCATGGACACGCTAACACAAGCTCACTCATGCACGCTACATGAGGCTCACTCATGCACGCTAACACGAGCTCATCATGAACGCTAACAATGAAGCTCAATCATGCACGTAAACAGAGCTCATTCATGCACACTAACATGAGTCACTCATTGCACGCTAATAAGCTACTCATGCACACGCGCTAACAAGCTCACTCATGTGATGAATGGTTTGAAAAAAACCGACAGTGGAAGATTGAGACTCCACTTATGTGATATGGGATTCTTTATTCAGGAAAACGTTTCGCCACACAGTGGCTTCATCTGCCATACAAAGAGGAAGGCGTAAAGGAGAGGGGAGTATGAGGTATTCAGTCCCTCAGCCTGGAGTCGAATGTGTTCAGTCCTCAATCTTGTAGATGGACTGAACACATCGACTCTCCAGCTGAGGGAGATTACCTCATACTCCTCCTCTCCTTTACGCTTCCCTCTTTGTCTTGGACTGATGAAGCCACTGTGTGGCGTTAACGTTTCCTGAATAAAGATTCCCATATGCTGCATAAGTGTCTCATTCTTCAAGCTCACTCATGCACGCTAGAACACTCGCACAAGCTAATACAAAAGTTAACATTTGCACCAAGCCAAGATAAAAAAGAAAATACTGGGCAGCTCCACTTATTCCTGAGTGAACATTTCTGACATACAGCTAACAGCCATTTTTTTTTTTTTACCGCAGACCATCTTACTCCAATATAAGCCTGTGTGTGGATTATAACTACATGTGGCAGCATTTCTCGGTTCTAGTAGTAACATAAGAAAGGAGGAACACTGCAGGCAGGCTATACCGGGCCACACTAGGCCCTGTCTTTCTCAAAAACATTTGCCCAAACCACCCTCAACGCTACCCAAGGAAACAAGCTATGAAAACCTTAAATTCAGTACAAAGTCCCACTCAATATCCAACCCCCTTCATCACAACGAAAAAATATACAAATATAAGACAAGGTTGACAAGAAGTTCTGCCGCGGTTAGAGCATACAACTTGCACCTAGTGATCGCAGTAGACATAAATGTCTTTATCAGTCTCTCACATGACCGTTTTTACAACAGTGAAATGTTCTGTGATTACGACAAGCTGACCGACGATTCCAACTCTAGAAAGAAAGAACAAAATGGCCCAATACCGTGACTGGAACAATACACAAATAGTATTAATGTTGGCAGAATTACCGACAATATGTTAAGTAAATGGACA
Source organism: Cherax quadricarinatus (assembly GCF_026875155.1). Taxonomy (NCBI): domain Eukaryota; kingdom Metazoa; phylum Arthropoda; class Malacostraca; order Decapoda; family Parastacidae; genus Cherax; species Cherax quadricarinatus. The sequence goes on from NC_069406.1 coordinate 38,392,498, forward strand.
CAAGGGCAACTATTATAACATTTTATTGTAGCAACGTTTCGCTCTCCAGGAGCTTCATTAACGGTTTCGGTCCAAGTCGGACCGACCACCCATACGTCGTCATAAGCTTCCCTTCTCCTATGTGCGGGGTTAATTTGTGATATGATTCTACCAACCTAACTCTTTAAATAACAGTGGATAGACGGCCGTCTCTAGATTAGCCGTAGGCACACAGAAATCACTCCTTCGGAATGGTAAAAGACTGGGCAAGCACTCGATGCAAAATGCCCCATATCAATAAAAAGTAGGGGGCGACATTGAGTACACTAAGGGAAAAACACCATAAGTGTCCGGGGCTCTCAAAAGACTTGTTCAACAGTCCTCCCATCAAGCTTACGGGAATTTGCCAATAAACACCCTGCTGCCTTCAAGAGAGTGGACATATACTAAAGTCAGTACCCGGAAATCAGCGGGCTGTGCTTCGTACGTTGTTCTGCGGGCGGCCAGCAGTAAAGCCTAGTTGATTCAGGCCCTGAATCCATTTCAGTACTGTATTTCATGGGTTAAAATATCTCGAATCAGGAGAAGATAACAAATATATTGAAGTCTTATGACGTGAGGGTTCACAGAGGTGGCTCCGGGATCAGGTCAATTACTTCCTTCTTGGTTCTAGCGCTCAATATCTACGGTGCGGCACAACTATATCATGTGGGCAGGCAAGAGTCTCTGTAGAAATGCTCGCAGAGACCATACGCTGCATGGGGAGGAAAGGGAGCAGGGAGCAGGAGGGGTGGGAGGTGGAGAAGTAGAAATGAAGGAGGGGGTGGAAGCAGGAATGAAAGGGAGAGAGGAAACAGGAAAGAATGAGAGGGGAAACAGGAAAGGAGGAGAGGGGAAACAGGAAAGGAGGGGTGGTGGGTAACAGAGAAGGAGAAAACCGGGAAGTGTGGAGGAAAAAAAAAATGGAGGAAATAAGGTGCGGAAGAGAGAAAACAAGGCGGAAGGGAACGAGAGTAAAAGGAGCGTTTAAGTGAAAGAGGGAAATGGATTTTTTTGTGATGGTGAGGAGGTGAGTACCTAGACGCAAGAGTAGGAATAGGAGAGCCAGGAGGAAGGAACTCAGTTAGGTAATTAGAGGAAGTGAAAGGGTAAATAAAAAGAACCAAAAAGTGAAAGGGTAAATAAATCGGAGAAAGAGGTGAAAGTGCAAATAAAGAAAAAGAAGTGAGAGTATGAATAAGGAAGATGAGAAGGAAGTGAGAGAATAAGTAGAGAAGAGAGTGAGTGGGTAAATAAAGAAGAAACCGACGTTAGTGGGTAAGTTGAATGAGACGGAATTAAGAGATTACGTAAGGTAAACGGAAGAAAATAACTAAGAGCTAGGCTACGAGGAAGCAGAAAAGGGATACAGACTTTGAATTAAGGAGAGGGAAGTGGGAAGTATGGTGGAGAAGAGGGCTGAGATGAATGTGGGAAGGGAAGGGAAGGGATGGGGGGAGTGTAACGGGATGGGCAAGTGGTTGTACCACCACCACCACAACGGACACCAAGGCCGCCTGCACCACAAAAACCATTACTACCTTACTGTTGCCGCACTTTCTTCCCTGGTGGCAGCTCAGCCCTGTCCGCCTAGACTTCTTACAGCCGAAGTCTAAATTTGTCAATGTATCTGGACTCTCAGTGCCACCCAATTCCTGTTCCTTCAAAATCGAATTTTTTTTTTGTCCTTCAAATTAAAGGACCATTAAACTATGCCAAACACATGCATGATGGAAGGTCAACCACCCAGGAAACGCTCAAAACGTACACCCACTGGAGATAAATACTTTACCCTTACCTTGATAATGGAAGATGTATAGCTTATTCAAGGAAGATGAATAAAATAAAGAAAGAGGAAATAGTCTACCAAGGGCTTAGTACTAAAACTGCTGAGTCAATATCGTTTTGCTGATAAAAAAAGGAATCTGTCGCGGATTATATGCTCTACTAAGGTTGCAATAATCTCGCATGTTTTATTATTACAGTTTTTTATTGAAGGATGTGGATATTAAAAAAAGAGAAAAGCCAGGAGGATAAATCACAGGATACAAGAAATTGGAAAAGAGGAAGAGATGCAGAGTGACAAAGTGGGATAAATGTGCAAAGGTTCAAGACTGTTTAAAAAAAAAAATACCATTATAGTAAAACTACAGAAACAAGAGGCAGGATTTAGAAGACTTTAAAATAAATACGAAAGACAAATGAATAAAAAATGCAAACTGAGGGATCAATTAATACACAATGGCTAATTGTATACTGATAGTTAATAATTACAGGTTTATTACTTTTATTTTTTTTGCAGTTACGGTATGCTAAACCCGTAGGGGTCTTACAAACGGCCAGCGAAAAAATTGGAATGAGAGGCAATCTGATTCGCACAAAGGAAAGGGAGGGCAGGTCAAGTTCTTCGATGAAGAACCCCTGAACAAGCTTTACAAATTACCGCAGTATGTATTGTAAAATGTAAAGCAAGTTGTTGTTGGTCCTGGATGCAAGACGGAGGTGACATTCAAACAAAGATGAGAAGATCAAGATGAATTTAAAGCTCATCAATATAACAGAAAATACAGAATGTTTTATATCGTGCAACAACTGAATAATAAGATAACATGAGAAATAATAAAACAAATCTCCTAAACAAACATTAGAACAAATATCACTGAAAAACATTGAACAATTGCTGAAAATAACCATGGAATTTAGGAAGCCTTGTATTTCCATATCAGAGATGTCAGTGGCCTTACTGTTATGTACAAGACTAATGTTCTCCTGACAATGTTTAGAAGACAGCAATTATACCAAAAGACAGGCAGTCATTAGTCACACTATAATCTTCTGAAGATATATACTTATATATGAAACGAGTTCTTCCAACACTAGGACAGTGAAAAATACAATCCTATATGTGCAAAAAATAATTAAAATACCACCCTATACAAGAACACCTGGTCACAGACCGGGCCGCGGGGGCGTTGATCCCCGAAACCCTCTTCAGGTATATATTTTAATCACCTTGTTAAATAGTTTGCACCTGACAGAATGTCTAACAGCCTGCTTATGTTCAGTACATTGTCTCATGAACTGGTAAGACGGAAGATAAATGTTACTTTTATTTATATATTCAGAATACATTGCTGTGTCTTTATTAATAGTTCTTATGCCTGTACTATTTCCTGTATAAGTTAGTATATCCACAAAATTCTTTTCCAATTAAAAAAAATATATTACGTGGTAAAAGATATGAAAATGCAGTTCTGAGCATACGACAGCGCAATTATCGTAACACGAATGTCGCTAGCAGATATGTTTTGGGTGTCATGGCCCCATCAAATGACCCTCACGCTCCCTTGATAACACGCCTTTAGATGTCTTGTGGGACCGTGAAGGATATTGTTTCCGGATACCAGGACCAAACATTCAAGCACTTCATAATGTACCAGTAATTTCAATATTTTATTGACTCTATGCGAGTCATAAACGATTTGTATTTGTTTCATCTCTAATATCTCCCCTTCCCTGAACGGGGATGTCAACTTTGAGCAATACTCTAAAAGAGAGACCACAAATGATTTGAATCGTTGTCACCAGACACTATTACCCTTCTTTCGAATGTTCCCATTATCACCCCGCCGTTTTCCGGAAAGATCGGCCGACCAAATTACTCCCAGGTCTTTCACGTGTTCCTTTCGTTCTATTTGATGATCCTCTTGGGTTTTGTATACAGAGTCCCCTTTGAGTTTTTCATTCTTTCCAAATCTAAGCAGTTAAACACCTTTGAACGTCATGCTGATCACTCTCCACTAGAAAACTCTGATTATATCTTCCTGCAATTTTTTCGTGTCTTCTACCGAGTTGACACTCGATGCTTATTTTAGTATCATTCGCAGAAGACAATAATCACAATAAGTATGAAGTATTATATTAATCAACCCAGTTAATAACAAAGACTTTTGGTTATCAGAAATATGAAGGAAAAGCAAAGCCAAAACAGCAGTACACCTGAAGCCAAGACAGCAGTACACCTGAAGTCTAGACAGCAGTTACACCTGAAGCCACCAGGCAGCAGTAACTGAGTCAAGCAGCAGTACAACCTGAAGTCAAGACTGATGTACATCCTAAAAGCCAAAAAAAGCTTTATATCTGAAGCTTAAGACAGTGCAATAAATCTTGGAGCCAAAGCAAGGAACATCGAAGCCAAAGCAACGAGAACATCTGAAAACAAAGCAAGGAACATCTCAAGCCCAAAGCAAGAGAAGCATTTGGAAGGCCAAAAGCAAAAATAATCTAAATTCAAAGCAAGAGTATGCCACATCCAGGCTAAAACAATAGCACCTAAGTGTTTGCAATAGAGCTAATAGATAACCTGGCTTCCTATCAAAGTAGTATAAGTAACGTAAATATAAGTCATAAAAACCATATTTAATTTATGTAAAAAACCGAAAAAAACAGTAAACAGTCTGTTTATAACTTTTTTTCTGGCATTGCAAGGAGAATTGAAACTGGTGATAAGAAAATTACAAGCTTGGTATGTAATTTAGAAAATACCAACAAAAATGCCCCTCATCAGTGGCTGTTGGCTATCAAGTCTCAGTGCGTCCCTGCGTTGACCAAGCAGTGTCAATACCCGTTCTTTTTTTTTCCATAGGGATTGCAGGGAATGAAGTGGAGTTAGAAACTACAACGTGGTAGCTAATTTATAAAAGATCGATACAATGCCCATTCTGTGACTATCAAATCACAAACAGTGACGCCCCTGCATCGACCAAGCGCGCCATTAACCGCTTTGTCTATTTCTCTTTAAATACATAGTCTGTCGTTGTGTAACTTGTAGCAGGTTGTAATTTCTTGCCTTCCAGTTCAATCTCACACTATCCGCCACGCGACACAAGGAGACTCGCCACATCGTGAGCTGTATAATTGATACTAATTACGAAATTAATTCTTACTGTATATACTAGGACTATTTTTGTAATCCATTTTATCGAGCAATGAACTTCCTGTCCTATGAAATGCATAAAATGAGAAGCAGATACGATTTATAAGTGGTTAGAAGTGTAAGTAACATTACATGAAGAGATTCTCGGAATCCGTAGACGTGTGTGAGGCGGGAAGTAACACTGGACTGCTGCATTTTGTGAAAATTCCAGCGATGTTGATGGCTCGTGTCATCATCAACTCCCTCCTCACAACCCAGCATACACATCACGCATGTATGCAAGCAGCGCTAAAATCTGAATGTATGATAAGCGTATAGATTCCAACGCTTTCTGGGCTTGGCCAGACATCACACTGTTTGTGTTGCGACTTTATTTAGTTATTAATAGTAAAAAATGCCTTTACATAGATTTATGTAAAAAATACGCTCTAAACTAAAATAATGAAAAAAATAACGGTAAAGAACATGGGCCAACAGACCTGCTGCAGTCCTCCAGTCTTATTTTATTTCATTCAGTAATTAACACACGAGTAGGTGATGGGTGGGTGGCTGAGAGTTTGATCTAATTTAACATGGTTGGGCCAATAGGCCTTTGCAGTGTTCCTCATTCTTACAGTCTTACATCACATAAAAAAAACGAAAGTGTTATTAAATGAGAATTAGTAAGCTTTTATAGGGTAATGATGTGTCATTTGGTAAAACAAGAGAGCCAAATGATGGAAATCCGTTTTTTTAACCACTGTTTAAAAATAAAACTGTACGAATAACTAATGTGTAATGAACCCCTTGGTCAGTTTCAATAATTTCACCCCCCATGGAGGCAGAAACACAAAAGGTCATTGATCTGCATATTGCGGCATATTCTGGAATTCCTCTTTGTATATATTGTATACATACATTATCTCTCGGTCCAGAGTATGATTCGAACCTTCACACTCTGTTTTTAGAGTGTGCAGGTTCTAATCCTGCTATGGTCCTGAGAGAGAATGTTTGTAATAATTAATTTCGCCGTTTGCGGATGTTTAGTAACCTGTATATAAGAGGTATAAATAAGAAGTGCAAAATTATCTAACCAAGGGAGAGAGAGAAACAATGTGTTCCTGTGGCATACCTGCAACAGATTTTCCAGGGTTCTTCTACCCTTACAGCTTAATGCCCACTCAACCAGACTGCTGCTGCTAGCGGCCGCAGGCCTGCATAGCCAAGACAACCTGCCTGATCAGATACTCCTAAAAGGATGGAAGCACTGGCTTCGCAGTAGTTATAAATGAATGGAACAAACTGCCAAGAAGCTTCAGAGCAAATACTGTCAGTTAATTTAAAAATATACGCTGAGTGGGGTTGCCTAGTTGCACGTGTCTAGCAGATGCTAGTAGACTTACTGGAGAAAAGGAGGGAGAGAGAGGGAGAGAGGAGAGGGAGAGGGGGAGGGAGGAGAGGGAGAGAGAAGAGGGAGAGAGAGGGAGAGAGGAGAGGGAGAGAGAGAGAGGGAAGGTGAGGGGGAGAGAGATGGGGAGAGAGGGGGAGAGAGAGGCGGGGAGAGCGCGGAGAGGAAGAGAGGGGAGAGAGAGTGGGAGAGAGAGAGGGTAGAGAGAGAGGGAGAGAGAGAGGGAGGGAGAGAGAGAGGGAGAGAGGGAGAGAGAGAGGGTGAGAGAGAGGGAGAGAGAGTGAGAGAGGAGGGAGAGAGGAGGAGAGTGAGGGAGAGGAGAGAGAGAGGAGGGAGAGAGAGGAGAGGGAGAGAGAGAGGGAAAGAGAGAGATGGAGAGAGGGAAGAGTGAGAGAGAGGGAGGGAGAGAGAGAGGGAGAGAGAGAGGGAGGAGGAGAGAGAGGGAGAGGGAGAGAGAGAGGGAGAGGGAGAGAGAGAGGGAGAGGGAGAGAGGAGAGAGAGAGGGGAAGGGAGAGAGAGAGGGAGAGGGGAGAGAGAGAGAGAGAAGAGGGGGAGAGAGAGGGGGGGAGGAGAGAGAGGGGGGAGAGTGAGGGGCGAGAGAGGAGAGAGAGGTGGGGGAAGGAGAGAGTAAAGTGAGGTAGAGAGAGGGGGAGGAAGAGAGAGAGGGGGTGAGAGAGGGAGGGGAGGAGACCAGGAGAGAGAGGGGGACGAGAGAGGGGGAGAGAGAGAGAGAAGGGGGGGGGAGAGAGAGGGGGAGAGGAGGGAGGAGAGAGAGGGGGGAGAGAGAGGGGGAGGGATAGAGAGGGGGGAGAGAGAGGGGGGAGAGTGAGGGGGAGGAGAGGAGAGTGGAGGGGGAGAGAGAAAGAAGAGAGAGGGGGAGAGGAGAGAGGGGGAGAGTGAGGGGGAGAGAGAGGGGGAGAGAGAGGGGGAGGAGAGAGGGGGAGAGAGAGGGGGAGAGAGAGGGGGAGAGTAGAGGGGGCGAGTGAGGGGGGAGGAGAGGGAGGAGAGAGGACTGAGAGAGAGAGTGAGAAGAGAGAGGTGACGAAGATGAAGGGGATGGAGAGAGAGAGCGAGAGAGAGAGAGAGAATGAATGAATTACATAAGGCGTAAATAACCGAAAGCCTTCTGTAACAGCTTTAATAAATAAAAACACACACTAAAAATTGGGAGGAAGCGGACTGAAATGACATAACTATTTTGTGAATATACGTAAAAAAAAATAAGGATTCAGCCATCATTACCACATAGTCACCAGAATAGTATTACCAGAGCGCGTAAGTGCGCGCTTACACGCGCGGACACAACGGTCCCGCGCGCGCCACACACACGCCACTCCGCGCGCCACCACACGCACCCGCGCGCGCCACGCACCACACATGCTGCACATACATCAGGCTTGAGTCTAAATTCGAATGTGCCTACGACAAAATGGTAACTAAACACCACACACACCCTCACACACTCCCACACACAAAAAGCTATAGGAACAGGAAGGAATAAACAGGAAAGGCTACTACATTGGATAAGAGAATACCTGACAGGAAGGGAAACAACGAGAATAGTTGTGACCGAGGAGTGTCAGAGTGGTGTGGACGCCTTTGCACGTGCGGGGTTCCGCAGGGATCGTCCATAGGGCCGGTGTTATTTCTGGAATGCGAATGACATGGGGATGGGGATACATTCAGAGATGTCCTGTTTGCAGAAGATGATGTGAACAACTAATGCCGAGAACTCAAAATGACAAGAATTCTTGTTAGGAATACAAAAGGATCTGGACAGGACGCAAGCCTGCGTAAAATGGTCCTGGAGTTTAACCCACAAGTTGCAAAGCATTGAAGAATTCGAGAGGGTCATAGACGACTGCAGGTGGGGCCTAAAGGGGCTGCAACCTCACTTAAGGATAGGTTCTTGAGTGATACATACCGGGCACATCTCCTGTGGCTCACTTCAAGCAAATATAACTGCTGCTGCATATGGGGCTGGCAAGCTAATGTGCGCCAAAAAGGGTCATTCAAGAACATTGTACACCGTGTACGTCAGGCCCATATTGGAGTATGCAGAAACCAGTATGGAAACCCACACCTAGTCAAAACAGTCATGAAATTAGTGGAAAGTCTCAATGGTTTGCCAACATGACTATTTCCAGAGCCTAAGGAGAGGTTAATGGGAAATCAATCCTGACAACACTTTCGTGGGTTGGATTTGTGAAGGACTGCCTAATTATGGGCCAACAGGCCTACTGAGTGTTCCTCCTTTTCATCTGTTCAGATTAGGAGGGACTGTGGAGGACATCGATAAACGACAATACAAAATACTGAGAGGAATTGACAGTGGATAGGGACCGAAATGTTTCAGAGATGGGACACAACATATATGGCGTCACAGATGGAAGTGGAAATACTCAGAAGAGTCAAAGGGACTAGTAGGAAATATTTCTTAGTCATAGAGTTGTCAGGAAGCAGAAAGAACAAATCTGAGTGATTGTAGAGGGCAAGATAATACACAGCTTAACGAAAAATGTACAATAAACTCATGAACAGGGAGAGTGGACTCAGTAGCTGGCAATGCGAAGAGGCGGGGCAGGAGCTGTGTGAATCGTAACCCCCCTGCATTCCCACAACTAGGTGAGTATACACACACACACACACATGGAGGATTTTGTTTTATTTTATATACAAAGCGCTAGTAAGAAACGTTCGGTTTATCGGGGCTGGAAGTTCAGTTTTTTTAACACTGTTAAATTTACACAATTCATAATACATAAAATTATAATCATAAACAAGGTAAAACATTTCAAATGTATTTTTTTTTACATTCCCGCAATCCATTTGATATTGCGTCCCTGGCATCGCCCGCACCTGTCTTTTCATTAGTCTTATAGTGTTTTTTCTGCTCTCCCGAAGCCCAGTATTGGGTCAGGGTAAGTCTCGTGTTTGCCTGATTTCAACTAGGTTGTTGCTCTTGGCAGCACGCTAGTCAAACCTATTCTACAGCCTGGTTGATTTGGCACTTGGTGGAGATACTTTGTCCGGATTCCTCTTGAAGGACCTTCTACACTGTTCCCAGCAATGTTTGTGATTATCTGTCTGGTAAGATGTTGATAAATCTGGGGGCTAAGGATGTTTGCTACAACGTTCCTCTTACTGTGTACACAGCGCCCCCTTACTTTGTCACCTGGGTTTATTTTAACACTTTTTGCCATATCTCTCAATTCCTAATTGTTCTGGCAGTTGCTAGATTTTTGCCGAGCCCTCAAGTACTTTCCAGACATTTTACTATCATGGATCTCTCGCCTCCACGCCGATGAGTACATATCAGGTCGTTAAAGACGTTAAATGCTAATTTAAAATGCTTTGTTTGGGATCTATGCGGGCTTGATATATCTGCCGTTACTAATTGGGCGCGTAGTAGAGTAGAGGTATCAATGAACAATATTCTAAACGAAAGAGAGACAAAGTGAATTTTGCGGTGTTCACCATTGACACTATTTCTCTTGTTTGAATAACTGTGGACCTAGGGTTTTTGTGTGCTATGAGGAAAAAAAACAGTAGAAGCGGCCAGGGCCCGATACCCTTGGGCGGGGGATTGAAATTTTATCTCTTAATGTGAAATAATTTTGCTCTCGTGTGTCTTTGTCAGTAAAAGGATGAATAATCAATTTTGTCTATTTTCAAATATGCCCTTTATACAGTATTACCAATTCTTGTTTTGGTTTTCTTCCATACACCTCCCCTAATTCTATATAGTGGTTTAGCAGTTGGGATGAGCATTATCGTCCATGCCGGTTTGCGGTTTGTGATACTTGTACTGTTCCATAAAATTTTGTAATTGGCGGTTCTCATGGACCTATTTCGAGAATTATGTGGGGGTGTCTTGGGCACTGGTCTATAACTTTTGGCTCTAGCGCCCGCTGATGCTTCCTTATGCAGAGGTAGCTATATCACACTCTGTTATGGACTCTGGTATTTCACCTAGATCAAAGCTCTTTCTCTAAGGATACCGAAGTGATCGTGCGTGCTAGTGGGTACTTTGCATTTTGTTTTATTACGTAGAATTTCACGAATCTGGTTACAAGTGCCCTGTCATTAAAATTAGACAAAGGTAGAAATATCCCAACAATTATTTTTTTCACACATCAATTAAGCCAAGAAATGATGTTTTTTTCAGTCAGGCAAGCACTCCTTGAGGAGTGAGGCGGCCATCTTGGGGTGAAGACACCTACACTTCACTACCTAGTTAAGAGGCACGTAAGTTCCTCCGTCTTCTAATAACATGTTCATTTTTCCACTATGATCTACCATGTCCATAATTACTATCGCATTATGGACCTCTGCAGCACAACTGTCCTCAAAGATTTAAGTTATACCATGAACTAAAGAAAGATCCCAGACTTCACCTTACGAAACAAAGCAAATGCGATAGTAATTATGGACAAGGTAGATTATAGTGGGAAAAATGAACATGTTGTTATAAGGCGGGGGGAACTTACATGCCTCTTAAAGTGACCCAGCATCCAGTAGATAGGTCGTTTTGAATTTTGAAGACCACTTTGCCCGTATGTATCATTCAGCGCTTACGGCAATAAAAAATAAATCCAACATGCATAAGAAAAAAAAACACTACTAGTAAGAATAAAAGAGAACACAAATATAATCACATCGCTAAAATAACCACATCTCATTAACTGTTAATGTCCAAAGATTCTCCTAAAATTTCCCAGAGATCACTATAAGCACGGATCAACCTGGCTGTGATGGATATGCAGCCCAATAGAGCACCAGCAGCAATAGCCTAGTTGATCAAGCAAAGAACCAGATGAGTCTGGCCCAGTACCGGGCCGAGGAAGTAGGAAAATTCTCGAAACCCGTCTAAGGTGTATTAAAGGTACCGGGGAAGCCACCATGGTCAACTACAGTGTTAATAAAGACACCAGAACAAGTGTTGTTGGGTACACTGCCAACACCGACTGTTATCAACACTTAAAATAACCATACCAGTTATTCCTACTAATCTAATGCATTTTTATATTATAATTATTTTTATATTATAATTATTGGCAATTACAAATAGTTTGGGTAAGTGCAAAAGATCCGGGATGTAGCTAGTCACAGCTAGACTTACAATGAGCACGGGTCAAGTATATTTTATGTTAGTTGTCTGGCTGCTGCTTCCCCCACCTTCCCCTCACACAAATCCCCCCTTCCTCCCCCTCTCTCTCATCTCTCAGGCAAACACATCCGACACAGACTAAAGCCCAGAAATCCATCAAAGTAAGCTTCACACACTACACGACCAGACCCCCTCACCTCCTCAACATCAAAGGTTTGACACCTCCCATCCCCTCCACCATTTCCTCCCAGAATCCAAGGATACACTACTGAACAACAACAACACTCCCACCTGTCACTGCTTGAATGCACATCAACTCCCAGGCAGAAAAAATGGAAAATGAAATACTAGAGAATAAGACTGGAGGAGGCGGGTAGCCTGGTCTCATAATAAATCTTTATTTCTACAAGTACATGATACAACTTATAAAGACCTAGTTGGCATCAGTGACATACTATATAAAAAAAATTACATTTCGGCCAAATTAGGTTTTGTCCCCAGGATGCTACCCACACCAGTCAGCTAACACCCATGTACCTATTAACTGCTAGGTGAATAGGGACAGCAGGTGTTTTAAGGAAACACGCCCTATTAAACCCGTACCGGGGATCGAACCACGTACCTCAATGTGGTTCGCTGAGCGTGCTACCAACCAAACTAATGGGACACCTTAGTATAGTACATATTCATGTCAAGGACTGGACGAACTTGGCTTAAATCATCCCCCTATGATATACTCGTAACGGGTTTCAAGAGTATTCTTCTCTCGAAGCCAGTAATGAGGTCATATTTCATTGTTGACTGCCTGCCTGGTCAGGTCAGGCAGTCGATGGCTTTCCTGTTCTCCCAGACCATGGCAACCTGACTGGTCTGGTACTTGTAGCGGGTTGTCGTTCAGTTTTCTTTTAAGGTTTACCTTTGATCAGACAATACCTCTTGTAAACAGCACTGGTAGAAGTGAAAATTTCCCTTGTATTATATTCACATTGTACACTAAGTTCTAACTATTCAATTCTCACGGGGAAGCGCTACACGAGTAGGGGTCATACATCGCCTGGAGGAAACCAGGTTTGATCTCAGGAAAGAGAGGATAACTGAAATTCGTTGAATCAAGAAGGGGGGAAACGGAGGGAGAGGGGAGAGAGGGGAGAGAGAGAGGGGGAGAGAGGGAGGAGAGAGGGGAAAGAGGGAGGAGAGAGAGGGGAAAGAGGGAGGAGAGAGAGAGAGAGAGGAGAGAGGAGAGGAGGGAGAGAGGGGAGAGAGGGGAAGAGAGAGAGGGGAGAGAGGGGAGAGAGGGGAGGAGGAGAGAGAGAGAGGAGAGAGGAGAGGAGAGAGAGGAGAGAGAAGAGAGAAGAGAGAGGAGAGAGAGAGAGAGAGGAGAGAGGAGAGAGAAGAGAGAGAGGAGAGGGAGAGAGAGGAGAGAGAGGAGAGAGAGGAGAGAGAGGAGAGAGAGGAGAGAGAGGAGAGAGAGGAGAGAGAGGAGAGAGAAGAGAGAGAGGAGAGAGAGGAGAAAGAGAGAAGAGAGAGAGGAAAGAGAAGAGAGAAGAGAAGAGAGAAGAGAGAGAGAGAGAGGAGAGAGAGAGAGAGAGAGAGAGAGATAGAGAGAGAGAGAGAGAGAGAGGACAGCAGCCTACTTTAATGACACTCAGACTGGTGCTCATTATAAGTCCGGCTGAGACTAGCCATAGCCAAGATTTTTATCCTATTCAATTTTATTTTAATCGTGGGGGGGGGGGGGTACACGCCTGGGGAATGGAAGATATTTAAGTTTGATCCAGGGGAGAAGAAAATAAGTTCCTTAGATCACGAGCCCCTCACTGGCCCTCCAAAGGTACTTGAGAAACAAAATAAGCGTCGGGGCCCAAAACTATTTAACTGCCTCCCAGCATACATAAGGGGGATTACCAATAGACCCCTGGCTGTCTTCAAGAAGGAACTGGACAGGCATCTAAAGTCAGTACTTAAGCAGCCGGGCTGTAGTTCATACGTCAGTTTGCGTGCGGCTAGCAGTAACAGACTGGTTGATTAGCCCCCTGATCCACCACGAGGCCTGGTCTCAAACCGGGCCGCGGGGGCGTTAACCCCCGAAACCTACTTCAGGTACGGATTATACAACGCCTGTAGGGGAGGGGATGGAAGGAAGTCAAACTTAATTTGGGGAACTGGATCACAAATACAATTCCCTAGATCAAGAGCACCTCACCAGCATCAAGGAACCTCCGTTGAAGGGTACTTGGACAGAACCTGATTGCCTCAGAATTCTTCCAGATTTAACGCTCTCCCGTGAATATAAACTCTCCATAAATAATAATCATATTATTAGCAATAATATTAATGAATATAAACTCCATAAATAATAATAGCAATAATAATCAAGGAGGGGGTGCTGAACCTAAACGAAGCTAAAACAGCGCAATAGTGGAGCCAGAATCTCTTATTTGAAAGAGGGGGAGGGGAGGGGCCCAGGTGACTTGTTTTCAAGTAGCTTAATCATTACCATTTTATCTAGGATTAGGAGGCAGAAGGAATTTTTTGGGTGAAGCCCCTAGCCCCTCCCCTGCCCCTTGGCAGCGCCTCGGGGAATTCGAAGTCAAAGTTTATTTCCACATTATACAGTTTTAATACAGAAATGCGTGACATTTGCTTGTATGCAGAAGGTCCATGGTTATGCAAAGCATTTCGGGCTATCAGTTTCAATCCAATGAACTGGAGGGCAGATCCAGTTCCCTGGATCAAAAACCCTTCACCGACGTCAAGGAACCTCCAATGAGGTTCCTTGACGTCGGTGAAGGGTTGTGACGTCTTGACCTACTTTCTTAAAAAGTAGGTCAAGACGTCACAATCGTCTTAACGGATAATTTAAATTTTGTCGCCAAAGAAGTTTTAGTTCGGTGCCTCCCCCCCCCCCCCCGCCCCTAACATACGTGGTCACCCGGGCACGAAAACACTAAATACACAAATTTACCCATCACTCTCTTCTCTACTTATTATCTCACTTCCTTCTCTTTCTTCCTTATCATACTCTCACTTCTTTTTCTTTATTTGTCACTTTCACACCTCTTTCTCGATTTATTTACCCTTTCACTTTTTGGTTCTTATATTTACCCTTTCACTTCCTTAATTACCTACTAGAGTTCTTCTCTGGCTCTCCTATTCCTACTCTGCTTCTAGGTACTCACCTCCTCACACATCACATTTCACACTTTCACTTACGTCCTTTTACTCTCGTTTCCCTTCGCTGTTTCGTTTCCTTTCTCTCCCTTTTCTCATTTTTTCTCCACACTTCGGTTTTCTCCCTTCTCTGGTACCACAACCTCTTTCCTGTTTCCCCTCTTCTTCCTTGCCTGTTTCCCCTCTCCCTTCCTTTCTGTTTCCTCTCATCCTTCCTTTCCTGCTTCCCCCTCCTTCATTTCCTACTTCTCCACCTCCTTCCCTCCTGCTCCCTGCTTCCCTTCCTCCCTATGCGCTTATGGTTCTCGAGCATTTCTATGCTCCTGCCCATGATAAGTTGTGCCCGCACTCGTAGATATTGAGCGCTAGACCAAGAGGAAGTAATTGACCTGGATCCCGGCAGCCACCTCTGTGAACCCTCACGTCTAAGACTTCAATATATTGTTTCTCTGATTCGAGATATTTTAACCTATGAAATACAGTACTTAAATGGATCAGGGCCTGATCAACTAGGCTGTTACTGCTGGCCGCACGCAGTACAACGTACGAGCCCAAAGCCGTGATCCGGTACTGACTTTAGGATCTGTCCAGCTCTCTTGAAGGCAGCCAGGGGTTTATTGGCAATTCCCGTAATGCTTGATGGGAGGCTGTTGAACAGTCTTGGGCCCCGGACACTTATGGTGTTTTCCCTTAGTGTACCAATGGCGCCCCTACTTTTTATTGGGGGCATTTTGCATCGCTTGCCCAGTCTTTTACTTTCGTAGGGAGTGATTTCTGTGTGCCTACGGCAGTGCTCCACTGTTTTTAAAGTTTAGTTGGAATCATTCACAAATAACCCGCACATAGGAGAAGGGAGCTTATGACGACGTTTCGGTCCGACTTGGACCGAAACCGTTAATGAAGCTCCTGGAGAGCGAAACGTTGCTACAATAAAATGTTATAATAGTTGCCCTTGTGTCCATTTACTTAACATATTGTCGGTAATTCTGCCAACATTAATACTATTTGTGTATTGTTCCAGTCACGGTATTGTGCCATTTTGTTCTTTCTAGAGTTGGAATCGTCGGTCAGCTTGTCGTAATCACAGAACATTTCACTGTTGTAAAAACGGTCATGTGAGAGACTGATAAAGA
Organism: Cherax quadricarinatus; assembly: GCF_026875155.1. NCBI lineage: Eukaryota > Metazoa > Arthropoda > Malacostraca > Decapoda > Parastacidae > Cherax > Cherax quadricarinatus. The sequence goes on from NC_069406.1 coordinate 38,408,253, forward strand.
CATTTATGTTACTGCGATCGACTAGTGCATATAGGGGGGGGGGGGTTATGTATGTTTAACGCGGCAGAACTTCTTGTCACCTTGGTCTTTATATTTGTTTTTCGTATATTTTTTGCGTTATCTTGTGGTGAGAGGGGGTTGGATTTGAGTGGGACTTGTACTGAAGTTCATAGGGTTATCAGAGCTTGTTCCTTGGGTAGCGTTGAGGGTGGGTTGGGCAAATGTTTGAGAAAGACGTGCCTAGTGTGGCCCGGTAGGCCTGCTGCAGTGTTCCTCCTTTCTTATGTTACTCTAACCGGAGAATTTGTGGGCCCCAAATGGTATGTGATAAATCCACACACAGGCTTATTGGAGTTAAGATGGTCTGCGGTAATGGCGTGTTTGCTGTTTGTGCTGAAATGTTCACTCAGGATAAGTGGTGCTGCCCAGTATTTTCTTTTTTTATCTTGGCTTGGTGCTAATGTTAACTTTTGTTACTTAGTGCGGAGTGGTTTAGCGTGCATGCATGAGGGAGCTGTAAGATTGAGGGACACTTATGCAGATATGGGAATCTTTATTCAGGAAACGTTTCGCCACACAGTGGCTTCATCAGTCCAATACAAAGAGGAAGGCGTAAGGAGAGGAGGAGTATGAGGTAATCAGTCCCTCAGCCTGGAGTCGATGTGTTCGTCATTACATGATTTGATGGATCCTGAACACATCGACTCCAGGGCTGAGGGACTGATTACCTCATACTCCTCCTCTCTACGCCTTCCTCTTTGTATTGGACTGATGAAGCCACTGTTGTGGCGAAAAACGTTTCCTGGAATAAAGATTCCATTGCTGCATAAGTGTCTATGCTTCAACTTGTCGGTTTTTCAAACCATTCATCACATGAGTGAGCTTGTTAGCGTGCATGAGTGAGCTTATTAGCGTGCATGAGTGAGCTCATGTTAGTGTGCATGAGTGGAAGCACGTGTTAGCGTGCATGAGTGAGCTCATGTTAGCGTGCATGAGTGAGCTCGTGTTAGCGTGCATGAGTGAGCTCATGTTAGCGTGCATGAGTGAGTTGTGTTAGCGTGCATGAGTGAGCTCATGTTAGCGTGCATGAGTGAGCTTGTGTTAGCGTGCCATGAGGTGAGCTCTTGTTAGGCGTGCATTGCATGAGTGAGTCGTGTTAGCGTGCATGAGTGAGTTCGTGTTAGCGTGCATGAATGAGCTCGTGTTAGCGTGCATGAATGAGCTCATGTTAGCATGCATGAGTGAGCTCGTGTTAGCGTGCATGAGTGAGCTTGTTAGCGTGCATGAGTGTTATTATTGTTCAGAGCGCTGAATGACCTTGAGTAGCCACGCTCGTTGTCGCTTCCTTCTTCCTGCTCCATCATTCTCTTCTCTTCCGGATTCTCTTTAGATCTATTCCATCCATCCTTCCCTCTCCATTTTCCCCTTTTCCATTTCCCAACCTCATATTTTCCCTTTTGTCTCCCTTATTTTTCCATTTCATTATTATAATGGTGCTCAGTGAGTGGTGTGTTGTATATAGTGCTCAGCGAGTGTGGCATAATACGAATGGCGTATTGTGTATACTTGATTCTCAGCGAGTGTAGCATTGTAAGTGGTGTGTATTGTGTATATACAGTGCTCAGCGAGTGTATAATGCTGTTATTATGAGGGGTGTTTATGTATGTTCGGTAAGGAGAACGCAGTATACACAGTGCTCCGTGAGTGTAGAAGTATTACCTGAAGTATGGACTGAACACATCGACACAAGGTTGAGGGACTGATTACCTCATTCTCCTCCTGTTCTTCAAGTTTCTCCTACGTATGGACTGATGAAGCCACTGTGTGGCGGACGTTTCCTCAATAAATGATACCCAAGAGTTGCACATGTGTCTAATTTATCAAGTATTATCTACACGAACATGGGGGTGTCTGGTAAGAGGGTCAAATGTGTATGTGTTACTAACATAAAAAACACGACGGAACGTAATCAGAAAAAAATGGTTTGTGTATTTGAGGAACGCATCTTTGTTTTTTCTTTAAGTGTGCAAATTTTATGTGGCGAAAATAACTTATTAGGTCAGGCCAGGAGGCCAATGTTTCGCTCCTTCATACTACTCCCCCACCTATTTCTCTCTCTCTCTTCTCTCACACACACAAACACACACACGTACACCAAAAAACATGTACATGCATCTGGTGATTTATTGCTTTGCAGTAATTTGATTAGTTTGGTTCCTTTTCTATATGTGAATTTGTTAATTTAATTCGTGATTAAACAAATCATTTTTTTAAATGTTTTATCAATTTAAAGGTTATATTGCTTTGGAAATTATCAAAACGCATGATTATATGTGACCATTTAGTTTGTATAACGTATTGTCACAATCACTGGTTAAAGTTTAGTTTGTACGTTACAAACAATGGTTTATAAGATAGAGACTGATATATGCGACTGATCAATCTTTACAAACAATGGTAAATAAAAAAAAACGTTGTCATAATCTCCCCTCTCCTATGTACGGGTTATTTGTGTATTGCTAGTCACGGTATTGTGCCTTTTTGTTATTTATTGATAGAACATTGCTGCAATGTCCTGTCTTGGTTAGAGATTTTAGCACATTATTTACTTTCCCTTCATTTATTCCTGTTTTCCATTTATACACCTCAGTTATATCCCTCCCTAATTGTACGGCTTTATGCAGAGTTCAAATTCAGTGCCCTGATATATGTGACTGCTTTTGTTGTACAGTAATATTACAAAACATTAGTAAGAAGACTGAGACCAGGGAGTGCAGTAAATGTTGAAATATCTTGGAGTACTGAAGATGTAGAAGGGAAAAGCAATGGTGGACACCAAGTGCTGTCTTAATTACCAGTGTGCGAACCAGCTGTGGTTTACAGAGATGTAGACATGTACGTAATTCGAGTCTTCGTTTTGATTATAATTAAAACTTATAGTGTGTATCTGTTTGTCTATTGTGAAAAAATCACCATATACACGGGTCTGTCGTGCAATGAGTTACTCAGTTGGTTGCGGCACTGTAAGTGCGGTGATAAGAGGGTCCCTAATAGACTGTTTTCAGGATGACTGTGTCGATATACTTCAGTTGAGGACAAATTTAGTCTGCTATCAGCACTCATGTCTAAGCATGACATGTTATGCCTAAGTTGGCGGGCCAGCCAATAACCAGACCGCGATTTGATCAGACCCCTGATCCACCCATGAGGCCTGGTGTCAGTCGAGCGCGGGCATTGACCCCGAAACCCTCTCCAGGTAAACTCCAGGTAGTAGAACATTTAGAGGCTTACAAGGGCTTATAATTTGAAGAGGGGTGTCAGTTGTAGGCGTCATTAAGCTTTCATGACTTCCTGGAGATATATGTACTCTCTAGTTTGTTGTGGTTTGATTAGTGGGTCCTAGTTTCCAGCTGGCAGAATAACATTGTGTATTATTTATAGATGAAGAGATGCTTATTATATTTACATCGATGTTTTTTTTGTGTAATTGTAGCTCGGAAGGACATTGACTTAGAGAGAGAGGCTAACCCATTATGTACGTATTGTAGGTAAATGGTTTGCTACCAGGGAAGCCTGTAGGTAACCTTGTCAAGCCGTTACGGCGTGTGAAAATGCTGTGCAGCGAAAATGTCTGCCACAATTAATTGTCACATTAGTTGCACATGTGTCCTATTACGTATGTGCTTAATATGTTTTTGCTGGTCTCAGATCGTTCTACCTCCTGACCCCATCTTTTGAACTAGACCTACTCTTGAAACTGAGATATGTGATTGCCTGTGTAATTACTTTCACTCCGTACCACCCTTAAAAATGAAGATGCATTTCCTAACGTCTTAATGGCTCATCTACTTTTCCCCCGTCTCTGGTCCTCGCAGTTTAGCGTCAGTTCCAGTCCGTCTTGTCCATTTTACCGAGTATCTTGTATGTCGTAACCAAGCCTTGCTTTATCAGTTGAAGGGCGTACTGCTGGCGAAACCAAAACAGTAGCAGAGTAAGCCGTTGTCCGGACAAAGCTTCGCTTTAATTGGAGCTTCATTAAACCAGGACTTCATAAAGCTCTACACTGAGCGCCCGCCATATGGCCGGGTGGTAAACTGCAGCTCCGTCTGAGACGGTTAAGGGTAAAGTCCCTCAAAGATGTTCCACCAGGTACAGGTAGGTTCGCCAGGACGGATCTTGGCTTGGGTCTTCTCCATGCGGTGACCAGGCATGAGGCTTCCAGTCTCAGTGCTTTTGATAATCTACACAGAGCGAAAGTGTCTAATGGTTCTCTGATAAATTTCCCTTTTCTTCCTCTTCTATCCCTTGTTCTAAGGAATTATATATTTGGTTTCAGATCATTGAGTGTCTTGTTAAACACATCCCTCCTCCCCCTCCCACCCCATTTCCAGAAAGAGCAGGTTTTCTTGTATATCATCTCTTGACAATGCTTTATCCTGGGGGGAGACTTCATGCCGGATTCTGTGTGGTGTGTGTGTGCTGTGTGTGTGTACACCCACCCAATTAGTGTTCGTGGGGGGTCTGAGAAGGACTCTCGGTCTTTCACGAGCGTCTATCCTATTTATATACTATGACAGGCTTTCGAGAGCTTTTCTATTCCTTGGCCGAGATCAATTTTTGGTGCTTATCTGGTTAACCAGGCTTGTTGCTACTGGCGGCCTGTGTGTGTTTGTAACTTTATATGTGCATTATGTATAATTATATTTCAAGTAATAAGGTGTAAAATATATTTCATAGTTTTTTTCCACTGGCACGATTTTAGCGCCCCCCCCCCATCGCAAATCTGCGTGGGGGTGAGAGGTGAGGGGGGTTGAATGGGTGAGGGCGGTAGGTAGGGGTATAGGGGGTTGACGGGGTGAGGGGGGGTAGGGGGATAAGGGGGTTGACGGTAGTAGGGGGTAGGAGGGTAAGGGGGTTGACGGGTGAGGGGTAGGAGGGTTAGGGGGTTTTGACGGGTGAGGGGATAGGAGGGTAGGGGGGTGGGATGTATGACATGACAAGTGGGGTAGGCGCGTTTTTTTTTTTTATCGATAAACAGTTATAGCTGGAAATAGATTTCGAAGCTGGTCGTATTTAGGCTGCGTGTGATATAACGATAATACACTGGTCCATTTATAATTAACGTGACTGAAGTTTTGTCAGCGCTGTCGGTTTCAGTGTTCCCCCCCCCCCCCCCCGGCGGTGTGAAGGGTAACTTGCATTAAGTATAACATTTAAGGAAATGTTCACATAGTAATCAGGATTTAATGCAGAGGTATATTATACGATATATAAAATGAGTGTATAATTAAAACATTATTGTGGGATGGGACCACACCAACAAAGTGTCTATATCCAAAATACATGCTCGCACCGCTTGCCATTAATGGAGCGTAATTTGGTAAATCACTCGCAACACGTTTTTTGTTTCATGGATAATAGTACCACTGGGAAACATAAATTCGAGTCATGCAGGGCTAGTTGGGATGGTATTTATTCAGGTTTGAATAAGAGTTTTTAGGTGGAATCTTAGAGCCCTTCACCTTTTGAAGGTCGACGATAAGATTCTATTTTCGCCTTAAAATATTGAGTGGAGTGGTTGCGAAGTTGGTTGGGGGAATTAGTTATTACCGGAGGGATCGTTGTAAGAAGGAGGGGGTCTAGTCGGTCTCTTCCAAGATCAACTCTGGCGCATTTCGAGGCTAAGAATGCTTGGTGTTGGCATACAAGGGAAACAAAACACCTAGCCAGCGGTAAAGGATTGTGCTGACGGGCGGTGGGTTACGTTAGTGGAGAGAGCGTGGCTGCCAACCCACAAGTGATGGATAACAACATGCGAAAGAGAAGACCTTTACACGAGTTTCTCCTACAAGAAACGTTGTAATGTTTTTATTTCCTTTGCTATTTTTATCCACCTGGCGCATACGTGCGCACGTACAGCAGGGATTTGGACATTGTGGTAGGGTAGAGTAGATGATGAGCCGATGTTACGCCAACATTGCGTACATAAAACCTGCACACCGCATATATACTCAACAAATCCTGATAATTGATACATATAAGAGAATTAAAAAATCCGGTTGAGGCAGGGTGCCTGAATAGAAGCGAGATTTATTAGATGTGTATTTACTGTTGGAGGTGGTTGATGATGTGAGAGGGAAGTGAAGGTTTCCTCGCACGCTTGTTCACGTGAACAGAATATTAAGCAGATGTTCACGGCTCTTAATATACTTGAGCTAAGTGGGAGGAGCTAACTGCTGTCACTGGGGAAAGTGGGGGGAGGAGCAGGGAACAAGTCACTCAGTTGGGGGGAAGGGGGTGATTTATGGGACGTCTAAGGACCCACAGGAGGGGTGGTGGGATTTTCTAGGATTTGCTTTGTTGAAGTGAGAACCAAAGAATTATTATATACATGAGACTACTACCCTAATTTAGATATAGTTTCTTTTTGGGAGCAACTAAAGCTTAACTTTGATTCCATGTTCATATTCCATCACGCAGGATGTCATAGATGGGAGGTTCCTTAATAATAAGAGGTAAAATATTCTGAGTGGTTATCAGGTGCGGCTCCACTCAATATTACGTTTACCCAGAATGCTTCATGTGCTTATCAGCAGTCATAATGCATTTTTGGTAGACCCCACCTCCGTATATTTGGGCGGTAGGAAAGTACGTAGTACATAAAATACCCGCACATAAGAGAATGTGCTTGGTATTTGTGTATTCCAGTCAGGGCATTGTGCCTTTTTATTCTTTAAATTGAACTGATTAATTATCCTTTGATGTATAATTCCTATTTTTTAATACGTTGGCCTCTCCCACCAGTGGCCGGGTGACTCAAAGACAAATGAAGGAACAATTTTTTTTTTCTTTTTACATTTAGTAACTTTTATCCAGAAGGGGGGTTACTAGTCTTTGACCTCCGGTATTTTAGTCGCTCTTAAGAAACCGCATTGACTTCAGGGGATGAATTTTTTCACAGTGTCGAAGTCTTCAGGAAGAAACTGGATCTTCACCAGGTTGCCAATCAACCAGGCTGTGATACTTATTGGGCAGCGGAGTCTCCAGCAGCAACAGCTGTAGATGAATGGTTCAGAGACCGACATTTTGATAAATTAGACACATGTACAACTATTGGTATCTTTATTGAGAAACGTTTCGCCACACAGTGGACTTATCAGTTCATACAAAAGGAGAATCTTGAAGAACAGGAGGAAGATGAGGTATCAGTCCCTCAACCTTGAGTCGATGATTGATGGACTGAACCACATCGACTCAAGGTTGACTGTTTACATATTCTCCTTATGTTCTTCAAGATTTCTCCTTTGTATGGACTTGATGAAGCCACTGTGTGGCGAAACGTTTCCTCAATAAAGATTACCCAAGAGTTGTACATGTGTCTAAATTTTATCCCAGCAACACCTGGTTATATAAGTTGTGGTCTTATTTAAAATCAACCGATCTTTGATTTCTGTGCGGGACCAACAAACGCTAGAAGCAACAGCCGATTGACCGGAGCAGTCAAGATGGAAGCCGAGCTGATGCGAGGTAGAAGAACCCTGACCTGGTCGACGTACGGTGCCTAGAGTGGCACTCTCCGTGAGATAATTTTGTATGAGATTAACGTTGAAAGAAATATTTCTTTTCTTACAGAAACGCTTTCTCCTCGTTCTCTGGACATCTATATTTTAGGGTGCCTATTCTAAAGTACCATTAAGTCGATTCTTGGTATACCTTACCTATTTGGATCTGATGGAATGAGATACTGTTTGTAGTCACTTTAAGGGGGAGGGGTCATGTTCCCAGACAAACTCCTGGTTAGTTTGCTTTTATGAGTCAACCAGCTAACTAACTGAGTAGTGAAGTCACATAGTTTTGTATATTTTTTGTTTACTATATGTTTTCACACTTATTTAACCCAACTTCGGATCTATTTCTCGCACGAGAGTGATTATGATAATAATTTGTACGTTTCATGTTTTTCTTCGGCCACATTTCATTGCCAAATTTTTTATTTGTCTATTTTTACTTTATTATTGGAGATTAAATATATTTTTATAGTCTCATCGTAGTACTCGGTTGTATTTGTTGGGGACGAGACTATACTAGCATCACCTAGACAACTTACGATCGGCATTACTGACTTTGTCACTCTAGGCCTTAATATAGAGAATTTTGACCTATATGCTTATTTGCCTCCACTGCCGCATCCAAGTTACTCCACTTTTCATCAACCGTGAGTTTGAATAAAATACTTTTACACCACCTCTTTGGCTCATATGTGTCTGTCTCCGCCGTGGTGCCCTTGATCCGGTCTTATTATTTGATCTCTCTGCCCTAACAATTTATCCTTAATTATTGATTTTGTTATAAGTTTTCCCCTGTTGTCTCCTTCATAAGATCGTTCAGGTTCAGTTCCTTCAGCCACTCATCAATATAAAGCATCCTCTCAGCTCATTTACTAGCCTGGTTGCGAACTTTTGGTCAATTTCGTGCTTCACGTGCTTGACCAGGAGTGGGCTCCTGTTGGAGGACCAAGTGCTCTTGATTGGCAGGATCTAAGTCAGGCCAGTGCTATTCTTAAGGTTTGCTATGATTCTATGCAACTGACGTAAAGACGTTAATTCGAGAATATATATATATATATATATATATATATAATCTATATTTATTTATATATATATATCTATATTATTATATATATATACACACATACACAACACACACCACCAACACACACACACACAACCACACACACACACACACACACACAACACACACACACACACCACACCACACACACATATCGTACTATGCCTCCGGCCAGTACGGGCAGTGCCGGAAAATAGAGGGAGATAGCTTATACCTATAACACAGGTAGTAGGTTGTAGGACGAGCAACCGCCCAGGGAGGTACTATCGTCCTGCCAGTTTGAGTGTTAATACGAAAGCCTAGTAATTGTTTGACATGATGTGTTAGGATTGTGGTGTCCTTTTTTCTGTCTCATGACCCCAGCCCAGTATCCGGTACGTCTTGCTACTTTTACTTACACTTAGTTAACACTACACATACATGTACGAGCATATATATACACCACCCCTCTGGGTTTTATTTTTTTTCTTTTACTAAGTTCTTATTCTTGGTTTATTTCCTCTTATCTCCTGGAGTATACCTGGAGAGAGTTCCGGGAGTCAACGCCCCCGCGGCCGGTCTGTTGACCAGGCCTCTTGGTTGGATCATGAAGCCTGATCAACCAGGGCTGTTATGCTGAGACTGCACGCAAAACCAACGTACGAGCATAAGCCCCGGCTGGTATGGTTAACGACTTAGGTGCTTGTCCGTTGCCAGCTTGAAGCCTGCACAGGGGTCTATTGGTAATCCAACCTTATGTAGCTTGGGGGCAGTTGAACAGTCTCGGGCCCTGGACATTATTGTATGGTCTCTTAAACGTGCTAGTGGACACCATGCGTTTCATGGTTAGGTGATCCAAGGAGAAAACATTTAAACCATCATTAATTTAATAGCCGTCTTGACAGAGGTTGCACAAACTCATCACAATTCAATTGACCCTTCGTACTTTAACATCCCTATTTTCCTCATGGTGCTGGCACTAAACTTCCACTTTGGACACAACTCTCCAGCCCCCCGTTTACCCTTGAATTCCATCATAATGTACCTTCTCACATCACAACCCCCAGCAAAATCCCTTAAAACCACGATTTAACATACTAACACATGCCTCCTGATGACATGCTCAAGCAACTTACATGGAAAATTGTGTACCTGGATATTGGTCTCAGGAGACTGAAACACTGTTCTTAAGTTTCCTATCGTATAAGTCGTGGATATTTATAAAGTTGAAATCTTCACACCCACCCTCAAACATTTCCAGATTTATACACCCCTTGGTCATCCTATTGCTGCTCTATCCTATCAAAATGGTCAAAACCACCTCAACACCCCTGTGCTGCCCTTGAATAATGGTATCATAATCCCACATAGTCACGTAATTCCAATGCTCAGATTCTTTCTAAATATTCCCTCCCCCCCCCAATTGTCTCAAAAAAATGTCTTCTTCACTGCATTCAGGTTGCACATTCACTGCAAGGTGGTTAAAGCCTGGCGTCCACACTTCTATACATGGTTTGATATCATTGATAGGAGCAAGGGCGCTACTATACCACAGTGTTAAAACTCAATAGCTACAGTGTACAAACTTGTTTAAGTAAATTTTACGTGCTGTTTTACACCATCAAAAAGCTGGTTGTAACCGGGTAGTCATTTAAGTATTAAACTATTTTTTGACATCTCAAAGAGATAGAACGACTGTAACAGCCATGCAACCAGTTATTATGTAAAAAAATGTGATAAAAAAATTAAAAGTAATGCAAGTTGATGTAGTATATAAAATATAGAAAGCCAAATGTAAGAAGGAGAAAAATACACATTAAGGGTATGTCATGCAGTATGAATTAAGAAGGAAACACATATATATGAAAACACCATAGTGAGAGAGACATATTAGTAAACATGGGGAAGTGGAACAGAATTCTTCCTCGTAAGCATGCATGTTGTAAGAGGCGACTAAACTGCCTGGGAGCAAGGGGCTAGGTAACCCCTTCTGTAATAAATTACTAAATTTAAAAAGATACCATTCGTTTCTTCCTTTTTGGGCCACCCTGCCTCGGTGGGTTGAGATAAGAACTCAGGAGGCAAGTAAGTACAAGCCTGCTAACATAGTTCAGCGACTGACTATGTTAATTTAATGAGAAATAGACAGAAGCGGTGGTTATTGACGCTGCTTGGTCGATGCAGGGGCGTCACTGTTTGTGATTTGATAGTCACAGAATGGGCATTGTATCGATCTTTTATAAATTAGCTACCAAGTTGTAGTTTCTATCTCCACTTCAGTTCCCTGCAATCCATGGAAAAAAAGAAGCGGGTATTGACACTGCTTGGTCCACGCAGGGACGTCACTGTGACTTGATAGCCAGATAGCCACTGAGTGGGCATTTTGTTGGTATTTTATAAATTACCTACCAAGCTTGTAATTTCTTATCACCAGTTCAATCTCCTGCAATCCATGAAAAAAAGTTATAACTGATTGTTACTGTTTTTCGGTTACATAAATTATGTTTTATGACCTTGAGATTTACGTTACTTATACTTCTTGATAGGAAGCCAGGTTATCTATTAGCTCTATTGCAAACACTTAGGTGCTATTGTTTTAGCCTCGGATGTGGCTACTCTTGCTTTGAATTTAGATTATTTTTGCTTTGGCTTCAAATGTTCTCTTGCTTTGGCTTTAGATGTTCTCTTGCTTTGTTTTCAGATGTTCTCTTGCTTTGTTTTCAGATGTTCTCTTGCTTTGGCTTCAGATGTTTCCTTGCTTTGGCTCCAAATGTACTGCTGTCTTAGCTTCAGATATAAAGCTGTTTTGGCTTTAGATGTACATCTGTCTTGACTTCAGGTGTACTGCTGTCTTGACTTCAGAGTTGTACTGCTGACTTGGCATTCAGGTTGTTACTGCTGTCTGGACTTCAGTGTGTACTGCTGTCTTGGCTTAAGGAGTACTAGCTGTCTTTGACTTCAGGTTGTACTGCTGCCTTGGCTTCGGTGTATGCTTCTCTTGACTTCAGGTTGTACTGCTGCCTTGGCTTCACGGTGTACTGCTGTACTTGATTCAGGTGTACTGACACATGCTGTCTTGGCTTTCAGGCTGTTACTGCTGTTTGGCTTCACGGTGCTCACTGCTGTCTTGGCTTCAGGTCTGTACTGCTGTCTGGCTTCAGGCCTGTACTTGCTGCTCCTATCGGCTTCACGGTGTATGCTGTCTTGGCTTCAGTGTGTACTGCTGTTTGGCCTTCAAGGTGTACTGCTGTCTTGGGCTTCAGGTGTACTGACTGGTCTTGGCTTCAGGATGTCTGCTGTCTTGGCTTCAGGTGTATCTGCAGTCGTGACTTAGGTGTACTGCTGTCTTGACTCATGGTGTACTGTGTCTTGGCTTCAGTGTGTTACTGATGTCTTGGCTTCAGGTGTACTGCTGTCTTGGCTTCAGGTGTACTGCTGTCTTGGCTTCAGGTGTACTGCTGTCTTGGCTTCAGGTGTACTGCTGTCTTGGCTTCAGGTGTACTGCTGTCTTGGCATTCAGGTGTACTGCTTGTCTTGGCTTCAGGTGTACTGCTGTCTCCCCCCCCCCTGGCTTCAGTTGTACTGCTGTCTTGGCTTCAGGTGTCATGCTGTCTTGAGCGTCAGGTGTACTGCTGTTTTGGCTTTGCTTTTTCCTTCATATTTCTGATTATCCAAAAAGTCTTAGTTATTAATGGCTTGATTAATATATACTTATACTTATTGTGATTATTGTCTTCTGCGAATGATACTAAAATAAGCATGAGTGTCAACTCGGTAGAAGACACGAAAAAATTGCAGGAAGATATAATCAGAGTTTTCTAGTGGAGAGTGATCAGCATGACGTTCAAAGGTTGTTTAAATGCTAGATTTGGAAACGAATGAAAAACTCAAAGGGATCTGTATACAACACCCAAGGGATCATCAAATAGAACGAAAGGAAAACCCTGTTGAATGAAAGACCCTGGGAGTAATTTGGTCGGCCGATCTTTCCGGAAAACGGCGGGGTGGATAATGGGAACTTTCGAAAGAAGGGTAATAGTGTCGGTGGTGACACGATTCAAATCATTGTGGTCTCTCTTTTGCAGTATTTGCTCAATGTTGGACATCTCCCGTTCAGGGAAGGGGGAGATATAGAGATGAACAAATACAAATCGTTTCGACTCCGCATAGAGCCAATAATATATTGAAATTCCTGGTAATTATCATTATGAAGTGCTTGAAATGTTTGGTCCTGGTATCCGGAAAACATATCCTTCACGGTCCCACAAGACATCTAAAGGCGTGTTATCAAGGGAGCGTGAGGGTCATTTGATGGGGCCATGACACCCAAAACATATCTGCTAGCGACATTCGTGTTACGATAATTGCGCTATCGTATGCTCAGAACTGCATTTTCATATCTTTTACCACGTAATATATTTTTTTTAATTGGAAAAGAATTTTGTGGATATACTAACTTATACAGGAAATAGTACAGGCATAAGAAATATAATAAAGACACAGCAATGTAATTCCTGAATATATAATAAAAGTAACATTTATCTTCCGTCTTACCAGTTCATGAGACAATGTCTGAACATAGCAAGGCTGTTTAGACATTCTGTCAGAGTGCAAACTATTTAACAAGGTGATTAAAATGTATACACCTGAGGGTTGGTGAGGGTTTTTTCCAGGGATTCAACGCCACAGACCGCCCCCGGTCTGTGACCAGGTGTTCTGTTTTGCGGTGGTAATTTTAATATATTTTTTGCATCATATAGGATTGTATTTTCACTGTCCTAGTGTTGAAGAACTCGTTTCATTTAATGTTCTATCTTTTCAGCGAAGATTATAGTGTGACTAATGGACTGCCTGTCTTTTGGTATAATTGTGTCTTCTAAACATTTGTCAGGAGAACATTGTCTTGTTCATTAACAGGTAGGCCACTGACATCTCTGATATGGAAATACAAGGCTTCTAAAATACCATGGTTATTTTCAGCAATTGTTCAATGTTTTTCAGTGATATTTGTTCTAATGTTTGTTTAGGAGATTTGTTTTATTATTTCTCATGTTATCTTATTATTCAGTTGTTGCACGATATAAAACATGCTGTATTTTTCTGTTATATTGATGAGCTTTAAATTCATCTTGATCTTCTCATCTTTGTTTGAATGTCACCTCCGTCTTGCATCCAGGACCAACAACAACTTGCTTTACATTTTACAGTACATACTGCGGTAATTTGTAAAGCTTGTTCAGGGGTTCTTCATCGAGGAACTTGACCTGCCCTCCCTTTCCTTTGTGCGAATCTGATTGCCTCTCATTCCATTTTTTCGATGCGTTGTAAGACCCCTACGGGTTTAGCATACCGTAACTGCAATAATAATACTATAGTAATAACCTGTAATTATTACTATCTATCAGTTTACATTAGCCTTGTGTATTAATGTCCTCAGTTGCATTTTTATATCATTGTTCTTCGTATTTATTTATAGTCTTCTAATTCCTGCCTCTTTTTCTGTAGTTTTACAATTAGGTATTTTTTTTTTTAACTGTCTTGATCCTTTGCACATTTATCCACTTTGTCACTCTGCATCTCTTCCATATTTCTTGTATCCTGTGATTTATCTCCTGGCTTTTCTCTTTTTTAATCCACATTTCTTCCTTAAACTGTAATAATTAAATCATGAGAGATTATTGCAACCTTAGGTAGAGCATATAATCCGCGACAAGTCCTTTTTTATCAGCAAAACGTATTGACTCAGCAGTTTTGAGTACTAATGCCCTTGGTAGACTATTTCCTCTTTCTTTATTTTATTCATCTTCCTTGAATAAGCTATACATCTTCCATTATCAAGGTAAGGGTAAAGTATTTATCTCCAGTGGGTGTACGTTTTGAGCGTTTCCTGGGTGGTTGACCTTCCATCATGCATGTGTTTGGCATAGTTTTAAGGTCCTTTAATTTGAAGATCGATTTTGAAGGAACAGGAATTGGGTGGCACTGAGAGTCCAGATACATTGACAAATTTAGACTTCGGCTGTAAGAAGTCTAGGCGGACAGGGCTGAGCTGCCACCAGGGAAGAAAGTGCGGCAACAGTAAGGTAGTAATGGTTTTTGTGGTGCAGGCGGCCTTGGTGTCCGTTGTGGTGGTGGTGGTACAACCACTTGCCCATCCCGTTACACTCCCCCCATCCCTTCCCTTCCCTTCCCACATTCATCTCAGCCCTCTTCTCCACCATACTTCCCACTTCCCTCTCCTTTAATTCAAGTCTACTGTATCCCTTTTCTGTCTTCCTCGTCTAGCCTAGCTCTGTCTAGTTATTTTCTTCCGTTTACCTTAGTAATTTCCATAATCCGTCTCATTCAACTAACCCACTAACGTCGGTTTCTTCTTTATTTACCCACTCACTCTCTTCTCTACTTATTCTCTCACTTCCTTCTCTTTCTTCCTTATTCATACTCTCACTTCTTTTTCTTTATTTGTCACTTTCACACCTCTTTCTCCGATTTATTTACCCTTTCACTTTTTGGTTCTTTTTATTTACCCTTTCACTTCCTCTAATTACCTACTGAGTTCCTTCTCTGGCTCTCCTATTCCTACTCTGCTTCTAGGTACTCACCTCCTCACACATCACATTTCACACTTTCACTTACGTCCTTTTACTCTCGTTTCCCTTCGCTGTTTCGTTTCCTTTCTCTCCCTTTTCTCATTTTTTCTCCACACTTCGGTTTTCTCCCTTCTCTGGTACCACAACCTCTTTCCTGTTTCCCCTCTTCTTCCTTGCCTGTTTCCCCTCTCCCTTCCTTTCTGTTTCCTCTCATCCTTCCTTTCCTGCTTCCCCCTCCTTCATTTCCTACTTCTCCCTCCTCCTCCTGATCCCTGCTTCCCTTCCTCCCTATGCGCTTATGGTTCTCGAGCATTTCTATGCTCCTGCCCATGATAAGTTGTGCCCGCACTCGTAGATATTGAGCGCTAGACCAAGAGGAAGTAATTGACCTGGATCCGGCAGCGCCACCTCTGTGAAAACCCTCACGTCTAAGACTTCAATAATATGTTTCTCTGATTCGAGATATTTTTATCCTATGAAATACAGTACTTAAAATGATCATGGGCCTGATCATCTAGGCGTTACTGCTGGCCGACGCAGTAAACGTACGAGCCCAAAGCCGTGATCCGGTACTGACTTTAGGATCTGTCCAGCTCTCTTGAGGCAGCCAGGGTTTATTGGCCAATTCCGTTAATGCTTGATGGGAGGGCTGTTGAACAGTCTTGGGCCCCGGACACCCTTTAATGTGTTTTCCCTTAGTGTACCAATAGGCGGCCCCTACTTTTTATTGGGGGCATTTTGCATCGCTTGCCCAGTCTTTTACTTTCGTAGGGAGTGATTTCTGTGTGCCTACGGCAGTGCTCCACTGTTTTTAAAGTTTAGTTGGAATCATTCACAAATAACCCGAACATAGGAGAAGAAGGGGCTTATGACGACGTTTCGGTACCGACTTGGACCGAACCCGTTAATGAAGCTCCTGGAGAGCGAAACGTTGCTACAATAAAATGTTATAATAGTTGCACTTGGTGTCCATTTACTTAACCATATTGTCGGTTATTTGCCAACATTAATATATTTGTGTATTGTTCTCTGTCACGGTATTGTGCCATTTTGTTCTTTCTAGAGTTGGAATCGTCGGTCAGCTTGTCGTAATCACAGAACATTTCACTGTTGTAAAAACGGTCAGTGAGAGACTGATAAAGACATTTTATGTTACTGCGATCGACTAGTGCATATAGGGGGGGGGGGGTTATGTATGTTTAACGCGGCAGAACTTCTTGTCACCTTGGTCTTTATATTTGTTTTTCGTATATTTTTTGCGTTATCTTGTGGTGAGAGGGGGTGGATTTGAGTGTGGGACTTGTATGTACTGAAGTTCATAGGGTTATCAGAGGCTTGTTCCTTGGGTAGCGTTGAGGGTGGGTTGGGCAAATGTTGAGAAAGAACGTGCCTAGTGTGGCCCGGTAGGCCTGCTGCAGTGTCCTCCTTTCTTATGTTTACTCTAACCGGAGAATTTGTGGGCCCCAAATGGTATGTGATAAAATCCACACAAGCTTATTGGAGTTAAGATGGTCTGCGGTATTGGCCGCCGTGTTTGCTTGTTTGTGCTGAAAATGTTCACTCAGATAAGTGGTGCTGCCCGTATTTTCTTTTTTTATCTTGGCTTGGTGCTATGTTATTTTGTTACTTAGTGCGGAGTGGTTTAGCGTGCATGCATGAGGGAGCTGTAAGATTGAGGGACACTTATGCAGATATGGGAATCTTTATTCAGGAAACGTTTCGCCACACAGTGGTTCATCAGTCCATTACAAGAGGAAGGGGTAAGGAGAGGAGGAGTCTGAGGTAATCAGTTCCCTCAGCCTGGAGTCGATGTGTTCGTCATTACATGATTTGATGGACTGAACACATCGACTCCAGGCTGAGGGACTGATTACCTCATACTCCTCCTCTCCTTACGCCTTCCTCTTTGTATTGGACTGATGAAGCCACTGTGTGGCGAAAAACGTTTCCTGGAATAAAGATTCCATATGCTGCATAAGTGTCTCAATCTTCAACTTGTCGGTTTTTCAAACCATTCATCACATGAGTGAGCTTGTTAGCGTGCATGAGTGAGCTTATTAGCGTGCATGAGTGAGCTCATGTTAGTGTGCATGAATGAGCTCGTGTTAGCGTGCATGAGTGAGCTCATGTTAGCGTGCATGAGTGAGCTCGTGTTAGCGTGCATGAGTGAGCTCATGTTAGCGTGCATGAGTGAGTTGTGTTAGCGTGCATGAGTGAGCTCATGTTAGCGTAGCATGAGTGAGCTTGTGTTAGCGTGCCATGAGGTGAGCTCTTGTTAGGCGTGCATTGCATGAGTGAGTCGTGTTAGCGTGCATGAGTGAGTTCGTGTTAGCGTGCATGAATGAGCTCGTGTTAGCGTGCATGAATGAGCTCATGTTAGCATGCATGAGTGAGCTCGTGTTAGCGTGCATGAGTGAGCTTGTTAGCGTGCATGAGTGTTATTATTGTTCAGAGCGCTGAATGACCTTGAGTAGCCACGCTCGTTGTCGCTTCCTTCTTCCTGCTCCATTCATTCTCTCTCTTCCGGATTCTCTTGATCTATTTCCTCCATCCTCCGCTCCATTTTCCCTTTTCATTTCCCAACCTCATATTTTCCCTTTTGTCTCCCTTATTTTTCCATTTCATTATTATAATGGTGCTCAGTGAGTGGTGTGTTGTATATAGTGCTCATGCGTGTGTGGCATAATACGAATGGCGCGTATTGTGTATACTTGGTTATCAGCGCGTTGTCGCATTGTAAGTGGTGTGTATTGTGTATATACAGTGCTCAGCGAGTGTATAATGCTGTTATTATGAGGGGTGTTTATGTATGTTCGGTAAGGAGAACGCAGTATACACAGTGCTCCGTGAGTGTAGAAGTATTACCTGAAGTATGGACTGAACACATCGACACAAGGTTGAGGGACTGATTACCTCATTCTCCTCCTGTTCTTCAAGTTTCTCCTACGTATGGACTGATGAAGCCACTGTGTGGCGAAACGTTTCCTCAATAAAGATACCCAAGAGTTGCACATGTGTCTAATTTATCAAGTATTATCTACACGAACATGGGGGTGTCTGGTAAGAGGGTCAAATGTGTATGTGTTACTAACATAAAAACACGAGGAACGTAATCAGAAAAAAATGGTTTGTGTATTTGAGGAACGCATCTTTGTTTTTTCTTTAAGTGTGAAATTTTATGGTGGCGAAAATAACTTATTAGGTCAGGCCAGGAGGCCAATGTTTCGCCTCCTCATACTACTCCCCTCACCTATTTCTCTCTCTCTCTTCTCTCACACACACACACACACACACGTACACCAAAAAACATGTACATGCATCTGGTGATTTATTGCTTTGCAGTAATCTGATTAGTTTGGTTCATTTTCTATATGTAGATTTGTTAATTAAATACCGTGATTTAACCAAATCATTATTTTAAATGTTTTATAATTTAAAGGTTATATTGCTTTGACATTAATCAAACGCATGATATATGTGACCATTTTAGTTTGTATAAGTATTGTCACAATCACTGGTTAAAGGTTTAGTTTGTACAGTTACAAACAATGGTAAAGATAGAGACTGATATATGCGACTGCTCTAACTTTACAAACAATGGTAAAAAAAAAAAACGTTGTCATAATCTCCCCTCTCCTATGTACGGGTTATTTGTGTATTGCTAGTCACGGTATTGTGCCTTTTTGTTATTTATTGATAGAACATTGCTGCAAGTCCTGTCTTGGTTAGAGATTTTAGCACATTATTTACTTTCCCTTCATTTATTCCTGTTTTCCATTTATACACCCTCAGTTATATCACTCCCTATTGTACGGCGTTATGCAGAGTTCAAATCAGTGCCTGTATATGTGACTGCTATTGTTGTACAGTAATATTACAAAACATTAGTAAGAAGACTGAGACCAGGGAGTGCAGTAAATGTTGAAATATCTTGGAGTACTGAAGATGTAGAAGGGAAAAGCAATGGTGGACACAAGTTGCTGTCTTAATTTACCAGTGTGCGAACCAGCTGTGGTTTACAGAGATGTAGACATGTTACGTAATTCGAGTCTTCGTTTTGATTATAATTAAAACTTATAGTGTGTATCTGTTTGTCTATTGTGAAAAAATCACCATATACACGGGTCTGTCGTGCAATGAGTTACTCAGTTGGTTGCGGCACTGTAAGTGCGGTGATAAGAGGGTCCCTAATAGACTGTTTTCAGGATGACTGTGTCGATATACTTCAGTTGAGGACAAATTTAGTCTGCTATCAGCACTCATGTCTAAGCATGACATGTTATGCCTAAGTTGGCGGGCCAGCCAATAACCAGACCGCGATTTGATCAGACCCCTGATCCACCCATGAGGCCTGGTGTCAGTCGAGCGCGGGCATTGACCCCGAAACCCTCTCCAGGTAAACTCCAGGTAGTAGAACATTTAGAGGCTTACAAGGGCTTATAATTTGAAGAGGGGTGTCAGTTGTAGGCGTCATTAAGCTTTCATGACTTCCTGGAGATATATGTACTCTCTAGTTTGTTGTGGTTTGATTAGTGGGTCCTAGTTTCCAGCTGGCAGAATAACATTGTGTATTATTTATAGATGAAGAGATGCTTATTATATTTACATCGATGTTTTTTTTGTGTAATTGTAGCTCGGAAGGACATTGACTTAGAGAGAGAGGCTAACCCATTATGTACGTATTGTAGGTAAATGGTTTGCTACCAGGGAAGCCTGTAGGTAACCTTGTCAAGCCGTTACGACGTGAAAAAGCTGTGCAGCGAAATGTTGCCACAATTAATTGTCACATTAGTTGCACATGTGTCCTATTACGTATGTGCTTAATATGTTTTTGCTGGTCTCAGATCGTTCTACCTCCTGACCCCATCTTTTGAACTAGACCTACTCTTGAAACTGAGTATGTAGTTTGCCTGTGTAATTCCTTTCACCTCCGTACCACCCTTAAAAATGAAGATGCATTTCCTAACGTCTTAATGGCTCATCTACTTTTCCCCCGTCTCTGGTCCTCGCAGTTTAGCGTCAGTTCCAGTCCGTCTTGTCCATTTTACCGAGTATCTTGTATGTCGTAACCAAGCCTTGCTTTATCAGTTGAAGGGCGTACTGCTGGCGAAACCAAAACAGTAGCAGAGTAAGCCGTTGTCCGGACAAAGCTTCGCTTTAATTGGAGCTTCATTAAACCAGGACTTCATAAAGCTCTACACTGAGCGACCCGCCACTATGGCCGGGTGGTAAAACTGCAGCTCCGTCTGAGAGGTCAAGGGTAAAGTCCCTCAAAGATGTTCCACCAGGTACAGGTAGGTTCGCCAGGACGGATCTTGGCTTGGGTCTTCTCCATGCGGTGACCAGGCATGAGGTTCCAGTCTCCAGTGTTTGATAATCTACACAGAGCGAAAGTGTCTAATGGTTCTCTGATAAATTTCCCTTTTCTTCCTCTTCTATCCCTTGTTCTAAGGAATTATATATTTGGTTTCAGATCATTGAGTGTCTTGTTAAACACATCCCTCCTCCCCCTCCCACCCCATTTCCAGAAAGAGCAGGTTTTCTTGTATATCATCTCTTGACAATGCTTTATCCTGGGGGGAGACTTCATGCCGGATTCTGTGTGGTGTGTGTGTGCTGTGTGTGTGTACACCCACCCAATTAGTGTTCGTGGGGGGTCTGAGAAGGACTCTCGGTCTTTCACGAGCGTCTATCCTATTTATATACTATGACAGGCTTTCGAGAGCTTTTCTATTCCTTGGCCGAGATCAATTTTTGGTGCTTATCTGGTTAACCAGGCTTGTTGCTACTGGCGGCCTGTGTGTGTTGTAACTTTATATGTGCATTATGTATAATTATATTTCAAGTAATAAGGTGTAAAATATATTTCATAGTTTTTTTCCACTGGCACGATTTTAGCGCCCCCCCCCCATCGCAAATCTGCGTGGGGGTGAGAGGTGAGGGGGGTTGAATGGGTGAGGGCGGTAGGTAGGGGTATAGGGGGTTGACGGGGTGAGGGGGGGTAGGGGGATAAGGGGGTTGACGGTAGTAGGGGGTAGGAGGGTAAGGGGGTTGACGGGTGAGGGGTAGGAGGGTTAGGGGGTTTTGACGGGTGAGGGGATAGGAGGGTAGGGGGGTGGGATGTATGACATGACAAGTGGGGTAGGCGCGTTTTTTTTTTTTATCGATAAACAGTTATAGCTGGAAATAGATTTCGAAGCTGGTCGTATTTAGGCTGCGTGTGATATAACGATAATACACTGGTCCATTTATAATTAACGTGACTGAAGTTTTGTCAGCGCTGTCGGTTTCAGTGTTCCCCCCCCCCCCCCCCGGCGGTGTGAAGGGTAACTTGCATTAAGTATAACATTTAAGGAAATGTTCACATAGTAATCAGGATTTAATGCAGAGGTATATTATACGATATATAAAATGAGTGTATAATTAAAACATTATTGTGGGATGGGACCACACCAACAAAGTGTCTATATCCAAAATACATGCTCGCACCGCTTGCCATTAATGGAGCGTAATTTGGTAAATCACTCGCAACACGTTTTTTGTTTCATGGATAATAGTACCACTGGGAAACATAAATTCGAGTCATGCAGGGCTAGTTGGGATGGTATTTATTCAGGTTTGAATAAGAGTTTTTAGGTGGAATCTTAGAGCCCTTCACCTTTTGAAGGTCGACGATAAGATTCTATTTTCGCCTTAAAATATTGAGTGGAGTGGTTGCGAAGTTGGTTGGGGGAATTAGTTATTACCGGAGGGATCGTTGTAAGAAGGAGGGGGTCTAGTCGGTCTCTTCCAAGATCAACTCTGGCGCATTTCGAGGCTAAGAATGCTTGGTGTTGGCATACAAGGGAAACAAAACACCTAGCCAGCGGTAAAGGATTGTGCTGACGGGCGGTGGGTTACGTTAGTGGAGAGAGCGTGGCTGCCAACCCACAAGTGATGGATAACAACATGCGAAAGAGAAGACCTTTACACGAGTTTCTCCTACAAGAAACGTTGTAATGTTTTTATTTCCTTTGCTATTTTTATCCACCTGGCGCATACGTGCGCACGTACAGCAGGGATTTGGACATTGTGGTAGGGTAGAGTAGATGATGAGCCGATGTTACGCCAACATTGCGTACATAAAACCTGCACACCGCATATATACTCAACAAATCCTGATAATTGATACATATAAGAGAATTAAAAAATCCGGTTGAGGCAGGGTGCCTGAATAGAAGCGAGATTTATTAGATGTGTATTTACTGTTGGAGGTGGTTGATGATGTGAGAGGGAAGTGAAGGTTTCCTCGCACGCTTGTTCACGTGAACAGAATATTAAGCAGATGTTCACGGCTCTTAATATACTTGAGCTAAGTGGGAGGAGCTAACTGCTGTCACTGGGGAAAGTGGGGGGAGGAGCAGGGAACAAGTCACTCAGTTGGGGGGAAGGGGGTGATTTATGGGACGTCTAAGGACCCACAGGAGGGGTGGTGGGATTTTCTAGGATTTGCTTTGTTGAAGTGAGAACCAAAGAATTATTATATACATGAGACTACTACCCTAATTTAGATATAGTTTCTTTTTGGGAGCAACTAAAGCTTAACTTTGATTCCATGTTCATATTCCATCACGCAGGATGTCATAGATGGGAGGTTCCTTAATAATAAGAGGTAAAATATTCTGAGTGGTTATCAGGTGCGGCTCCACTCAATATTACGTTTACCCAGAATGCTTCATGTGCTTATCAGCAGTCATAATGCATTTTTGGTAGACCCCACCTCCGTATATTTGGGCGGTAGGAAAGTACGTAGTACATAAAATACCCGCACATAAGAGAATGTGCTTGGTATTTGTGTATTCCAGTCAGGGCATTGTGCCTTTTTATTCTTTAAATTGAACTGATTAATTATCCTTTGATGTATAATTCCTATTTTTTAATACGTTGGCCTCTCCCACCAGTGGCCGGGTGACTCAAAGACAAATGAAGGAACAATTTTTTTTTTCTTTTTACATTTAGTAACTTTTATCCAGAAGGGGGGTTACTAGTCTTTGACCTCCGGTATTTTAGTCGCTCTTAAGAAACCGCATTGACTTCAGGGGATGAATTTTTTCACAGTGTCGAAGTCTTCAGGAAGAAACTGGATCTTCACCAGGTTGCCAATCAACCAGGCTGTGATACTTATTGGGCAGCGGAGTCTCCAGCAGCAACAGCTGTAGATGAATGGTTCAGAGACCGACATTTTGATAAATTAGACACATGTACAACTATTGGTATCTTTATTGAGAAACGTTTCGCCACACAGTGGACTTATCAGTTCATACAAAAGGAGAATCTTGAAGAACAGGAGGAAGATGAGGTATCAGTCCCTCAACCTTGAGTCGATGATTGATGGACTGAACCACATCGACTCAAGGTTGACTGTTTACATATTCTCCTTATGTTCTTCAAGATTTCTCCTTTGTATGGACTTGATGAAGCCACTGTGTGGCGAAACGTTTCCTCAATAAAGATTACCCAAGAGTTGTACATGTGTCTAAATTTTATCCCAGCAACACCTGGTTATATAAGTTGTGGTCTTATTTAAAATCAACCGATCTTTGATTTCTGTGCGGGACCAACAAACGCTAGAAGCAACAGCCGATTGACCGGAGCAGTCAAGATGGAAGCCGAGCTGATGCGAGGTAGAAGAACCCTGACCTGGTCGACGTACGGTGCCTAGAGTGGCACTCTCCGTGAGATAATTTTGTATGAGATTAACGTTGAAAGAAATATTTCTTTTCTTACAGAAACGCTTTCTCCTCGTTCTCTGGACATCTATATTTTAGGGTGCCTATTCTAAAGTACCATTAAGTCGATTCTTGGTATACCTTACCTATTTGGATCTGATGGAATGAGATACTGTTTGTAGTCACTTTAAGGGGGAGGGGTCATGTTCCCAGACAAACTCCTGGTTAGTTTGCTTTTATGAGTCAACCAGCTAACTAACTGAGTAGTGAAGTCACATAGTTTTGTATATTTTTTGTTTACTATATGTTTTCACACTTATTTAACCCAACTTCGGATCTATTTCTCGCACGAGAGTGATTATGATAATAATTTGTACGTTTCATGTTTTTCTTCGGCCACATTTCATTGCCAAATTTTTTATTTGTCTATTTTTACTTTATTATTGGAGATTAAATATATTTTTATAGTCTCATCGTAGTACTCGGTTGTATTTGTTGGGGACGAGACTATACTAGCATCACCTAGACAACTTACGATCGGCATTACTGACTTTGTCACTCTAGGCCTTAATATAGAGAATTTTGACCTATATGCTTATTTGCCTCCACTGCCGCATCCAAGTTACTCCACTTTTCATCAACCGTGAGTTTGAATAAAATACTTTTACACCACCTCTTTGGCTCATATGTGTCTGTCTCCGCCGTGGTGCCCTTGATCCGGTCTTATTATTTGATCTCTCTGCCCTAACAATTTATCCTTAATTATTGATTTTGTTATAAGTTTTCCCCTGTTGTCTCCTTCATAAGATCGTTCAGGTTCAGTTCCTTCAGCCACTCATCAATATAAAGCATCCTCTCAGCTCATTTACTAGCCTGGTTGCGAACTTTTGGTCAATTTCGTGCTTCACGTGCTTGACCAGGAGTGGGCTCCTGTTGGAGGACCAAGTGCTCTTGATTGGCAGGATCTAAGTCAGGCCAGTGCTATTCTTAAGGTTTGCTATGATTCTATGCAACTGACGTAAAGACGTTAATTCGAGAATATATATATATATATATATATATATATAATCTATATTTATTTATATATATATATCTATATTATTATATATATATACACACATACACAACACACACCACCAACACACACACACACAACCACACACACACACACACACACACAACACACACACACACACCACACCACACACACATATCGTACTATGCCTCCGGCCAGTACGGGCAGTGCCGGAAAATAGAGGGAGATAGCTTATACCTATAACACAGGTAGTAGGTTGTAGGACGAGCAACCGCCCAGGGAGGTACTATCGTCCTGCCAGTTTGAGTGTTAATACGAAAGCCTAGTAATTGTTTGACATGATGTGTTAGGATTGTGGTGTCCTTTTTTCTGTCTCATGACCCCAGCCCAGTATCCGGTACGTCTTGCTACTTTTACTTACACTTAGTTAACACTACACATACATGTACGAGCATATATATACACCACCCCTCTGGGTTTTATTTTTTTTCTTTTACTAAGTTCTTATTCTTGGTTTATTTCCTCTTATCTCCTGGAGTATACCTGGAGAGAGTTCCGGGAGTCAACGCCCCCGCGGCCGGTCTGTTGACCAGGCCTCTTGGTTGGATCATGAAGCCTGATCAACCAGGGCTGTTATGCTGAGACTGCACGCAAAACCAACGTACGAGCATAAGCCCCGGCTGGTATGGTTAACGACTTAGGTGCTTGTCCGTTGCCAGCTTGAAGCCTGCACAGGGGTCTATTGGTAATCCAACCTTATGTAGCTTGGGGGCAGTTGAACAGTCTCGGGCCCTGGACATTATTGTATGGTCTCTTAAACGTGCTAGTGGACACCATGCGTTTCATGGTTAGGTGATCCAAGGAGAAAACATTTAAACCATCATTAATTTAATAGCCGTCTTGACAGAGGTTGCACAAACTCATCACAATTCAATTGACCCTTCGTACTTTAACATCCCTATTTTCCTCATGGTGCTGGCACTAAACTTCCACTTTGGACACAACTCTCCAGCCCCCCGTTTACCCTTGAATTCCATCATAATGTACCTTCTCACATCACAACCCCCAGCAAAATCCCTTAAAACCACGATTTAACATACTAACACATGCCTCCTGATGACATGCTCAAGCAACTTACATGGAAAATTGTGTACCTGGATATTGGTCTCAGGAGACTGAAACACTGTTCTTAAGTTTCCTATCGTATAAGTCGTGGATATTTATAAAGTTGAAATCTTCACACCCACCCTCAAACATTTCCAGATTTATACACCCCTTGGTCATCCTATTGCTGCTCTATCCTATCAAAATGGTCAAAACCACCTCAACACCCCTGTGCTGCCCTTGAATAATGGTATCATAATCCCACATAGTCACGTAATTCCAATGCTCAGATTCTTTCTAAATATTCCCTCCCCCCCCCAATTGTCTCAAAAAAATGTCTTCTTCACTGCATTCAGGTTGCACATTCACTGCAAGGTGGTTAAAGCCTGGCGTCCACACTTCTATACATGGTTTGATATCATTGATAGGAGCAAGGGCGCTACTATACCACAGTGTTAAAACTCAATAGCTACAGTGTACAAACTTGTTTAAGTAAATTTTACGTGCTGTTTTACACCATCAAAAAGCTGGTTGTAACCGGGTAGTCATTTAAGTATTAAACTATTTTTTGACATCTCAAAGAGATAGAACGACTGTAACAGCCATGCAACCAGTTATTATGTAAAAAAATGTGATAAAAAAATTAAAAGTAATGCAAGTTGATGTAGTATATAAAATATAGAAAGCCAAATGTAAGAAGGAGAAAAATACACATTAAGGGTATGTCATGCAGTATGAATTAAGAAGGAAACACATATATATGAAAACACCATAGTGAGAGAGACATATTAGTAAACATGGGGAAGTGGAACAGAATTCTTCCTCGTAAGCATGCATGTTGTAAGAGGCGACTAAACTGCCTGGGAGCAAGGGGCTAGGTAACCCCTTCTGTAATAAATTACTAAATTTAAAAAGATACCATTCGTTTCTTCCTTTTTGGGCCACCCTGCCTCGGTGGGT